>NW_026847438.1:162754102-162831030 GCF_025583915.1 Anolis sagrei ordinatus | reverse complement strand
GCCCCTAGGTCAAGCCCAGAATGGACAGAAACTGCATGTGTATCCATATCAAGTGCTGCCTACTGAGCCCCCCAATAGACTTGTTATTCACCCATTTCTCCTTGTATAGTATCAGATTAATGTGCACTGTAAGCATGATTAAAACTACCTACCTTCTTGCCAGCCCAAAGTCAATAATCTTTATTTGATTTGCCTCTCGGTTCACACACAGAATATTCTCAGGCTGCCAGAAGAAAAAAAGAGTACACATTTATGAGACATGGGGAATGAGCAGCAGTGGAATCAGCAAAAAAAAAAAATCACAACAGAGCTTAAAAATATTCATCTTGATGCCAGTGTCTCCAAGCACGTTCAACTTTGTGGCCATCCCAGACTATAATCATGTGGTCTCCATAGCTGGGAACACTTTGCCAATACAGCTTTTCCCTCACTGTGCCATTTCTGTTTGACATAATGCAGTGACTCAAGATAAAGAACTCATTAGTGGGGTTTCAGAAAGGAAATGCAGAGACTCTGACTGGACTTCAGGAAGTCAATGTTGTGATTTGCCGCCCATTAGGAGCTGACATGGGGAGATTTAAGAAAAGGCATTTTCACTGTTCTTTGAAATTTATCTTTCAACTTTAGGCACCATTGTTCACTGTTCTTCCCAATCTAGTGTCAGATATTTGAATGTCAGACCAATCAACCGCACTAAGTGGAAAGACCTATAGGTTAAATGCATCTAGATTACCAAAAGACAGCTTAGCCATGTTCTATTTAATGAGTTCTGCTGTGTAGAGCAATAAGGAATTCAAACTTCCTACATCACAGTATCAACTGAGGTCATTTATTTAAATCCGAAGTGATAAACATGTCAACTTCCAAGATGTTGCTGGACTGCAGATCTACCTAGCACAGCCAACGGTTTTGAATGAGTGGGAAACAATTCTCACATCCGACTTAAAAGTATCTGATAGGAAACATCAAACCTATCAACTGAGTTCCAAAGGGCATTCAGGCTTATTCGTCTGATATTTTAAGTACATAAAAATGTCACATTTATTATATGGATGGTATTTTAAAAGCACAAACAACTAGCAGGGTGTAGTGGTTTGAACCCAGTCAGGGACTCAGGGAGACCAGGATTTGAATCCTTGCTTGGCCCTAGAAACCCATTGGATGACTTTATACCTCAGAGGAAAGCAATGGCGAATCTCCTCTAAATAAATTATGTAAAAGAAAAACCTAAGAAAAACTGCAATATTTTTGCTATGGTTCATCTGAGCAGGGCAGACTATATACTGACATAGTTAGTTTAGCAAGGCATGTGTACAATTCTATGTTAAGATATATCAATCTGAGCTAGCAAAAAACACTTATACAGCCTTCTTTTAAAACTCTCCAAGGTGGTCCACGCTATTGTTACATCTCAAATAGACTACTACAACACACTCTATGTGGGGTTGCCTTTGAAAACTGTTCGGAAGCTTCAAGTGGTCCAATGGGCAGCAGCCAGATTGCTCACCAGAGCATCGTACAGGGACCATACAACCCCCTTGTTATGTCAGCTTCAATGGCTGCCAGTCTGCTATCGAGCACAGTTCAAAGTGCTGGCTTTAGCCTATAAAGCCCTAAACGGTTCCGGCCCAGCTTATCTGTCTGAACATATCTCTTTCTATGATCCATCTCAGAGCTTAAGATCGTCAAGGGAGGGCCTGCTCTCGGTCCTACCTCTTTCCCAGGTGAGGTTGGTGGGGACGAGAGACAGGACCTTCTAAGTGGTGGCCCCTCATCTATGGAACTCCTTCCCAATGAAATTAGATCAGCCCTTCACTCCTGACCTTCAGGAAAAAAACTAAAAATGTGACTATGAGACCAAGCCTTTGGTCAGTAACTTTGAGCAGTGTAATAAGAGATTACGAAATAAAACAATGATGAAAGGAATGGCCCTGGCATATGATTTGGATTGCGTGTTTTTAATTGATGGTTTAATAATTGATGTTTTTAACCGTTTTGAATTTTAATGTAATTGTTTATTTTATTGTTAGTATATATGTGGGATCATACTGTTGCTTTTGTTAGGCTTGTCTGAGTCTTCTTCAGGGTTAGAAGGGTGCGGTACCAGTATGGTAAATAAATAAATAAAATAAATAGTTCATTGTGACTGTGATCTCTTCTACCACCTAAAGTGGCAGAGGAGGTTATGGACATAACTAAAAGATGGAAACCTGGAAAGTCATTGGGTATAGATGGCGTCTCCTTTGAATTGATTCAAGTGTTTTGTTAAAAACTTAATTATCCACATGCAGTTCTTTTAAAACAATGTCCTTAGTGGTGGAGACATTCCTAAATCATGGCTCAAACCAAGAATTATTACAGTACAGAAAGCTAAGCAAGTCTACACCCAGTCTTTCTCATGCACAGAATTAATTAAAAATAAAAATAAAATTATGACGGCAATAATTTCACTAGAAAACTGGTAAATACTTTGATTTTAATATTTATTTTGAGGTTTTATTATCCCTGTCCAAATATTATGTACAAACATGCTGAAAACATATGTTTTTGAAACAAGGTCAATTAAGAAAAAAGGGAAGCAAGGCAAGCAAGCTACATGATAGATTAACCTTAAGGTTGCCATAAGTCAGAAAGAACTTGAAAGTACACAAACGCAACAACAAAGTAATGCACACTACCTTCAGGTCTAAGTGAAGAATGTACATTTGATGCATATACTGAATGCCTTCACAAATTTGCTTTGTGAACAAAATGGTGTCTATCTCTGTCAAGTTGCAGTTCTCATCGATAATTCGATCAAACAACTCTCCTCCCTGCACACTGTGAAGAAAAACATTGTAATTGAAAATTCATTTTGCAGCAAATTCACAGGTACAATAGGAACATGGAAGATGCAGGCCATTGTTTATTTTTTAGAGGTTGGGTATGGACTGAAGGTATTTAGAATAAGTCATTTTTCACCTGCATCCTTCCTACTCCCTTACTATCTATACTTTTGGGTTTTGTGGTACCGAGCACCAGTGCCATAGCCAGAAAAAAATGGAGGGGGGGGGGGGTTGAAACTTTTTTTTAGCAAATCATGAAGAGTAGTTCGATAACACAACAATAACATTTTTAATACAGTCCAAAGACCCTTATTGCTCCGTAAAAGGTATAAGATACAAGGTATGCAAGGTTAGTAAGGCTAAAAATAGCCAAAATAGTTGTTTTTTAAAAACATGAGATTTGGGGGGGGGGGTTGAACCCCTAACCCACCCACCCCCAGCTACAGGCCTGCCGGGCGCACAACTACCACAGTAGGGAAGGGAGAGGATTGCGGCAAGTCTACTAGTAGAGAGACAGACAAGAAAAGGATGCAGAAATTACATTTAGATGGATACATACTATTCCATGACAAGGACAATGTCATTTTTTGATTCAAAAGCATCATACAGCTGAATGAGGTTCACATGATCCAACTGATTCATTACATTGATCTCATTCTTTACTTCATCCTGTGAAGTATACAAAAAAAAAGTGTCAAATACAGGATGAAATGTAACTGAATGTGAGTACTGATTAATATGAGTGCAGCTCCTTCATGATTTGATATGAAATGTTCTATTTTTTGTAAGACACTGGGATTTGGTATCTTCTTGTAGAAGAAAAGAGAAGGGGGAAAGGAGGGAGAAGCTCCTTCTTTCTCCATTCCCTTCTCTTGTGTGAATACTCCAGGTGCTGATTGGTGACCAGTGCCATTTTTATGCCTGGCAAGCATCTCAACTGCCAAGTTGAAGAGGGAAAGATAAATGGTTTCTGATGTCACGTGGCCATGTGGTTGCCATTGCGTTACTGGGCTGGTTCGGGGCTGCCCATTGCAGCCAACACCCAGCTCCAAAACCGGCTGCAGTTTAGCCTCCAGTGATGCTGGAGTGAGTTCTACACTCCAGATCAGCATTGCTGTTTCTGGCCAGTGAAGATGCACCCTGGGTCTCCCCTCCTCTACCCAAATATTATGAACAGAAAGAAAATAGAACTAATAAAGTTATTTTGTTTCCCCAGTTTTGCAGGCAATGTAGTTACGGGCTATTGACCTCATGACACTGGAATTCAAAAAAGTACAAATGGGAAAAAAATCAGTGTTGTCATTGTATTGTCGAAGTCTTCCATGGCTGGAATCACTGGGTTGTTGTAAGTTTTTCAGGCTATAAGGCCATGTTCTAGAAGCATTCTCTCCTGACGTTTTGCCTGCAGCTATGGCAGGCATCCTCAGAGGCTGTGAGAACCTCACAATCTCTGAGGATGCCTGCCATAGATGCAGGCAAAATGTCAGGAGAGAGTGCTTCTAGAACATGGCCATATAGCCCGAAAAACCTACAACAACCCAATGTTGTCAATGTTGTGTGCACAGACAGGCTGTCACAATTAACCAAGCTATACTGAAGCTGAAAAATCTCTCAATTCATTCAGTGTAATAGCATTCTAGGTGCTGCTTAAAAAAACCCAAACAAACAATAATTAGTTTGCTTCTTTGTTTATATGTCACCTTTCTCCCAAAGCAGCCGCTTACAGATTTGTTTTTTCATGTCAGGAGTGACTTGAGAAACTGCAAGTCGCTTCTAGTGTGAGATAATTGGCCATCTGCAAGGATGTTGCTCAGGGAATGCCCAGATGTTTGATATTTACCATCCTTGTGGAGGGCTCCTCTCATGTCGCCGCATGAGAAGCTGGAGCTGACAGAGGGAGCTTATCCGCACTCTGCCTGCATTCAAATCTCTGACCTGTCAGTGTTCAGTCCTGTTGGCAAAAGGGTTTAACCCATTGTGCCACCGGGGGTAATTTAGCTTACAGATAAAATTAATTAAAACAAAATACTTTAAAAATAGAAAAACAGGAAAAAAGTTTTTAAAAGATACAAAAATTTAAAACAGAAAAACACCAGAGAGTGATTACATATTAAAAGCTTTACTTTATGTTATTTTCCTGCCACCTGAAACTGCTGCCACAGTCAGAACAAAAGGTCTGGATAACTAAATCTCTCATGCAGGGATTCACTGCAAACCTTTCTTCACACTTTAGCTAGTCTTACCTTTTCCTTTATATTTCTGGCTTTTATTATTTTAGCAGCTAATTGTATGCCTGTTGATTTTTCTTCACATTTATGCACTTGACCAAATCGTCCCCTGGACAGAGAAAAGAGGGAAATGTTGCTGAAGACCGATTTCATTTTTCACTATTTCCAACAGACCTCCCAACCTCTGCTTGCCATAGATGTAGGTGAAACGTCAGGAGAGAATGCTTCTAGAACATGGCCAAAGAGCCCGAAAAACCTACAACAAGCCATTATTGCTACAGTTTGTAAGCCACCCTGAGTGAGAAAAGCGAGGCATAAGTACAGTAAATAACTATTATTTTGTTTTTTATAAACATTATTTGTCTGGTCTCTTCTCTAGAAGGATTTTTTTCTGCATCAGGGAAAATACCATTCATGGTTCACCTTTAGGATAGAAGAAACACCCTCTTTTTGTATTATTGTTTAACTTGATTTAGTTGATCAAGACTTCTGGAGAGAGGAAATCCCTTGTAAAACTATAGCTTCCAGGATTCTATAGCATTGAGCTTTGGCAGTTAAAGCGGTGTCAACCTGCATTCATTCTACAATGTAAATACACCCTGAGTCTAACTTTTACAGTGATGATATGATAATTATTCCATTGGAAATTAAATAATGATATTTCTTAGCTCTGGTTTAAACATTTTTTCCCAGCACTGTTTTCAACAATACATGGAAGTTGCAATCAAAAGACAATTGTCCAGACTCTGCTTCAAACAGAAAAGTCCAAATATTTCCCAACTGTAATATTCTTGCTAGGAAGGATGCAAATTATACTCCTACATTTTTTATGCAAATGGATACTCTCAACAGATTGCAATACATTGTCCTCATTAAGATTCTAAGAAAGGTTTCCAACATGCTTCTAGTCTGAATTCAAAATGCAGATGATGACTTTCAAAGTTTAGGGTAGATTTCTTAATTGTTCCATCCTAGCTGTATAACTGCCTAATGTGTTTTCATTTCCCTACCTTCCACTGTTTGAGGAAATTCCTCATTTGCTAACTATGGCTTTTATTGAACTTACCCTCCCAAAACTTCACCCTTGTAAACATGATAATAGCTATTGATCCCCATCCTTTTTGCTGAGACAATCCTATGGTCAAAAGGGGCTGGAGGTGGAGGGCTATCATCTGAAAATAAAAAGACAGAGAGGTTGTTATGGACACGTATGGCACTAACAATTTCATTATGCACCATCTTTAAAGATTTAAAGATGGGGTCAAAGTCAACCTTAAAAACTATGGCATAGACACAGAGAATTGGGAAGCTCTGGCCTTTGAGCACTCTAGCTGGAGGTCAGCTGTGACCAGCAGTGCTGTAGAATTTGAAGAGGCACGAATGGAGGGCGAAAGAGAGAAACATGCCAAGAGGAAGACATGTCAAGCCAACCCAGACCGGGATCGCCTTCCATCTGGAAACCGATGCCCTCACTGCAGGAGAACAATCTTACTCAGTCAATGAGGGATCACCTAAATAATAAGTAAAGCACCATCTCCCCAACCCCCAACAACAAAACAACACAGTCTTGGTTTTTAAAGAAATAATATTAATTTTGTCATGTAGATTGAGACCAGGAGTCAATTATAATGATGGTTCTCTATCTAGGTTCACTCTAGAAATGCTAATCAAGGTTTCAATTGTGACTTCCCCACACTTGGTTGCTGTCTGCTTTTAAGCCATTTCCGACTTTTGATGACCCTATGGCAAACCTATCATAACATATGCTTGGCAAGATAAGTTCAGAAGGGGCTTGGCATTGCCGACTTCTAAGGCCAAGAGAATGTGATTTGCTCAAAGTCACCCAGTTGATTTCCACGGGTGAACCCATAGTCCTAATACTACAACCACTACATGGTGCCAACTCAAAAAAAAACAAAACAAAAAAAACAGCAATCCCTACACTTGAACTGATGAGAAAATGGTAGGCAGCACTATAGAACTGCAGAGGCAAATTCTGGTTCTGTTTTAGTAATATTTTAATCAGTTGGGACTTGTATGGATGCAGGAATGAAAACATTTCATCACAACATGTTACCCATGCGGATAAATCTAAAAGGAGTTTATTAATAGTTTTATCAGGAGTTTGGGATCTAGCTCACTAGGTTATCTACAGGAAAACTGAGTGACCCACCCAACCATAACACACAAACAAACAAAAAGTCTTCTTTCTAGTAAACTACCATGCTATACCATAGATGCATGTTGTAAGTCACATGCAACTGTTTTAAAAATGCATTTGTTTTGCCAGGAGTTTTTATGTACGTGCATTTTTAAAACCATTTTGTACCTATTATACAAGTCTCTTCTATGGATGTTTCTTGATGCTGTTCCTTCATCTTGGATTCAGAACCACACTCCCCTTTTTTGTCTGACACACTAGGCTCTACCTTACATGGTTTAATTGCTTCTTTAGGTTTGTGTCCGCCACTGATTTTTGTCATATCTACCCTGCTCTTTTTGTTGATATCTTTGGCAATTTTGTCATCATTCACACGACGCTTACTGCTAATGCCTTGTTCATCCTTCAGAAGAAATGAGGTCTTTCCACAGTCTTTATGCCTGTAAGACATAATGTACATTATTTTAGTGCCACATTTAGAAGAAAAGTGGTATGCACAAGAGAAAGGAGTCACTTGTGGTAATACAGGGGAGTTCATGTTTTTTTTAGAATTCATCCCATGATGGAAGGTCTTATGAACTTCATTGTATGGCTAGGACCTTTTTGGAAATAACTGGAAGCCTTAGGAACAAATGGATAGCATCTTCAGTGGTTTTTTTCCATCCTTACTAGATATGCTGTAGCCCCCTACACACATTCCTACAGTGGAGTTTAAAATGCATTTCAGCTTCCGTAATCCTGTTTGGGACATGCATTAGGGAGGGCAAAGTATGGGTAGGGAGGGGTGGTTTACATGTTGGTATGGTTACTGGACAATGCAATCTGTATTAATTGGGTGTGAAAGGAAGAGGAGCGAGGGTGATATGTTTCCATTTTCACAGATTATTATTAAATGCTATTAGACCATGATAAAATAACATCTTAGGCCTCCATCATGAAAGGCCGAACAGGGCATAGGGTTACAGCCTGTGTTGGATGGGGTTACACTCCCCAGGTTCGCAGGTTGGGAATGATCCTGGATTCATCGCTGAGCCTGGAACCCCAGATTTTGGCAGTGGCCAGGAGAGCTTTTACACAACTTAAACTTATGCGCCAGCTGTGCCCATACCTTGGGAAGTCTGATCTGGCCACGGTGGTCCATGCTCTTGTTACATCCCAAATAGATACTGCAACACGCTCTATGTGGGGTTGCCTTTGAAGACTGCTCGGAAACTTCAACTAGTCCAATGGGTAGCAGCTAGATTACTTACTGGAGCAGAATACAGGGAGCATATCACCCCCCTGTTATGTCAGCTCCACTGGCTTCCGGTCCAGTTCCAAGCACAATTCACAGTGCTGGTCTTGACCTATAAAGTCCTATACAGTTTTGGCCCAGCTTACTTGTCTGAACGCATCTCCCCCTATGTCCTACCTCAAAGTTTATGATCTTCCAGGGAGGCCCTGCTCGCAATCCTGCCTCTGTCGCAAACGCGCTTGGCGGGGATGAGGGAAAGGGCCCCCTTGCCTGTGGAACTCATTCCCCAGCGAAATTAGATCAACTGCTTCCCTCCTGTCCTTCAGGAAAAAGTTGAAAACATGGCTATGGGACCCGGAATTTGGATAGTAGGTTGATAAATGATGAAATGCTATGGTAAATGGACTGTGGACAGTCTTCGGACTAAGTTGTTCATCATAGAACTCAGATTTAGATTTGGCCAACTAATTCAATTTACACTATTTTAAATGGTTTTAATTTAAATTAACATTTTACTTGTTTTATAACTGCTGTTTTATCTGTTTGTATATGGGGGGCATTGAATTGTTGCTAGCTGTAAGCCACCCTGAGTCCCCCTTCAGCGGTAGAAAAGCGTGGGGTACAAATATTTGAAGTAAATAAATAAATAATTTTATGATCAACTTCCACCACTGTTTCTACCAGATAATGCACAGAACACTCTTATAAAACACTTTTTTGAGGCATTGTTAAGTCCTCCTGCATGATTCTATGGTATTGCTTTGTTAGAAGTCCAAGAAATCATTTATTTCAGTAAGAAAAATAGGATTCCAAATTATGAAATAACTGTATTATGCAAGGAGTTCCTGACTGGATCCCTTGCATAATATGTTAGCCTCCTGTAAATAACAATCAATGTATAAAATCCTGTGGACAAATATGAAGTCATATGGTCTATTATATAAAACGTACTCCACATCTTGATCCTGGCTCTTTGATGGACCAACAGCTTCTGATGCATCTTCACTTTCAGGTGTAGTTTCCAGTGCTTTCCTTTCTTTATCGCTGCTGCTATCTGTTCCTTCAACATCTTTTCCCAATCCTTCTGAGCTTCCTCTGCACTCTTCAGTCTTCTTTCCAATGCCCTTTGTATCATGGCCGCTTTGTTTATTATGAGTTTCCTTAGAATTATCTTCTGCCTGGCTTTTTTCTGCGGTCTTCTGAAGAGGGGGTTTCCAGTGGCTTGCCACTGACTTTTCCTTTAATTCATGACTAAGAGATTTGGAGGAACTTCTCTGAACAAAAAATGGACTGGCCTTTTCAGCATTCTCTTTGTTGAGCTTATGAATCTTTTCTGTGTCATCAGATTCTTCTGGAACCAAAGAGAAAATACCAATGATCATGCAGCACCATTTTTGTAACTTATAGACTAGCTACCCAGTTTTCCCTCTGGAAAGCCAGGGACTTTCCAACCAAAACTATATTCTACATCTGAGCTAAACTGTCTGGTCAACCAAACACTCTATACGTTAGGAGCCTAACAACATGTTATGGTCAATGCATTTTTGTTGCCACTCTCTGTCTCTCCCTTTTTCCTGTTCATGGTTAGCTACATAACATTAAGGATGCAAAATGATTGCTTTCTGAATTTTTTTACTTTTTTCTTTTATTTTATAACTTTTGCTATCAGATTGTGGTGAAATTCTGAGCACAATCTCACATTTTGCGTTTTTTGTTGTTTGTTTGGTTTTTTTTGCTAACAGTGCAAAGCAGTATTTATATAGGTTAAGCATTCCTTCTCCAAAATTCTGACATCTGAATTGCTCCAAAATTCCAAATTGTCCAAAATCTGGAGTGTTGTGTGATGTCTGGGATCTAAGGCCATGTTCTAGCAGCATTTTCACCTGATGTTTCGCTTGCATCTATGACTGGAATCAACTGCCTTGAGACATCTTTTGTCTGAGTGGTGTTCACTAGCCCTTGAAAGGGAACGAAGGCCAGGCTACTTCTATGCAGATGCACTCACTAACTGACTAGGCTATCTTCGTGGTTACTCACATGCTAATGGGTGGTACCCACTCAAATCTAACTTACGAAGCGCACCCTTTACACTTATTCAACAGACAATGGTTCTTTTCTCCCATCATGGACATTCTACAGATATATAAACTCCACTTGTTTTACTACCATCAGATCCTCTGAAGATACCAGCCACAGATGCAAGTAAAACATCAGGAGAAAATGCTGCTAGAACATGGCCATTCAGCCCAGAAACCATACAACACCCCAGTGGGTCTGTCTGTGAAAGCCTTTGACAATACATTGTCCAAAGTCTAATAGCAAAAGAAATGGAAGTGATACCTTTGATTTCTGGTGGTTCGTTGCATATAATTAGAATTCTTAAAATATTGTTTAACATTAACTTCATGTTCTATGTATAAGGTGCATATGAAACATAAACATAATCCACTTTGAATCTCCTTGTGGAGAGAAAACGTGGGGTATAAATAAACATAATACTGGCATTAACATAATAATAATAAGTGTATTTCATATTGAGCTTTGGGTCCCATCTCCAAGGTATCATTATGTACATATATGAAAATACAGATATTCCGAAATCCAAAAACAAAATCCAAAATACCTCTGATTTCATTCATTTTGGATAAAGGAGATTTACCTTGTACCTAGTTCAGGAGTGAGCAACTACGGGGAGCTGGGAGATTACACCAGGAGGTGTGCACCTATCAAAGGTATCCAACTTTTTTGCTTTAAGTCCCCCTAGAACATTTTAGGCCTAGGAGAGAGGTGTGTGTGTATCCATTCAAAAGCTCAGAATATATTCACATTTTGTCAAATTATAAATAAAAGCAGTTTCTCCGCATTTGCTTTTTTCAAATTATGAATTAACTAACTGTAAAGATGATTCTACATTCTCCCAACCTTCTGTAAATGCCACATTTTTTTAAAAAGAGGATTGCATTCACTACCTTGTTTCATTGTTGACTCATAATACAATTGTTCTAGGACTTTCTTTGAAGTGAACAAAACTAAGAGCCCTTCTACACAGCCATATAACCCAAAATATCAGGGGAGAAAATTGCACAATATCTGCTTTGAACTGGGTTATCTGAGTCCACATTGCCATATATTCCAGTTCAAAGGAGAAAATGTGAGATTTTATTCAGCTGTGTGGAAGGGGTCTATGTTACCCAAAGTATGCAAACAAACACAAGTTATGTCAACAGATAATTATGGCCAATCTGTGTAATTCCATCTCATATATTTAAATACTGATTGTGGACATTTCTAATGTGGTAAGTGGCTGATCTATATATAGGAATACATGGAGACATTGATTGCATAAGTATGGCTTATAGTACAATGAGATGGTTTAGAGGTGTAGACTAGCCACAGATCCCATGGACAAAAGGCCAAGACTTAAAAAATCCATCCCAGAACGGCCCATGGTCAATAAAATCTACCACAAACAATAACAAATAACACACACATACTTTAGATGAGTCTAGTTTCTGTCTCTAGCAACAATATTGCATTATTGATGGTAAAGATATTAGTTTATTGGTAGTTGAAGACACATAAAACTGACCTGAGGAATCAGGAGGTTTCTTCTTTTTGCTTATAGGTTTTATTCCCTTTGCAGTCAGACACGACTTTTCCTATGGGAAGAAAAACATACATTTTAGGTTTAAGATTTCATAACCAATAGCATTTGTTTAATCTTACATTTTCTTCTACACATTGTTTTTCATTATATCGGATCAAAAGTTTGACTTGTACAATATCTACAGTGATATCATATTTTTATCACCATGATAGAATTCTGAAATTACCTCTTTGAATTGATAGGCATCCCTTTAAGACAAGTATATCCATGAATTTTTAGTTCCAAAAATGAGCAGCTATTGGATGGGAAGGTATGTCATGATTCCCATAAAGTGTTACTTTTGTGGTCAAGAACTTTATTCATTATTTATTGTACTGCTCTCTGTATTCCTCACCACAATGAAGATTTGGATAAAATTCTCAATGGAACATGTATTCTTGAGTAGCCTAAGAAACTCTGTTTTTACTGATTTTGTGTAATCAGAGGGATAAGTAAATTTTATGGTTTTGCTGTTGTGGCATAAAAACACATAATGAAGAAATCAGAAATAAATATGCTGCAAAAATTAAACTAATTTAAATTGAAAATATTTTGATATCTAACTTTGGTATTTTTTTAGCTAATCTGTCAAGGTTCCACCTTTCCACCACAGATACTCTTAAAATATGTTGTAATGGCCAAATAGTGAAAATTTTAATTTAATGCAAACTATGAATGGCTTCTACAGTAGGAGCAACAGACAAAGAACAAAACTGCTCTGTTATAGTCAGTTGTGAAGTGCAGATGGTATAAAGCAGGGTATTTGCTTTAAACAACATTATTATCCACATATCCAATGTATGTTCACTTGAAAATAAAATTCAATAGGCACAACTCACAGGCAATAAAAAGTCTGGTTGGTTCTTTGAAATCAGTGTGTGAAACTTCAGTCGAAAATCTTTTTTTCTTTTGAATCCTCACAGTGATAGACAGTGGTTTCTAATTTAATGGGGTCATAGTGATCCCTCTCCTGTTATTTGGGGGATATGGCTCAGCACCTTGGATAGCTCTTTTAACACTGACCTATATATCCTAAAGGCACTAGATCCTATTTATTTTGGAAGCTAAACAGGTCATCCCTAGTTAGTACTTGGATACAGGGCTATCAATGGAAAGCAAGTGCTGTAAGCTATATTTCAAAGTAAGGAACTGACAAAATCACTTCTGAGTAGTTCTTGCCTAATCAAATCTTATGAAAATTATTGGGTATGTGTTGATAGCTTTCTCTCTCTCTCTCTCTCTCTCTCTCTCACACACACACACACACACACACACACATACACACAAACACACACTCTATAACAGGGGTCCTCAAACTTTTTAAACAGGGGGCCAGGTCACAGTTGGAGGGCCGGATTATAATTTAAAAAAAATGAATGAATTCCTATGCACACTGCACATTTCTTATTTGTAGTGCAAAAAACACTTAAAAACAATACCATAATTAAAATGAAGAACAATTTTAACAAATATAAACTTATTAGTATTTCAATGTGAAGTTTGGGCCTACTTTTGGCTGATGAGATAGGATTGTTGTTGTTGACAACTTAGGTTGACCCTGAGTGAGGGCCAGGTAAATGACCTTGGAGGGCCACATCCGGCCCCCGGGCCTTAGTTTGAGGACCCCTGCTCTATAACATACTGAGTTTGCCCAAAATTCCCCAGTTCTGGAGTGAAGCAATAATACTACTTCCATTACAGGTTCACTTTATTATGGTCAATGACCAGCTCAAGAGGAAAGGTCTAAGAGTTGAGAGACTTACTTCCATTATATATCTCATTTTGCCCATAGTGCCCAAGGTACTTTATTTAAGACTGTTGTATCATAACACATCATTCTGTTTATTTAACCTTTTAAGAACTCTAGTTTTTAGCGCTATCAGGCTCATTGAGAGTCAGTATGTTGTTGTGGATTGAGCATGACTCAGGAGACCAAGATCCAATGGAAATTGGAAACCCACTGGGTGACCATGGGGAAGTCACATTCTCTTGACCTCAGAGGAAGGCAAAGGCAACCCTCCTGAACAAATCTTGCCTTACGGTCAGTGTCAGTCAGAAAGAACTTGAAGGCACATAACAAGAACAATCTGTGACACCATTACAAAAATATAAATCAATATCCCTTCTATCTGTTTATTTCTTATTTGGATAGTATGCCATATATTTAATGTTCTAAACACAATCTGTCTCCCAGAATAACTAATAAACTTTCCAATGTTTGTTTCACTTCCACCAAAAGAATAAAATCATTTGCAAAACCTTGAGATAGTCTGGGTTCCTGCTAATTTACAACAACAAAATTGATGCCCCAAATATGCAATTATCGATATCCCTCATGACCAGAATAATGAGAGCAGAATATAACAGCGAGCTTTTTTTCAATATTCCTAGCATTGGGTTGTTGTAGGTTTTTTCGGGCTATATGGCCATGTTCTAGAGGCATTCTCCCCTGACGTTTCACCTGCATCTATGGCAAGCATCCTCAGAGGTAGTGAGGATGCTTGCCATAGATGCAGGCAAAACGTCAGGAGAGAATGCCTCTAGAACATGACCATATAATCCGCAAAAACCTACAACAACCCAGTGATTCTGGCCATGAAAGCCTTCGACAATGCATTCCTAGCATTATAGATCTTCTGACAAGTTTCAGTTAGCTATATGGTCATGACTGGTAGGCATTCAAAAACAGTAACACATTTTAAAAGCTATAACCTACTGTTATAAAACATTGATGAAACATTACTCAGAGTTCTGAGTAAATTCATATGCCATGCTCAGTGGCACTACTTTTTCTACAATGTCACAGTGACACCTACAGGAAGCTTTTACTAATGGGTTTCTCACAGAAAAGCAGAACAAATATCGTAATGTTCTGAAGAGCTGGATAATACATCAAACATTTTAATAGATGTGTCTGTAAACAGAGAAAATACAAGTACCAGTCACTGAGATTAGAATTGCATGCTTAACGAAACTGATTGGACTTAATATGATTTGATTCTTAGTACAACATTTGGTTTCATGAAAATGCTTGCTTAAAAATAGGTTGAACTTAAATTTGTAGGAAAGAGGTAGCATTGAAATCAGTACTTGTAAGAATGTATGGCTTAGTAATGCTGTCACTGTAAAAATTTGCAAATTTTATGAATAATTTTATTGTTTTTTCTCCTCCTTGAGAAAGTTATAGAAAACTGGTATATTTTCAAAAATTATTCAAGTGTAGGATTTATACTGCACAAAAGAAATGCAAACAGGTTTTTCTTTGAAGATAAGGCTGCATTTTTGAACAGGCAACATTCTTTATTGTACAAAACTCTTTCTCAAAGTTAGTAAGGTTTTTTTTTCACAGAAAGCTTATTTTCTGTTAACAAAATTCTGTTTTCTGTGTAAAAATGCTTTCTTTTTCTACAATGAGAATGCCTATGTTGCGACTTTACACATACACAACATTTACAATTCCCACTACCACCACCACCACCACTACCACAAGGATTATTTTCTTTCACATATTAATCCTTTTTGAAACAATCCTTTTACATACTATATAACATTTGTATCCTGTTTCTTATGGCCTGATTCATAATATAATTCTTGACCCGGTTCCATCTTTCTTCAACTTCTCGCATTTTATTTTCATTACCTTTTGAATCATTTAATTTTACATCCATAATTTTTGAATTACATTTGGTCCATCATATACTGATACATACTGCCCACTTTGATTTGTCTTTCCATCCCTATACTATCATCGCTTGTGTGCCTTCAATTATTGCTTCCTTTATTTCCCACTCCCTCTCTTTGTACTAAGATGGCAATTTCTTTTGTTATCACTCAATTGGTTCCTAATATTTGGTTTGACACATTTTGTATAGTCTGCCAGAAGTATTGTACTTGTTCACATTCCCACATCATGCGCATAAACCACGCTTTCTGTTTACATCCATGCCAGCAGTGACTGCTCCCATCTTTATAATAGTACGCTAATTGATAGGGTGTAATAAAATTATGTAATATTTTCTTCCTCATTACTTTTGTATTCCTTATCATCCCTATCGTCTCTACCACTTATCTCATATCTTGTTCTGTAATTTGTAACTCTGTTTCCCATGTACTTTTCAAGTATTATATTGTACAGAAAATGCTCTCTCCACCAAAAAAAATCCACATGGCTATTTCATTCAGTAAAAGTTCTCCCATGTCAGGTCTTTGCTTAGGAACTGGACTCAAAATGCCAAGCACCAGTAGTGAGGGAGGACACTAGTGGAGGTACTCTCAGAGAAAACAACAGAGGCAAATAGCTAATTTTATTAATGCTGTGGAAAAGGAAGCCTAATAAACTCCATCTGATTGTCTTTTGCATGAAAACCCACACCATCAGTCAGAAGACCCACTAACTATCTTGGCTAAGGACTTGGGATGTTAGAGTCCAAATGTTTTATAACAATTAGTTTTAATCCATAGCTGACTCAAAAGAAATGAGATATTGCTAAATGCTAAGGTATTGTTATAGTGTTTTCACAACATTGTTAACTTTAGTGTAGTTTCAGAAAACATATGTTCCATTATAATTTGTTGAACCATTTATTGGTGGGTCCGCCTCCCTCCAGTTTCGTAAATGGTACAGTACCAATTTAATGGTACAGTACCAAGGTTTGTAATTCACTTGCAGTTTAAGAGCACCGTGCCTTTGATTAATTCGGGCTTTCCTGACTTTAGTTCCCAGGCTCCTGCTGGTTTACTATCATCCCCAGCTGCCCATGGCCGGTGGTTTGAGATAATGAGAGTTATGGTCCAACAGTACTGGGGACCCAAGACTGGGAAAAGCTCCAGTCTAACCCAGCAAAATATTTGCTTTTAATTACCACTTTCTCAAAAGCATCCAGAGCACAGTGTATTTGGCAGCAGCAGAGCAGGTTGAATTCAAAGGGGAATGGGGGTTGTACTGTGCTTTGCAGAACAGAGTCTTCTTTCTCTAAGATCTCTGGCGGTTCCTTCCAGAACATAATATTTGCCTAAATTCTTGCTAGGGCAATATGTTCTTGGAGCTGCTTAGTCAGAAGAACTGACTTTAATTTTGCTCATAATCAGTTTCCGACCTGAGCTGCCACAACCTTATCCAATGCTTGGAGGACATGTTTCAAAGATTATAGATTTTTTAAAAAAGCAAAAATATGACATTAAGGCATCATTAGACATACATACTAGAAACATTGTAAGATTCAGATGAATATTAAGTGGGAGTTTTTATGAACACCTGACTTCTTCTTTCATAAAAAGAAGTATTGAATTCCTTCTTTATGCCACACCAGGACTAACCTGGCAAGGTTTCTAATATTCATCTTTTGCTCTCCCACCCTTTTTCACCCAATAAAACCCTTTGATTTTCTTCCCATGCCAGAAGCTCTATAATGAAGGTTTTCATGGAGCTGCCTGAAGCATTTACTCTTTATCATCCCATCAGGTTGAATCTGGTGCCAAATGGAACCGTTTGATGGATTCAGTTCAACTGCACTTAACAGGGAAAATTATGTATGGAGTATATTATATACTACATATGGAAATGTGCGTTTGCGAACATTGTTTATCTGCACACAAGTGTTTATATAGAGGTCTGCCTTGAAAATGCCCTGAGAAATTGATTAGGCTCAGATATCTCACATTAAGCGTTGTGGCTGAGTTACTTAGCCTGAATGTTGATGCTAAGCACTTCAGCATATCACTCCCAGCCAAACTAACTTCATAGATGGTGATATATAGCACCAAGAGTTGGGGGTTGTGTGTGTGTGTGTTTTTTTTCTGACACAAATAATGTATAACAGTACCAAAATTCCAATATACAGATTAATTAAAAAAGAACTCAAAACATTACTAGAGTAAATATCCTTAGAAGAACAGCTGCTAAGGTCCTAATGTACCAAATTTCTTGTATCATTTGGCAGTTTCATTATTTTGTTTTGTTGTTGTTGACAGCCTTCAAAGTGATTTCAACAATATTCAAGCTCAAGGCTTCTTCTTTTCCCACTGCCTTAGCAAGACATCTTCTGTAGTGAGTCATCTCATCTCATAATATGGCCACAGTATGACAGCCCCAGTTTATTCATTGTGGCCTCTATGGAGAGTGAAGGCTTGATTTGTTCTTAGACCCGTTTATTTATATTTTTAGCAGTTCCTCTTCAAGGCCCTGTGGTCCACTTTTTTTGCCTTCTAACCATGGGCATAACCTACATCACCAACTTTTCAGTTTCTTTACTCCTGTATTTCCATTTTTAGAGTGGGAAGCAAAGCAGTCAGGCAATGACAGAAAGTAGGAAGAGGATAAAAATGTTTAAGGGGGTTTGGTGGTTTTTAACTTTGAATGTGTTTTAATGGTTTTAACTGGGATTTTTAAAATGCTGGTTATATTTAATCCTGTTTTAATGTTCTTATATTTGTATATTTTTGAATTGTTATGCTGGTGCTTTTTTATTAAGTCACTTTGAGTCCCCTTCGGGGGAGATGAAGCCGGATATAAATAAATACAACAAAACAGCAACAATAAAATGGGAGATGCTAAAGCATGTGAATGGTGTTCCTGAAGAAATATGGACTCAGCAATTACCCAGTGATGTCTGCTATTGATATCAGACTTGCTAAATTTACAGCATCATAAACTCTCCCTCCTTTCACATCGTTCTCTGCTCACCAAGTCGCTCAGCCAAGACTCCGTTTTGCTATGCCTTAATGCACATGATACTGACAGTGGCTACTGAGATTAAAACCCAACATCCACAGAAATATTAAGCACATTCAACCAAGATTCACCACTACTGATTTTCTTGAAAGAAAAAGATATTATTTTTCTTTAAAAAAATAATTAAAACTCTTCACAAATGACATGTAACAAAGATCAACTACAATAGCATAGTTAAGAGATAAAAGCATTCTTATGTCATGGTTAAATCAATGGGATTTTATTCCAAATTAATTTAACAGTAGCTTCTATAAAAGGTAGATGTGACCATTAAACCATTGCTGTATGTGAATTTATCATATGATTTCCTGAGGGTGAAAATGTTATGATTTGCCCAGTAACCCAGTGGACTTTCATGGCCAATAAGATCCTGATATCTGCAAGCACCTTATAAGCATATGCTTTCCATGTCTTCATTAAATGTTATATGCCATTTTTTCTATTCAGTTATTTTTAATTGACATGGTGCTTGCAAAGACATCCAGACACATGATGGAACCATGGGCTAAATTACTGAAAGGAAACACTTCATAAGCTGAATCCTTGCTGCTGACCCAACTGTCTTGGCCTTTATTGGGTTACATATGTTTACTCCAGTCATGTTTTCTGTAAGAAGAAAGTGAGGTTGTCTAAGGATAATGGTTTTGTAAAATGTTTGGCTCAATGGATTATATTTTAAATAAAGACTAGTCAATTTGATAGTGCCCAAGAGGATGATCTATGAGGCATCCAAGTCCTTATTCAAGTTTTCTCTCACCAGGAAAGTGGACCACTGTTGACTCAGTCCCAACATGACTAGTATGGAGATGACAATGAAGGCTCCCCCATAGAAATGTTTTACAGATTAGTGAGATAATGGCCAGCATCCAACGATAGATTCTACAGCAGGAATCCTCAAACCTTTTAAGCTGATGGCCTCAGACTGTTTGGGGTGGGGTGGGGGGAACTATAATTTTTTTAAAGTGTGAACAAATGCCTATGCACACAGCACATGACTTGTTTGTAGTGCAAAAAACCATGAAAGAACAATACAATATTTTAAATGAAGAACAATTTTAGCAAACATAAATTTGCCAGCATTTCAATGGGAAGTGTGGGTCTGCTTTTGGTTGGTAAGATATTCAAGTGAATTAGGATTGTTATTATTGTGTGCCTTCAAGTCGTTTCAGACTTAGAGTGATCCTAAGTCTAAAGTTTAGGGCAGGGTGAGTAGATGACCTTGGAGGGTCCCATCTGGCCCACAGACCTTAGTTTGGGGATCCCTGTTCTACAGCTTCGGTCAGCAGAAAATTCTCTCGGGCACCCTCATATGTGCCTTAAAAGTCACTTGGCAAGGCTAGATCCCCCTTGGAATAGTTTTTTTGAACCATGGAAAACAGCAGCTGGATGAAGAAGGGAAGAACCTACAGGAGAAAACAAGGGAGCCTACAGAATTACAGCACTGGATCCTAGCCTATGCGTGTAGGTCTTCTGGGGCTCTTTCAAACTACACAATAATAGCACTATCGCCGCACTTTAACTGCCATAGCAACCCCCTATGAAAGCCCTGAAATTTAAAGTTTAGGAAGCAATATTTAAAATTTTCTTCCAGAGATGTTCAGTGCCTCAAAAGAATACAAGTTCCCAAAAATCCTATAGATGAAGCCATATAGTTTAAATGGAATCATAGTGCTAAAACTGTGATGAGTGACACCTTGTCTGGAACACTTTACACATGATAAAGAAATGCTAAATAGTATTGTGATTATCACTTCTCAGTTCAGGCAATTATTGGTTTAGGTCACCAGTTTAAGGTGATCCATTTCATCATTTTCTCATTTCAGAGCCCATCTAAAGATGAAATGGCTCTAAAAAGATCCCAAAGGCACATCCATGTTTTAGGGTTTTGTGCTAATTAATCCATTAGCAAGCAGTTATAATATAATTATAATAATTAACATTGCCCAGCACAAACAAATTACAGGAAGAGACTATATCTGGTTTCTGGTCAAAACAAAACAGCAACAACAACCTGGAATTGGACTGGGAATTCTGTAACAAGTGATACTTAATGTTTGGTTAGAACTCATTTCGATTGAAATGGATGGAATTTTGTACAAGAAAAGTAACAAAACTGTTCCTATAGTTATGCTTTTTTTTAAAAAGTGCATTAGAAATGGAACATTAAGAAAAAGACAACAGGTATCATTTCTTGAATGTGACTTTTCATTGGTTACAAATTCTAATTTTGTGCATTCCTCTCCACCCTGATGCAAATTTGAATACAATGTCCACTGAGGTCAATAGAGAAAAAGCACTAATAGCAAGGCTGGGCTCACCTTTTCATTCCATTTGCAGAACAAGCTTTCTTTTTTGTCTGAGAATGTCTGCATGCGGAAAAGATTTCCCGATTTATCTTTTCTCAAATAACCACCAACTCTAAGGAGCTTACGAGGAGATTCATTTCTGCGCATTAGATCCACAATTGAAGAAGTCTTTAATTTTTCTACCAAAGAACCAAGAAGCTGATGCACACCCATCACAACATGCTCCAGTCCATCTAACCTTTTGGCTTGTTGTTCCGCATTCTTCGTCATATCAGAGAGCTTTTCATTAATTTCTATGCACAATACATTCACATCTAATTTTTCGGGTGTTGCAGTGGATACTCCAGAGTTTTTGTCTTTTCCCTTCAAGAGGTCAATGTTATTTCCCATTGAAGATATTTCTTGAGAAACACAATCCAGCTTCTGAAGAACATTGTCCTGCACTGTCAACAATATGTTTATCTTCTGATCCAAGGAAGCAACCTTCGCATCCAGCCCACTCATGATTTCAGGGCTATTGACATCTTCCCTTATTAATGGGCAACCAGGAGAGGGTTCCTCTTCATTAGGAAGACGCTGGCTCTGTAAAGCATTTGGGTCAAATATTTTGGCCAAGGAGTTTACCACTGATGTCTTCTTGTTTGAGGTAGTCATTGTGCCTGTTTATGTAGATGCACTGACAGTGGAAGAAAAGCACATCTTCAGATTCTTCTTCATCCAGTTTCCTAAGGGATTGGATGCCTTGCTTGCTAAATCTGTCTCATTCCATTCCAACAAAATTCCAGACAGTGGGAAAACAACCAGAACCATTGGTAAGATATATGGTAAAATATAATGAAAGTCCAGGGACACATTTACAGGGCATCCTAAATGCACTTGTAGTTGGTGACGTCAGGTGTCAGGGGATGGCAGAAGAGGTATTTGCACCCAAGGGGAATTTGACACCATAAAGACTACGGGACATCTGAGAAACCAAAGAAGCAAGAGACACTTTGACAGCAGTGCGGCCACTTGTGAGAAATATGTATTTGGTATTCAATTGGATCCTATGTCTGAACAAAATAGGAACACCTAAAGGGGAAGCTAAATTTGGTTGCTTGAAATTTTTACAGCTTAATACTAATTGTTTGGATTAAAGTGCCAGTTGCTTTGCAAAACTTTTGTACACAGAGATGTGGTTCCCCACAATCCCCACTAGCAAACATATTCTATGCAAATAGCTTTTATGTTTGGGAATCCATCTGCATGTATACAGCGTCTACCCTTGTGGTTAACAAAATAAGAACTTCACACTAAGTAACAGTGTCAAATCAATGCAAAAAGATGAATACAAGTATAGAATGATAGCACATATAGTTTGACAGAATGATAGCTCCTTTTAGCCTCGCTTTCTTTTGCAATTGGCAGCTGTCATTGTGGCACAGCTGTTAAAATCTTCTGAGTATAAAACAGCAATTATTCTTCACAAAACTTTCCATGTCCCATTTAACCCATAAAGTAAAGATAGAAACTCAGAGAAGAGATGACCCAGCTCTGTGTGTCCTCGGGGTTGCACACCACTGTCCCACGCACTCAGGATCCCCACTGACTATATATAGATTCCCCTGATACAGAAATAAATGGGGCAGCCATAGAGTTTTTAATTACGTGTTTTGAAATGAAAGCACAGACACACCCAGGTATATAAACTGAGTGGAAAAGGAGGATTAGCCAAGAAACACATAATTTCAAAAACTCATAAATCCTTATAAAATTATTATGAGGCCTGATTTAATTGAATGCCAATCTGGTGTAGTGGTTTAGCTGTTGGTCTAGGACTTTGGGAGATCAGGGTTCAAACCTCTGCTTGGGTGTGGAAACCACTGTATGGCCACTCTCAATATCAGAGGAAAGCAAGGCTCCCGCTGAATAAATATTGCCCTGAAAACCACATGATAAGTTCACCTTAGAGTTTCCATAGCTCAGAAGGTGTTTGAAGGCACACACCAAAAACCACAGCAGCAACTGATTTAAATGTGATAACAGGTTTGCTCTTTCCTGCAGTAGTGCTTCTAACCAAAGGTGACATCTTCTAACCGAATGTGTCACATTTACAAGGTGGTCAGAACTTGTTATGAGCATGATCAAAATACTATAGTACAGTGGTGGAGAACCTATGGCATGCTTGCCAGAAGGAGGATGCAGCACCTTTCTTTTGGCATGTGCACCATCACCTGCTAGTCATCCTACCCATGCTTGGTTGCCTGCTTGCCTGGTTGTTTGCCTGCCCCCCTTGCTCAATCACTTGCCCACCACTCGCCCACCCCCACTTGTCTACTTGCTCCCCCTTCTTGCTCACTTGCACATTTCTTACCCCCTTGATCGCTCCCCCTGCTCACTCTCTCCCACTTGCCATCCCTCCCCTGCTCGCAATCCCACCCCTGCTCACCCCCGTTCACTCTATCGCTTGCTTGCTCTTATTTGTTATGATGATGTTGACTACTAGCATGACAATTCAAATAAAAATTAACGTACTGAAAATGCATAATGGCTAATATTTTTCTTTACTAAAATCTAGCCTGTATTAGCATGAATATAGTTTCCATATATAGTCTGAGGAACAATTCTGCTCCTCAGACTACAGTAAGAAATAATAGATTCAAATTACAAGAATAGAGACTACATCTAAACATAAGAAAAAACATCTTTACTACAAGAACTGTTCAACATTGGAATAGAGTACTTCAGTGGTTGGCGGATTCTCCTTTTTTTGACGATCTCTAATTAGAGAACCAACGGGCATCTTTCCTGAGTGCTTTAGCTGTAGAGAGGTTGCCAGTTTAACTTCTCTTGGGGGCAGCCACTGAGATAGCTCATTCCAGTGTTCAGGGAGAATGTAATCCTGTAAAGTGCAGAGTGAATCCCTATTCCCTAACCAGCCTTTTGACAGACCAGGAACGCCTTCATCTTGTTTGGATTACATTTCCATTTGTCTGCTACCATCCAGTCCACTGTTGATGACAGGCCTCAGTTTCGGACCTATACAGCTTCCTTGGATTGGGATAGAAAGGAATAATAGAGGCACTGAACCCTCAAACCTCAGATGATCTTTTTCAGTGTATATGTTTTATGTACATGTTAAAACGTATCAAGGCAGAACTAAGCCGTACAAGACCCTCACAAACAGAAAGGTCAAATTGGAGTTCATCAGCACCCACTATTGGGTTTGCTCCTCCAGGAATGAATGGAGCCACTGTAAAATAGTGGTTGTCATAGAAGACATAAAGTCCTGAGCTGCCCCTGACAGGGCAATCTAAAGCATGTGTATTGAAATTCTGTTGTACTGCAAGATAGGCGAATTCCAACACTAGCTTTTCAGCTTGCTTGGGGAGACTGTTGAGCAGCAGGGTGGACATTACACCAACACAATCTATAATCTTTCCTGGAGACCCAGCTGCAGGTAAACACACTTGAACTCTGTAAACTGCAGGGCAGGGCACCTGGTCAGGGGGTGAAATTTCAATGGACTACTGCAACAGCACCTCCCTGACCCCTCAAGTCTCAGCAGTACTGAACAGGAATATTAAAATCCACAGCCTCATCAAACCAGGGTTCTGTAATACAAGTCAGGTCTGCATATGGTGGAGGGCAAAACAGGGATATAGGTTTTTTCATATGTGATTTATTTATTTATCATGTCAGGAGCGAACTAAACAGTTGTATCGTATTTTTAAAAAAACCACAAAGTTTGCAAACTTGGTATTCTATTACATGTTCTTTGAGCAGTAGCTGGCCAATTGGAGTGCCTCTGGTGCTGCCATAAGAAGGTCCTCCATTGTGCTTGTGACAGAGCTCAGGTTGCACTGTAGTAGGTGGTCTGTGGTTTGCTCTTCTCCACACTCGCATGCCTTCCAAGTCACCCAGTTTTCTGTATGCCCAGGAGGGAGTCTCTCGTTTAGTATCAGACATGGATTGAGGTGCTGGGTTTTAGCCTGCCACTTTTGGACTCTCGCTTGCTGAGGTGTTCCAGCGAGTGTCTCTGTAGTTCTTAAAAACCTATTTCTTGGTTTAAGTCGATGGCGTGCTGTCTGATATCCAAACAGGGGATGGGCTGGAGATGTCATTACCTTGGTCCTTTGACTATTGAATGCTACTTCCCGGAGGATGTCAGATATCATATGTGATGATCCAATACATAATGTGAGTTTTTACTTTTGGGCAGAAGCTTGGAAGTACTGCTGTCCCCTTATCAATTTTTCAGGTATCAGAATAATCCTGATTATTCAGTTATTTTTTATGCCCGCAAAGTTAAATATTGTTCTCTGTCCGATAGGCTTGTAGTGCTGTTTTGAATGTTCAAGACATTCCTTGCACTAGGTTTTCATTGGAACTATGGCAAAAGGTTTGGAAATGTACTCTTTCACATGGGCTGTTAAAGATACCTCTATGTTTCAGTCCTGATTAGCCTCATATTATATTGTTTTGTCTAATTCAGCCCATTTATTCATTTTTAGTCCTATATTTTTAGTCCTACTTGAAAAAGAGTGTTTCTCAGACCCCTGGTGAACCTAGCTCTGTGGGCCTTTTTAGTGCTGACAATTCATTGAAAACCAAATGTTTCTTCATACAGCAGTGGCTGAAAATAAAATTCAGATTGTGAGCCATGCACAGCTGTGACCTTCCTGGATTATGATTTTTTTTCTGTACAAAACTGCAAGATTTAACACACAAATATACTTCAGCAATACCTTTGTGACACTAATTTAAATAAGTTTGATTTAAAAGCAAGAAAGTGAAAAAATAGAATGGAGGGGGTCCAGAGTTCAGGGGTCCCTATTTTAGTGAAAGAATAATACAAAAGGCATCTCTGAAAAGACCACAAAAACCAGAAGCAGGGAAGTTTCAGCAAGGAAGAGTTATGTTTAAAAACACTTGGGAATGTCTAAGCTGTGTCTGTTAAAAGGATAGCTAAATCCTCTTGATACTCTGGACATCTGCAAAAACAGCAAAGCACCGAGAGAGGTGTTTGCACCATCTGTAAAACAAGACAATTCTACAGAAACACTTATCACTGAGGTATTTGGCGGCTCAGAAAGGATATGCGTGTAATAGGGCCACAAATAATTCTAACACAGTCTCTTCCTCACTCTGCTTCTACATACCAGAGAACAAAATCTTTTCATACGTCAATGGGTCATGATGAAGGCATAGTAGACTACATGATTGAACAAGGCACAACTTTTTGATGGGAACATAATGAGAACAGGTAGTGCAGTGGGTTAAACCACTGAACTGCTGACTGAAAGGTTGGTGGTTTGAATTTGGGGAGTGGTGTGAGCTCCCACTGTTAGCGCCAGCTTCTACCAACCTAGCAGTTTGAAAACATGCAAATGTGAGTAAATCAATAGGTACCGCTCTGGTGGGAAGGCAATGGTGCTCCATGCAGTCATGCTGGCCACATGACCTTGGAGGCATCTACAGATAATGCTGGCTCTTCGGTTTAGAAATGGAGATGAGCACCATTCCCCAGAGTTGGACACAACTAGACTTAATGTCAAGGGGAAACCTTGACATTAAGTCTAGTTGGAACTCCCTTCCACTGGAGATCAGAACTGCCCCTTCTATCTTAACGTTCAGGAAACAGGTGAAAACTTGGCTTTGGGGATTGGCATTCGATGAATGAGCCATGATCCTGTGACATGGATGGATGACGACGAATAATGATTTTTGATGACGACTGACCACTGTAATTATATGATTGTATTTTGCTATTTTAATGTTTTAGTGTGATTTAGAATATGATGTTTTAATGACTGTCTGTAATATTGATGTTGGAAACCGGCCTGAGTCCCTCGAACGGAGGTGAGAAGATCGGTATACAAAACTGCTAAATAAATAATATAATATAATATAATATAATATAATATAATATAATATAATATAATGAGAACCTTAGAAGATACAGGCACTAGATTCTGCCAACATTCTCTTTGTCCTAGCCTTTTGAGTCGCACATTTCAATTTATTGAAGAGAGATGTGAGAACCAACTGCTAACCAGCAACCTGGGACCAGATGCATAGTTTTAAGTAAGAACGGACAATGAGATTTTGTCTCCTGAGGTGTACAGCAAGATGACAGCTTTCATTTTCCACCTACATGTGCCAGCTGGGTTGGCAGTAGAATCTTTCTTTAACATTATGATGGGACAGTGTCCTTCCTTACATGTGAGGGACATTCTGAAAAGGCTCTATGCCACAAGAGGAGAAAGCAGGTGGGGATTGTCTTCTTTGCATGGCATTTCATGGGGTTCTGTCTTTTAAAAGGATGGAGAATGTATTCACCCTCATCACACAGAATCACTTCCTCCCCTTTCTAGCTCAATCATCTCAAGGATACAGGCGTCCTTTTTGAAACACCATTTTCCATAGACTAGTTTCCCTTAAGCTCCTACACTACAGGAGACAGGTATCCTTTCCTTTTGGAAACACCACTTTCCATGGGTCTGTTCCCCTTAAGCCCCCACACTAAAGGAGACAGGCACTTCTTTCAGTGGGACCCACCAATGGAAACAGAAGGATCTTTAGCAGACTGCCTACATGAACATCCACACTGAAAGATCACAAAGTAATCAGACAAATCCATCACTTACCATCACAAGTTTGTCTATGCACAGGAAAAGGAGCAGAATTGATTTCTTCCCATATTTGAAGTCTTCCTGTTTCTACATGCTGCACAGATGGAGTCCTACGAGTAACTACCAGACGGAGTACTGTGTCATTTGATGGGCTCCCTGTCATATCAACCACTTCACTTCGACTAATGTTAGGTCTAGACTTCCTTTAGATTTTTCAGCTTCACCCTCCTATTTCTTTTCTGGCCTTGTGAATCACTTGTGTTTTCTACCAGCTTTGATAACTTTGATCACTGTAGCTAGTGGGTTAACCAGTTCTTCATTCTGATACCAAGCCCAAAATCTTAGCCTTCAGGGTAAACACTAGAGCTTGTACTTCTGCTCATATTAAAAATGGATTGATAAGTGGCTATTTATTTAAGAACTGCCAAGTTATGATTAGCTTGGAATCCTATTATGAGAGAAGTAAATAGCAATCACAGTACAATAACAGCAGGATGTATCACATGACATTGTTCCACTTCTGTTGTTTTCCCAGGGGGAGACCATTTGAAGACAAGTCTCTTATAAAAGGAGGAGGTTAACAGATTATTAGTGCATGTATAAAAAGACGCTTTCCAAATGATCTACTGCCAGGAGGACAATAGAAGAAGTGCAATATCATGTGGTATGTCCCAGCCATCGATAGTCTTCTGCAATTGCAATATACCTGTCTTGTGTGATATTATTGGTCAAATCCTGGTGAAAAGATGTCCTCTGAACTTTCCACTGTTAATGAACAGCCCACAAAAACAGCCTAATTTACCATGCATTGCAGTTGATCATTTGTAAGTCAGTTGATCATTTTTAAGTGAAAGTAGTGCATTTAAAACATTGTCCTCTTTACTTGGTAGTTTGCAAATTTCCTCCATAGTTTTTTTAAATAACAATTATAATTTATGTTAAATCTGTTTTGTTATAATCTGAGGAGATCCTATGATAGATAATTGTCTCTAATCTGTACATAAAATAAAATAATGTACGGTATGACTATTGGATAATCTAAGGGTTTTGTTGCTGTTGTGTGCTTTCAACTTTCTTCTGACTTATGGTGATTCTATGTCAATTCTACCACAGGATCTTCTTCAAGCTTTTTTCAAAGGGGGGCTGCCTTTGTCTTGAGGTTGGGAGAGGTTACCCAGTAGATTTCCATGGCTGAACGAAAATTTGAACTCTGTTCTCCAGACTTGTAGTCCAGTGCTCAACCCAGTATACCATGCAGGATCTCTATTTGAGTTTTACCGCTAGCTAATTTAAATTGATACATAGATTTTAAATGGATTCTTTATTATTATTTATTTTGGACATTTGTATCCGGTCCTATCTCGACCTCTGCAGAGGGACTCAGGGCGGCTAACAACCAGTACACCATGGTGCCCACAACCAAAAGCATAAATATACAATTTAAATAAAAACAATATAAAAACAGTATAAAAACATGCAAACAGTCGCAGATTTAAGGATGGTTGAACAAATGGATGCATTTATTCAACCATCTATCAGTTCTATACACCTTGACTACAAGATGAGGACCATAAATTATGATTTTGTCTCAGTAAAGAAACTGTCATAGGACATACATTAGAAAAAAAAACCCTCTATAGCAATACTCTATCACCATCTCTAATTAGAAATTCCACACTTTTCATTAAAGAAATGTCATGTTTGCTGTAATCCAACTGACTACAGATTACTTGGGAAGATACCACAAGTTTGTATCAGCAGAAAGAACAAACTGGATCTCCATTTTCCAAGACCTCTTGATTGTTGTTTTTTTTTTTTTTACATTACAGTCCCGGTTGACCAACAAATTATTTTGGAGTACTTATTTGCTGAAGGCTCAGACTGAGCTTCTTATAATTTATGATCGCTGGCATCAAACATGACAAACAAGAGCTCAAACAGAAATATTCCAGTAGTAAATTCCAGCTCTGGCAGCGTGCCACATTTCAGAATACCCAACCATTCACAGACATGACCACTGTTTCACGCTATCATCAATGGCCCCCAAGTCATTGTGTATCATAATTCCTGAAAGGTTAATCTTTTCAGTTTCCTTTATCATTCTAGATTATTTATTCCTTTTATTACTTCCCCAGTTCCTTGTTAAAAGCTCTACAACCCCTTGTAAAACAGCAGCACCTGCCTTACAAGAATTCACAGTCTGCACATCATGCTGAAGAAGTATATTGCTCTATCTTTTAATACTCAGAGAAGAACTATACTACAAATAGAAAACTGTTATACCAAACATATTCTTCTGAGATGTGTAGTTTTAAAAGGATGCTAGGAACTGTCTGCTAGAAATTGTTACCCTGTTTTCCCTCCAACTCCACCCCGCATCATGCAGCAGTTCTGAATAGACTTGAAATGTTAGACAGCTGTAAAAAAAAAGGCAGTTTCTCTGGGGTATCCTAAAGATATATTCATAAATGCCATGGATCTCTGTGAACTATGTCCCACTGCTTCAGTTACATTGGCCTAAATCTAATATGGCCCTGGACTTCCTGCACAAGCCAGGTGGAAATGCTTTCTACTCCTCATCCCATCTTGTACCCCTTAAGATGCCTGAAAACAGTTTGAAAGAGTTCACCAGGGAATATTTTAAGATGCATGAAGGGATAGCTGTGGGGATGTCCTTGTAGCCCGAGAAGTTCAGTGTTGAATCCCATCCAAGAAGTGGTATACAGAATTTCAGCTATATACTGTCTGCTTTCTATATCCATGGATTCAACTAACCATAGCTTGAAAATATTTTTAATCTACAAATCAAACCTTCATTATGGCATTAGTCCAGCAGTGTTATGCTGATGTGTAGTAGCCTCCTGTCATTTCAAAGATCCTGAGGCCCTCTCCAGCACTTGAGTTGTTCACCATTTTGTTTATGGGAAGCCATTTTTATTATGTCATCAGATGTAATGGGACTTCAGCATCCACAGCGGGTCCTGGAAATAAGCCCCAGTGGCAAACTATATATAGAATAGAGCCAGCATATTGTAGTGGTCTGAGTATTGGACTATGTCTCCAGGAGACCAGGATTCAAATCATGGAAAGTGACCTTGGACCAGACACATTATTTCAGACTTAGAGGAAGACAATGGCCAACCTCCTCTGAATAAATCATGCTAATAAAACCCTACAATAGTGTTGCCATAAGTCAGAGTTGACCTGAAGGCACGTAACAGCAAATGAGCGGCAGCAATAGTGTATCTCCAACCATACATCTAGCGACTATCCCCTCTTCCCAGCAGGCCTGTAGCCAGGATTTTGTTTCGGGGGGGGGGGGGGGGGTTGGTGTGCTGGTACCCTAGCAAACCTTTTGTATCGTTACCCCAATACCCCCATGCATATGGGATATATTGAGTATGGTGATCAGATCATGATATGAATAAACATAACAGTTTAAATAATGCACCAGTAAGGCCTTCTCGCGGACCACCATCAGAATTTCGGGGGGGGGGGGGCTGAAGCCCCCCCAGCCCCCCCCCCCCCCCCGGCTACATGCCTGCTTCCCAGGATGAATTATGACTGCAGAAGTATTTTAAGCAAATGAAATCATTATTAACCTAGTTTGCAAAATTTAGAAATTAAATTAATTAATTAATATATGTATTAGTGTGTTGTGTAGAGATCTAGTGTAGTGTAGAGGTTTGAATGTTGGATTGTGACTCTGGAGACTAGGATCTCATTCCCTGTTCAACCATGGAAATCCAGTATCAGTCACACACTCTGAACCTCAGAAAATCCCATAATGTATGTCAGAGAGGACTGGAAGGCACCCAGTTGTTGTGTAGATATAATCTAATCCTGCACCCTAATTTTAATTACACATAATCAAATGTCTAATTATATTCCCCAGCTATGCTCTTCTTTAACTCACTGAAACACTCCTTCTCCTGGGTCCATATTCCCATCTTTAAATAGTTATTGAGAAGGCATTCAGTTACCACTGCATTTTTCAGCAGAAGTCCCATTTAACCACCTCCCTGCCCTATGATCAAAAGTCCAGTTTCCAAGACAGGAAGCCTGTAGGCAAGGGAGCTACTGTTCTTCACTGGCCATCTGCCTAAATACACAAAGAAGCAAATACTAAGGCCAGCTCCAAAGAGTTTATTTCAATCACAAGAAATTCTTGATTGGAATAATCCAGTGTTTCTAGTACAGTTATGTGATATTTTGTAGGCATTAACTAAAACAAGGGGTAGGGAGGGAGCACCCGGGGTGCCAAGTAGCTATGAAATAGCTACTGCTGTTATCTTTGGTTTCATCCCCCACAGATCCAGGGGTCATAACATATTTTTATCAAACTTTAGTACTGATGTACAAACACATGCATACACGTTTATTTCAGAGGTGCAGCTAGGTGGCTCTACTACTCTACTACTTAGACAGTTTGGCCGAAGTTATAGTTATGCAGTTCTTGAGTAATTAGTCACTTAAATCCACTATCTACTGTAAACAGGTTTAACCAGTTGAGTGTGACCATTCTTGATACCTTATCTAAGCAACATTTCATCAGAAGAACAACAAATAAATATTTATATTTCCCCTTTGGGTTCATTTTCATGGACACATTGTGTTTGGTCAAGATTTGCTATCATTAAATGTCCACTGTCTATCATATCGGCAATCCACAAGGCACATGCCTAGGATAAATGCTCTAATGTATTCTAAGATTTGCACACAGATTACACAACTATATTTCCTCAGTGATCCACAACACAGGGCTGAAGGTAGAATAAGGTTGTTGTAGTATTTTGTGCCAGGACATCTCTTCTTGTCAGTTTTCAGTAATAAGATTTCTTTTTAGAAGAGGAAAATAGAAACTCTATGTTGAAGATACAATATCTCACTGCCAGACAACTGTATAAAACTGAAAGAAGGTAAGATACTGTGTTTTATATGACATATGACTGTGGTGTCCTTAGGGTCATCCCAAAAAGTCATCTGGAACTTCATTCAGCTCTGTCTTATCTGCCCAAAGGAAATGACAACACGTAGAGTACACACGGAGAGATCGTTCTGGACATATACTCAATGAGGCGGGGATAAGGAATTTATGGCACCAATACGGTTTCTGTGCACAATGATTTTACCACCTGTTAATCAATTATGAATCCTGACCTCCCATACTAGAAGCTAACTGGCAACAAGGTGTTCTGCAATTCCCCTTAGTAATCAATCATGACAGTACACCTAATGTTCAATTACCATCATGTGTCTGGTGTAGTCTTTTGTTAACATTTTCTCTGTCATGCAAAGCAGAGAAGAAGACATAGAGAGCCCATTGTGACTCATTATAAGTGGCACAACAGTTACGAGACCTTTATTGGATCACGTTTTCTTCCAAATGCAGGTGCAATGCTGTGTATTAAAAGATGTTCTTAGACAACTCCTCTCGAAAAGCAATTCAACCACTTCTTCTCGTTTCTTACAAAATTTTAAAGTAATGCCCTATAGCATGTGCCAACTGACTGAAATTACCCATGTTCCAGCAGGACCGATGGCTGACAGGTCAGCAGTTTGAATCCAGGGAAAGCAGGTTGAGCTCCTTCTGTCAGCACCAGCTTCCTATGCAGGAACATGAGAGAAGCCTCCCACAAGGATGGTAAAAAACATCAAACATCCAGGCGAACTCTGGGCAACATCCTTGCAGTTGGCCAATTCTCTCACACCAGAAGCAACTTGCAGTTTTTCAAGTGGTTCCTGACACACACACACACAAAACCAAAAACTGATCCGCAAATGTTGGCAATCATGTATAGAGCTGTGCAGTAAATTTCTTTGTTGTTGTTTATTCATTCAGTCGCTTCTGACTCTTTGTGACCTCATGGACCAGCCCACGCTAGAGCTCCCTGTCAGCCGTGGCCACCCCCAGCTCCTTCAGAGTCAAGCCAGTCACTTCAAGGATACCATCCATCTATCTTGCACTTGGTCGTCCCCGCTTCCTTTTTCCTTCCATTTTCCCAAGCATCCCAAGTATAAATTCCTAGCCCTAATGAAACAAAGGATGCTACACAACTGCTGCTCACATGCCACTCCTATTATCCTTGCTTTACATTTCAGTCTCCATGCTCTCTTTCATGTGATTGACAAGTACCACAGGATGAGGGATAATAGAGATATAAATTTCCATATATTTCATTCCAGCACCTCTGGATATCTATGCCCAAGGTCCCTTCCACACTTTCCCTATATCCCAGATGAACTTCTATCTCAAATTATCTGGCAGTGGAGACTCATATAATCCAGTTTAAAGTAGATAATCAGGGATCAGATCCTGGGATATAGGGCAGTGTAGAAGGGGCCTAAGAAAACTCTATGACATTCATGTGGTCACTATTAATTGACAAGGGACTTGAAGGTACATGCTCAAACACACATGGACCAACTAATTTTTATATATTTTTCCCACCAACATAAGGAAGTATTTGAAAACTACACAGATTTCAATTATTATTCTTTCCCAACACTAATTCTGGATGTATTCTCATCAAAAAATTATCACATTTCAAAAAAATAAAACTGCATTTTCTTTGAGGAATGTCATAATCTGTGTAGAAAACTTGTGTCCTTTGCAGAAAATAGCTTTCCGGGGCAGAAAATGGAACTCCTGTTAGTTGAAAAAGCTTTTTTCCCACTGATAAAACTTAAAGTAGTCCTTTCCGATTTCCAGTTCCAACAATATACTTAGGTGATACAATTGTCCCAAACAGGGCCAATACACGGTCCTGAGTTACTCAAAGTCAGCTTACAAACTAAACAAAATGTCGTTCTAGTCAATATACGATACATGTTCTAAAATCCATACTGCATAATTTCATTTCCAGTCGACAGCAGGGAAACTTGTACTTAATGAAATTGAACAGACAGTTTGGGATAATATAAACCTTTGCTTTCCTTCTGTGAGTTGGAGGAAAATCTGATCGTGTTGAAGGACATGCTCCCCTTCTCTACTATGAGACTTTCATGTTGTGTGTGTATGTGTGTGTGTGTGTAAATAGGAGGGAAATTAGGGGTTGAGAGTAGAATTCTAATGACTTTCAGGTGCAAGGATATGTTAACTTGCATTTTATGAGCTGGCTGATGGTGAAGCTTCTCCCCACCCACCCACACATTTCTTTAAACTTTTAATAAGCAAAATTTCTGCAGTTTGAAAAGGTGCTTGAAGCCACAGTCAAAGTGCTGCAGCTTTGCTGGCACCACTGAGAAATTTCCTCTCACAGCAAATATCAACTTTAAAATTTTCCTTGGGACCACAAACAGGGAAGAAATCCCACTCCCTTCATAGCTGCTCTGATGCTATAAATTATCACCTGATTTAATTTGCATTGTTAAATATTGAGTCATATAAAGTGGGATGAGTGTTTCTCGGAGTAGAGACTGGTGGGAATTTCTGTCCATGTAATTTTTAAAAATATATAAATTTGCCTTTTTCTGTATTCCTCCTTGCTTTAGATCAAACCAGGCATGTAGCCATACTGTTTAATCATTGGGAGAGGTCATCCAGAATTTTGGAGTATGGTGCCATGCAGATGACACCCAATTCTACTACTCCTTTCCACCTAATGCCAACAAAGCTGTCCCTAAATCAGTGCCTGTCACCAGTAATGGACTGGATGAGGGCAATCAAATTGAAAGTTAATCCAGACAAGACAGAGGTACTCCTGGTCAGATGGAAGGAAGATCAAGGAATAAGGATCCAGACAGTGCTACATGGGGTCACACTCCCACTAAAGACACAGGTTCACAGTTTGGTGATTCTCCTGGACTTGGCATTCAACCTGGAGGCCCAGGTATCGGCGGTGCCCAGGAGGGCCTTAACACAATTAAACTTGTGCAGCAATTGCGCCCATTCCTTGAGAAGCCAGATCTGGCCATGGTGGTACATGTCTTAATTATATCCTGCCTGGATGATTGTAACGCGGTCTATGTGGTGCTGCCTCTGAAGAGTGCTTAGAAACTTCAGATGGTCCAAAATGTGGCACCCAGGTTGCTGGGGCTGGCTACAGGGAGTGGACACACACACACACACACACACACCCTCCGGTTGCAGCAGCTCCACTGGCTGCCATTCTATTTTCAAGCACAATGCAAAGTGCTGGTTATGGCCTTTAAAGTCCTAGATGGTTGAGGTCCAGGCTATTTGACCAACCACAACCCCTTGTACAAACCTGCCTGGGCCCTGAGATCTTCAGGAAAAGCTCTATCTCATTGGTTGTGGGAACGAGAGAGAGAGCCTTCTCGGTGACTGCCCCTCAACTCTGGAACTCCCTTCTTCCCAGGGAAGCCAGAATGGTCCCCTCCCTGATGTCCTTCTGGTGGCAGGCTAAAACCTTTCTATTCAGACAGACAGGCTTTTAAAGATGAAGGTTTTGAAGATCAATTCAGAGGGTGCTGTGGCTTTTAACTTTGAATTTGTTTTAATGGTTTTTAACTGGGAATTTTTAATACTATTTAGATTTAATCTGTTTTAATGTTTGTATATTTGTATATTTTAAAATGGCTGTACTGATGCTTTTATGTTAAGCCCCTCTGAGCTCCCTTTGGGAGAGATAAAGTGGAGTATAAATAAATATAAATATAAATAAATATAATAATATTTATAGTAAGAAGAGTGATTGGATTAATTAAATTCTTAACTCCAGGTATCACTGTATTTCTAAATGTAATAGGAAAGGCTTAGGATTTTGTAAAAAAAAAAATCTAGCTGAGAAGATCCCTATTTTTTTTTTTACTTCTATTCTGTTTTAACTATATTTCTCCTGTGTGATCAAGACTTTAATGGGGAATGTTGAAGTATATTTATAAATGATGATGGTTACAACTCTTTTCTCGTTGTCATCCCTACATGATGAAAATTCCTGCACAAACTTAGCAGCCGCTGAAATCATGCTTCTCTTTCTTTTCTTTCCTTTTTTGCAAATCGGCGCTCTGTTGCAATAATAATAACAAAATGACCCTAATTTCTCAAGACAGGGAAATACAATGTGATAAATTATCTGCTAGTAGGGTACAAGCTTAACTCCAAAAAGTCCATTTTTTGAAAGGAAATTCCTGATGTTCAGAGGCGAAAGCCAGAGTTGTCATAACTCTGAAGCAGGGGAATGAAAGAGGCACTGTCTCCAGGTGCACCAGGCAAGAAGCTGGACTTCATTTCATTTTAGGGAGACTGCTTCAAATCTTTGGTTGCAATCCAAAGCTATTCTGGCAGCGAGCATCCTGTATTAAAATTTTATAAACCACAAAAGGGCCTTTTCTTAAAAGAAAGTTAATTCTGGATGGATAGCCTGAAAATACTTTAAAAGGGAGAGCAGTCAGGAGCAGTTAGGTGGAAAATTGGATGTGAGTAAAGGCTTCTCACTCCATCAGAATCAACTAAAAATATGGACAAATGTGATTTCATGGGAAGGAAAACTCTACAGGTCAAAATTTCATGTAGAAAGCATCAGGTCAGAGTTCTACAATCATCCTTTCAGTTGAGGTACAATAGTTTTGAACCAAGTTCAAAACTTTATTTTATCTCTCTCGTTCTTTTTTTTACAAAACTATCCACACATAATACTTTAAATGTACAGTTTAATCACAGCTAACAAATGAACAATGTTTTATATTACCGCAGATTGTGTTATTTGTGCTGATTGCATATCCAGAGAAGGAAGAAGTCTTTGATTATAGGTCGTAGAATCTCCCTGCTCACATTGGCATTAATGGCTATATCAGTGATGCCATGACTAATCTTTTAAAGAGACAGGAAATTTACTTCAACTACAAGGAATGTAGAGAGTGGCTTAAAGAGTGATCAAATGCAAGGTCCTAAAACACCTTTAGATTCTCTGCCAGTATAAATAATGACTATTGAATCTGAAAAGTTTTGGAATCATTCAGCCAAAAATAAACATACTTAATAATTTAAGCTGGAGAATTACACTGCATTCTGTAAAGTAGAGCATAGGGGCATCTAAGGCCCCTGCCACGCAGCTGTATAAAATCCATATTGAACTGGATTTTATGGCAGTGCGGACTCAAATAATCCAGTTCAAAACAGATATTGTGGATTATCTACCGTGACATTCTGGATTATATGACTGTGTGAAAGGGCTCTAAGGGTGCAGCTACACAGTAAAAATAATGTGCTTTGATACCACTTTAATAGCCATGGCTTGATGCTATGGAATCATGAGGAATTGTAGTTTTATAGGGTCTCAAGCCATTGCCAAAGAGTGCTGGAGCCTCACTAAATGACAATGTCCATCGTTGTATAGCATTGAGCCATAGCAGTTAAACTGGAACCAAACTGCATTAATTTTACAGTATAGATACACCTCTAGATGAATTTGCTATCAAACAATGCCCACATCGACTCTCTTTGTGTATATACATACAATATGCTTTCAAATCACATACAAGCCTATATCAACCCTCTGAATTTCATAAGGTTTTCATAGGTAAGGAATACTTCCTTTGAATTTAGTTCACTGCACTTGATATTCCTCGTCTCCTATACAAGCTGACCCTACTTAGCTTCTAGGATCAGACAATCTGATGTCTTCAGGTTATTTAGACCCTATTGAGTGGGAAATATTATGAGATGAATATATATAGGGGGGTGTGGGCATGTTGTTGTTGTTCATTCGTTCAGTTGTCTCCGACTCTTCGTGACCTCATGGACCAGCCCACGCCAGAGCTCCCTGTCGGCCGTCACCACCCCCAGCTCCTTCAAGGTCAGTCCAGTCACTTCAAGGATGCCATCCATCCATCTTGCCCTTGGTCAGTCCCTCTTCCTTTTACCTTCCACTTTCCCCAGCATAATTGTCTTCTCTAGGCTTTGCTGTCTCCTCATGATGTGGCCAAAGTATTTCAACTTTGTCTCTAGTATCCTTCCCTCCAATGAGCAGTCGGGCTTTATTTCCTGGAGGATGGACTGGTTGGATCTTCTCGCAATCCAAGGCACTCTGAACTTTCCTCCAACACCACAGCTCAAAAGCATCTATCTTCCTTCGCTCAGCCTTCCCTAAGGTCCAGCTCTCACATCCGTAGGTTACTACAGGGAATACCATGCTCAGTTAAGGGATCTTCATTTCCAGTGTGATGTCTCTACTCTTTACTATTTATCGAGATTGGACATTGCTCTCCTCCCAAGAAGTAAGCGTCTTCTGATTTCCTGGCTGCAGTCTGCATCTGCAGTAATCTTTGCACCTAGAAATACAAAGTCTGTCACTGCCTCCACATTTTCTCCCTCTATTTCCGGGTTGTCCATCTTGTTGCCATAATCTTGGTTTTTTTGACGTTTAGCTGCAACCCGGCTTTTGCGCTTTCTTCTTTCACCTTGATTAGAAGGCTCCTCAGCTCCTCCTCGCCTTCGGCCATCAGAGTGGTGTCATCTGCATATCTGAGGTTGTTAATGTTTCTTCCAGCAATTTTCACCCCAGCTTTGCATTCATCCAGCCCCGCACATCGCATGATGTGTTCTGCATACAAGTTAAAAAGGTTGGGTGAGAGTATGCAGCCTTGCCGTACACCTTTCCCAATCTTGAACCAGTCTGTTGTTCCGTGGTCAGTTCTGACTGTTGCTACTTGGTCCTTGTACAGATTCCTCAGGAGAGAGACAAGGTGGCTTGGTATGCCCATCCCACCAAGAACTTGCTACAATTTATTATGATCCACACAGTCAAAGGCTTTAGAATAGTCAATGAAGCAGAAATAGAAATAGAAATATGAGGCATATCATAAATGTGGGCATATCATATCATATAATGTGTGCACACATACACATTTCAAGTAAAATGTGTGTGTGTGCACGCATTATATGATATGATATGCCCACACACCCATATATGTCTATCATCTATTGATTCATCTGGTTGTTTTGTTATATTGATATAGTCTATTGGGAAGAATGGTAGCAAAGAAGAGGCACTAAATATTATCTTGTCTAAAAATATTGGATAGTGAATGGGTAAAGTAGGATTGGTTGGACTACCGAGATCCAGACATTCAATATGGAGTTATTTTGACCAGCTTTAAACAAGGTGGGGCACAGTGGGTGGCCAGACTGCTTCTACAACTATAACATGGCATCTAATATATTTTGCACCATTTTCCTAGGAGGAAATGGCCCAATCCAACACAGCTCGTCTTGTTCTCATATGTTCGCTCCTCCACACTATGCACCAAATATACTAATGGTGGTGGTGGTGGCAAATTATCAACACAATTCTGCTTTCATAGGATGTGTTGAAGTTCCATCATTTTCAGCTGGATTGGGAATTTGGAGGGAACTGTAACTTCTTTGTGTTTAATACAACTTTTTGGCAAATCTCCCAGAAGTCATGTCTGTCAAAGAGGATTGTATATGATCCTATAAATATTGCATATAGTATGAATCCTGTTTCTGCTATTTAGTAATTCCTCATACAAGACAGATTCTTAAATCTTGAAGTTTACAAATGCAACACATGTTACTCAGATAGGAGGGGGATTTTTTTACTTATAATTTATATCATGTAGTAAACAAAGAACCAAGTTTACGATTTAGTTGAAGGATTATAGCTGTTGCTATTAGTCTGATGAAGAAAGGCAGTGTTTTTCACTTTCACTACCATGTTTCTCATCAAATTCTTTGTGGATATTTATTAACAAATCTGTAGTGGCAGCTCAAGAATTTCAATCAACAAATCAGATGGGTTTATTCAATTAATAGATTAACACATCAACAAATTGTTCCCCCACTTTAATTGTTACTTGGAAACCAAATAAAAAATATATCTTAAAAAAAAGATTAAGCATGAAGATAGGAGGAAGATATCAAGTAAAATCCCATGTCCCCGGGCTGCCCAAACCCAGAGAGCATGGAGTGGCCATGTATATAAAGAGTTATGTCTTAGTTGTTTTAGTTTTTTTGGACTGTATGGCCATGTTCTAGAACAGTGTTTCTCAACCTTCCTAATGCTGTGACCCCTTAATGCAGTTTTTCATGTTGTGGTGAACCCCAACCATAAAATTATTTTCGTTGCTACTTCATAACTGTAATTTTGCTATCGTTGTGAATCGTAATGTAAATATCTGATATGCAGGATGTACTTTCATTTACTGGAACAAATTTAGCACAAATACCCGATACCCCCAAGTCTAAATACTGGTGGGGTTGGGGGGATTGATTTTGTCATTTGAGAGTTGTCATTGCCGGGATTTATAGTTTACTTACAATCAAAGAGCATTCTGAACTCCATCATCGATGGAATCCAACCAAACTTGGCACACAGAACTCCCATGACCAACAGAAAATACTGGAAGAGTCTGGGTTTGACCTTGAGTTTAGAAGTTGTAGTTCACCTACATTCAGAGACCACTGTGAACACAAACAATGATAGATCTTCAACTAAACTTGGCACGAATACTCAATATGCCCAAATGTGAACACTGATGGAGTTTGGGGGAAATAAACCTTGACATTTGGGAGTTGTAGTTGCTGGGATGTATAGTTCACCTACAATTAAAGAGCATTCTGAACTTTATTAACAATAGAATTGGACCAAATTTTCCCCATAGAACCCCCATGGCCAACAGAAAATACTGTGTTTTCTGGTGGTTTTTAACTCAACAATTTGCTTAATTCCCATCACATGGGCATATGATGACTCCTCCCATTCCAAGGATACCAGCACACTTTTTAAAGCAGACATCTTTTAAGGCAGCACTGCTTTCAAGACCCTTCCTCTGAAGCAGATTTAAGGTATTTTTCTTAAAATGGCATTTTCCTTATGGTCGTTTGTACTGAAGACCCTTCCACTGAAACAGAATTAAGCATCTTTCTTAAGGCAGCACTATCGCTGGTGTTGTTTGCACTGAGATTTGTTTCTTTCCATTGTCTTTCCAGGATTTTGATTATATTATCTTTTTAAAAAATCAACCCGGATTGTAGAAAGTGGCTTATAATTAAGCCTAATTTTTCCAAAGCCTTTGCATTGGCGATGGTATGAAAGTGTTTTTAAATTAACCCTGATATTTCCCCAAGCCTCTGCATTGGCAATTGGGGAAATTGGCATTTTGGCTCCCCCCACACACCGAGCCATTGTTTTGTTTACAAGTAGATAACAGGGAAATTGACCATTTTGCCTGTCTCAATACAGGGAATTGAAAATGAGATTGAATCATTGGAAAAACGAACACTTTAGAAACAGCAAAATACCTCAACTCCACAGCAGGCATGTAGCCGGCGGGGGGGGGGGGGGCTTGAGGGGCTTCAGCCCCCCCCCAAATTCTCATGGTGGTTCGCGAAAAGGCCTTACTGGTGCATTATTTAAACTGTTATGTTTATTCATATCATGATCTGATCACCATACTCAATATATCCCATATGCATGGGGGTATTGGGGTAACAATACAAAAGGTTTGCTAGGGTAGACCCTCTTTCACTCAGACTCAGCCCCCCCCCCCCCCCCGAATCAAACTCAGCCCCCCCCCAAAAAAAATCAAAATCCTGGCTATGGGCCTGCTCCACAGTTGAAGTTTGTGTAGTGTAAAGGGAATTGTGGGTTGCCGTTATGAAAATGTATAGAAACGCTGATTTTGCTGCATGTGATGAAGTCATTAGAAATCCCACAAGTTAGAAAAGGTCTAACTTGTGTTCATGTATATGCTTAGCAAAAATTCATATCCTAGATATATGCTTTTACCTTTATGGGGAAAAAAATCAGCTCTTTTCCTATTTCTTCTTTCCTCGCTTTCTTTTTGTTTTTTTGTTTTTTTTATTACAATGAAATAAACTTTAAAGTCCAGTTTAAAAGTTTAAGAATCACCAAATTTACATTCTTGGTCCAGCTTTTCAACACAATAGGGATGAAATGCATGAAAATTTCAGTGTATGTGGTACAAAAGAAAAAAAAGGGGGGGGGCATTTTAAAGTTTCCTAGACATAGAACCTGGGTTGACTGTGTAAACACAGTTGGCTTCTTTCACTGACTGCATAGTGTCATGGTAATTGTTATTCACTTTAATATTTGATGTTACATTTTCTTTTTTTAAAGTAGTTATATTCAACAAAAAGCAGAAAAACAAATTTACAAACAGTCAATTATATAAAACACTAGATAACATACCAAAAGAGAGAGGTCCATCTCCCAACCCACAAAAAACATACAAATTAATACAACATTGTCTACAACTATTATCCTCCTACGACTAATGCACCCTTACTACTAAACATATACCACCCATACAACAACAGTGTCTAGCCTACTCTATGTGCTTCCTACTCTCTGCCTGACTGTTTTATCAAAGTTACATTTCCAAAATTTTGCAGAAAAACTCTCTTAGGGTTTAGTGTAAATCCTATCAAAACAATCAACATCCTGGGGGAGAAGAATTGAAAGGCTATAAAACTTGCAGCCTGTATAAATAAATGGGAGAAAGGAATCTCTTTTTGAAAAAAGTAAAAGATGTGATTTTTTGTGATTAGTACACTTTAAGCCCTAGTCCTTGTTACTGGCTTGGAAAAGACAAGAAGCAATGTGTTATATTAAATGTACTTATAACTTATATGATAAGTTGTTAAAATGCAGGAAATTAATTCAGATATTTCAAAAATATACATTTGCCCATTTATATTAATAACAGTAATTTTAAAAAATATTAATTCAAAATTGGTCTAGAATACTAAAGGAAGAATGACTGGCATCTTGACATACAAAACACCTGCCTTCTTAGTTAGTTATGTGTCTGCTTGCAAGGCTGTTCTGATTTAAATTATTATTTAAATTGAAACCCTAAATAAATCACATCTTAAATCACCAGTGCGAAAGATTTCATTTAGCCATCATTTTTAGTAGAAGTATAGTATTGTTTTATATAGTCTTAATACATATTCAGAGATGTAGGTTTTATTAGCAAGGAACTATATGTTAAGCAATAATTCTGAATTGTTTTCAGACGAATTTTTAGTCCATCAAAAACGAGAGCACTTTCATTTATATTAAGACTGTTATTCTTGTGCATGCATACGCTATTTCTAAATTTTGTATTAAAAACCTTTTCAGAAAAAGGGAGGGGAGGAGCAGGCCCGTAGCCAGGATTTCGTTTCGGGGAGGGGCTGAATTTTTTTCAGGGGGGTTTGGGGGGGCTGAGTTTCGGGGGGGGGGCTGAGTCTGAGTGAAAGAGGGTCTACCCTAGCAAACCTTTTGTATCATTACCCCAATACCCCCATGCATATGGGATATATTGAGTATGGTGATCAGATCATGATATGAATAAACATAACAGTTTAAATAATGCACCAGTAAGGCCTTCTTGCAGACCACCATGAGAATTTCGGGGGGGGGGGGCTGAAGCCCCTCAAGCCCCCCCCCCCCCCCGGCTACATGCCGGGGGAGGAGGGAAGGAAACCGCTGTTTAACTTTTCTGAGTCTCCTTTGCAGAGAGAAAAGGGGGTATAAATAAATAAACATAAACATACTAACTTATTAAAATATGTGTTGTATAATTCATTTTCATGATATCTGTAACCCAAATTCCTTTTGTTCTGATTGTTTTAAGAACATTTTGAAACTGATTAAAAATAAATCTGATTTTTTTATTTCTTAAAAAATGATTAATATTTTTTAAGAAATAAAACATTGGATTTTAGTAAGTCCAGAATAAAATATCCACATTTTAACTTTGTTCTTCTATATATAATATGAAATACAACATTTAGCAGCAAAGTTACCACCACCCTCCTCTTTCTTTCTGCTATTAATTGTCTTTATGCATACTTTTCTATTTGCATTTTTCCTACCTCACAGCAGACTTACAAATGGGAGAGCTCACTCTTGCCAGGTACCTGAAATTATCACTTTAAAATTATGGCTGCTTCTTATCCACTCCTGTCTATATTAATGGAGATAATCTACCATATCAAAATGTATCTACATTATTTCACATTCTGACTTTCCCCAAGTATTCGGGTGTGAATTTCCTTTAGAAGAGACAGTACTAGATTCTGCACAATAGTTTTTATAATACTTTAGTACAGAGCTTTTAGGCATGAATCATTTCACAACACAGTAATTCGATTTTAGTAGCAAACCGAAGGTTAAACCAACATCTTATAAGAGATAAAATGAAATAACACAATGTATTGGGATACAAGATTTCTCATGAAAATCTTTCATTTATATTTTTTGAAACATGATTTCTTGCCTATTTCACATAGTGGTTTCTCATTAAGTTTGTGTAACACACCTACACACTGCTGCCAACACACCATTTATTTACTCCATTTATATACCGCTTTTCTCAACCCTCGGGTGACTCAATGCGGTTTACAGTAGCAAAATTGAATGCTTGAACATAAAAAACAGATTAAAACAATTAGAAACCATAGCACCAATATACAAACATTACAAAGTCAATACTACATAACTCATGGCGTCTCTTAGTTAAAATCAAGATCCAATCTCGTCATCCAGTCGTTTCATGTTCCAATGTTTGTTACACTGCCTTTTCGAATGCCTGCTCAAATAACCAGGTCTTAACTAATGTGTCGTGACTCAAAGACTAAATTTTTATGTTCTTTACATAAACGTTTAATTTGCAAGCATATAGACTAGACCAGTAATACGAGGGTCAGATGGAAACAACAACACAGCACCAGCAATCCTAAAGTAACATCAAACCATCTCTCATCAAACTTCACACAACTGGTTTACTGTTTACAGTTGCTAAGAAGGCAAATAGATAGATAGACTGCTAAGGTGGGATTCAGTAGGCAAATACCTGAGATTAAGTCCCAATGAAGTTCAAAGGGTTTATGAACTCTGAACTCAAATTTCATTTTGGCTTAGAATAGAATTATATTTGTTATGACTAAGAAAAAAAAACACATGCAACCAGAGTTTTTAAAAGCACAAAATACAGATTAAAAACAAGGTTTTCAGCAATGGAAAAAGCAACAGATAGATAATGTAGGCAATGACTATGGCAGTAGAAAAAAAAAGGGAAATGGGCAGCTTTCAATTACTCAGATCTGGCAGGAAAGAACTAGTCTAATGAGTAATGATTTTGAAAATGTTCTTTCTTTTTCTTCATGAAAGAGTGGTTGTAAATTGCTGCTGTGTCAAGTGGTTCCACTCTTGGGATGAAGAAACCTGAGAAGAGCAGCGTCTTGTTATGAAACAGACTCTCCATTTACCTTAGAAGCCCTGTTCTCTTCTCCCCTAATTTGGCCCCATCTGCACTCTCTCTCTCTCTCTCTCTCTCTCTCTTTTTCTTCCCCCTCCCTGCCTCCATTTTCTATTTCTAGAACTGAAATGATGCTACTTGAAATGACTTCAGCTACAATTTGTTGATGCAGAAATCTTTGGGGAAATTCCATTATGTAGGATGAAGAAAGAACCTTGCTGGATGATTGTAACCGTGTCCTTGAAAGGCGTCAGAGAGAATCAGCCTCAGATTTTTGGAGCACATTAAGTATTTGCAGGGATCGATGATAGGACCTTTCACCTTATCGTTATAATGCTATTATCCCACTTTAATTGTAACAACAACAATCTGTAGAGTTCTAGGGTTTGTAATTTAGTGAAACTTGAGCTTACTGGCTGCAAATCCCGATTCCATATGATGTTACCATGGCAGTTAAAGTAGAATAATACCCCTATAATGCTGTAATCAGATAGAGCCCTTACTCGCCCCTAATAAAAAGTTATGGTAAAATTGGCAGAGTTGTGTTGTAATTTAGTTCTATTGCGTTACTGCCAATGGTGTGACTTGTCAGTAAGATCTAGTCTACCTAGACTCCCTGACCAGAAATTGGTAATGTTGCCATTTGCACAATCTGGTAGCTAATAGCATTGACTATATTTTCTGGTCCGAAAAGTTACCTTTCCATGCTTTGTCCCATTATTTCTAAAATCCATCCGTTGGCATAAGACTTTCCTATGATGCCAAGGTAATCTTTTCTTCAGAATCTCGCATAAAATATATGCATTAATGGCAGTGATTTTTTTGAACCTATTAGGATTTTCCTCCTGGCTAATTAAAGCCAGACGTGGCTACATTTGGAACCAAAGATTTGAACTGACTGGCTATAGGAGGGAAGCCTAGTAAGAGCCACATGGCTGTCCAAGCCAACAATGCCAAAGCTAGTTCCTTCTTATGTTATCCCAGTGCTGCAACTCTTTATATGTTCGCTCTTTCACTGTTGTTGTTTTTGGACTCTGAAAAAGGCCAGTGCTTCACTATGAGAAAATGCTTTCATTTGTCCTACAAAGGCAAGTACCCGCTGTTCTTTGGCTAAACTCCATTTAAATCCAGTAACTATGTTCTGGCTTGGCTCTGGATGTGAGTGTGATTTCTAATTAACCACTTCCTCTACACTAGTATGCAGAGCTATTTTTACAAAATATGAGTACAACCTCTCCATCTTTCTAAAGGAGGAAGAGGACGCAATGCTATTTTTTATATGACATTTGGGGATGAGTATGATATACTATATGTGCTCAAGCATATCCTCCTCCCACCCACAGCCTTTGGACAATATTTCAGGTTATTTTCCATTCTGCTGTTTTCTTTTTCCGCTCACATCTCCAAAAGCTGAAAGTGCCAAAGAAGCCACCTTCTCTATATTTCTTCTTGGTAGCATCAAGACTTAGGAATACAGAAATTTCCAATGTCTTCTTATTATCTACAGGGCCTTCACGTGAAAGTATGGCACAAGGGCGCAACGGTGGAGTGGTTATTTTGATTCACTGACCTCGGAGAGAGGGGACGGCCCTACAAAAGGTTATATTTGTGTCACGGAGTGGGATGCAGTGTCTACTTACTCCAGAGGGTTCTGTTACACTCTTACTAAGGACCTGTGTGACATCTGTTTTTAAACATGATTCTGTTCTAATTCTAGGTTCAGAGAACCAAAATTATATATTTCAAATGGGCACTTTTCTGTTTCAATTTTACAATTTACTAATTGCAATTCAATTTATATGTGTTGTTCATGTTTCAGTCTTTTTCACCTTCACTTGTAATATTTGTTATTTTTAGTGTTCCAAATTTCCCTCCCTTAGCTTTCTTGCTTGGATTTCTTATGACCCATTAACCCAGTGGTTCTCAATCTGTAGGTCCCCAGGTGTTTTGGCCTACAACTCCCAGAAATCCCAGCCAGTTTACCAGCTGTTAGGATTTCTAGGAGTTGAGGGCCAAAACATCTGGAGACCCACAAGTTGAGAACCACTGCATTAACCTATTCTTAAAACATTTGTGGTCCACTTAACGTCTGCTGCAAAATTTCAAGTTGATTTTATAAACTGATATCACAATAATTCTGCCAGAATATTGTCAGACTGGTGGAGAAAGGAAGAAAAAATATGCTCAGATATGGCAAAGGATGGAAGAAAAAGCCTAGCAGCAAAGGTGGGTAAGAAAACTGCTTGCTCCGAGCCAAAGTATGGTTACAATACATGGCTTCAGGTAGTAGGCATCCGAGGAACCAAGATGTACTTGGAGGGATGGCTTGAAAAATCACATTTTCTGCAGCGGAAGCAGCTAACCAAGTCATCTCTCCTAGTCCAAGTCACTTCTCTTAGGCCATCTTTGGAAACTCTACATGGGAGAAACTGATGCCTCAGAACTGGCATCTTTATCTCCAAATACTTCTTCCTCTGTGTTGAAGCCCAGATATTATACAGTTATCACCAACTGGATTCCAGTCCAAAAATCCAGCCGGATTTGACTCTTTTAAATAAGATGTTGCTGGGTTGTAACTACCAGAACCCCTTGCTGGCATATCCAGTGGTGGGGAGTGCTAGGAGTTGCAGCAACATTTGGAGGACCACACAAATCCCACCCATGCTTCAAAAATATAACTAAAATATAATTACTAAAATTTTTTCCCTTTCATTGCTTATCAGGCTAATGGGTCCAAGTCATTCAACAATTAAATTAGTTAATAAGGTCTTCCCCCCTCCCTATATATATATATATATATATATATATACACGCACACACACACGTGTGTATCCAGAGAGACATCATCAATATTTTGAAATATTTAGCAGCAAACATTTTAGTGCTTTATCACACAAAAGACCAAGTGAAAGGAACAAACATCAAAGATAATATTTAAGGATATCCCCTGTCAGAAACCTCACATCAAAGCATGATCAGAATCTCATATCACGAATAAAGAATCGGGAGTATTAGATATGGTTTTTAGGACATTTCTAATTAAAACTGAAAGCAGAAGAAAGAACCAACTATGTATTTTTCACATAAAATTAATAGGAGATATGCATTTATATAAAACTATGTCTAGTGGACTTTTTAGCTGAAGACAATGGATTGAGTTGGAAGATGACGTGAAATGGTGAACTGTTTTAATATATCTATAATTGTTTTTAATATAGGTTAATTATATATTATGCTTGTTTTATTGTTTGGCACCAAATGGTGCCTGTTGGTAGCCACCCTGAGTCCCTCTTGGGAGGTGAGAAGGACAGGATAGAAATGCTTCTAATAAATAAATAAAAGCATGTGAATAGATATATGGGATTATCTCCACAAAGGGCACTGCATTTGTGCCTGATAGGTTCTTTCCCACTTGTCTTGGCATTAGTTGATTGATTACAGTTTGCTCATCTATCGGACAGATGGCAAGCTGTTTAACCTCAGCAGACTGAAAGCCAAAACCAAGGTTACAACAACATCTGTTATAGAACTCCAGTATGCTGATGACAACGTCGTCTGTGCGCATTCAGAAGAAGATCTACAAGCCACTCTAAACACCTTTGCAGAAGCGTACGAGAAGCTCGGCTTGTCATTGAACATTGAAAAAACCAAGGTGCTTTTCCAGCAGACACCAGCCAACCCCTCTCCAATGCCAGTGATACAGCTTAATGGTGCAACATTAGAAAATGTTGATCATTTCTGCTACCTTGGCAGCCACCTCTCCACCAAAGTCAACATCGACACCAAAATACAACACCACAACACCGCCTGAGCTCTGCAAGTGCAGCATTTTTCCGAATGAAGCAGAGAGTGTTTGAGGACCGAGACATCCGTAGGGATACCAAGGTGCTTGTTTATAAAGCTATTGTCCTCCCAACCCTGCTATATGCCTGTGAGACGTGGACTGTCTACAGACGTCACATGCAACTCCTGGAACGATTCCATCAGCGCTGCCTCCGGAAAATCCTGCAAATCTCTTGGGAAGACAAGCGGACAAACGTCAGCGTGCTGGAAGAAGCAAAGACCACCAGCATTGAAGCGATGGTCCTCCGCCACCAACTCCGCTGGACCGGCCATGTTGTCCGGATGCCCGACCACCGTCTCCCAAAGCAGTTGCTCTACTCCGAACTCAAGAATGGAAAATGGAATGTTGGTGGGCAGGAAAAGAGATTTAAAGATGGGCTCAAAGCCAACACTGAGAACTGGGAAGCCCTGGCCCTTGAGCGCTCCAGCTGGAGGTCAGCTGTGACCAGCAGTGCTGCAGAATTTGAAGAGGCACGAATGGAGGGTGAAAGAGAGAAAGGTGCCAAGAGGAAGGTGCGTCAAGCCAACCCCGGACCGGGACCGCCTTCCACCTGGAAACCAATGCCCCTACTGCGGAAGAAGATGCAGAGCAAGAATAGGGCTCCACAGCCACATACGGACCCACAAGAATATTGGAAGACAATCATCCTCGGAAAGCGAGGGATCGCGTAAGTAAGTAAGCTCATGACCTACAAGACAAGATAATACAATGTGCAATAATTTTACACTTGCTACTAAAACATTCCACCGCTACAACTGAATTCTAAAGGACCTCGGCCTAGATTGCTTGATGATAGCATTGTAAAATTTAGAGAAGACATACAGAAATATAATAATAATAATACTTCATTTATATTCCACCCCCTCTCTTCAAGGGCACTCAGAAAAAAATATTTGTACAAAGTTCTGCTGGACTACTGCATTATTCACAAACATACTGAATGCTTGAAAAAAAATTTACCAGAATACACATACCAGTTTGAAAGGTTATTGCTTTATGGCAGGGGTCCTCAAACTTTTTAAACAGAGGGCCAGGTCACAGTCCCTCAAACTGTTGGAGGGCCGGATTATCATTTGAAGAAAAAAAAAACATGAATGAATTCCTATGCAAACTGCACATATCTTATTTGTAGTGCAAAGAAACCCACTTTAAAACCATACAATAATTAAAATGAATGTTAACAAATATAAACTTATTAGTATTTCAATGAGAAGTGTGGGCATACTTTTGGCTGTTGAGATGGGATTGTTGTTATTGTTGTGTGCTTTCAAGTAGTTTCAGACTTAGGTTGACCCTGAGCGAGGGCCGGGTAAATGACCTTGGAGGGCCGTACTTGGGCCCCGGGCCTTAGTTTGAAGACCCCTACTTTATGGCCTCATGCTTAATTTACTGCAAAATTATTCTATTTAAATTAACCAATAAAATCCTACAAATAAATAAAAACCCTTTCCCTCCCTCCTCCCCCAAGCTTCCCCTCCTCCACCTCCTCTTTGGTAATTTACAAAGTGGGGAAAGACTGAATTGGGGAGGAGGAGGAGGAGGAGGAGGAGAATGGGGTGAGGAGGGGGTGGACTATACAGATGAACGGACTGCCATTTCTTGAACAAGTTTGAGGTTATGATAGTCATTACATAAAGCAGGAAGGTGACCTCAAACCGTTTCCAGAATCTGCAGTATCCACGACTTGATAGCTGTGGAGAATGCAGGTTTCCCCTCATTTTTCAGGCAAGATGTACACATGTGCTCTGGAAACACACAAGGTGGAAAAAAGAAGTAGAAAGTGACAGCAGTGGCGATATTATCTCAGAGAATCAGTGGACTATCTGCTACCCAGCCATGCCCTTGGGTATGTTTTATCAGGTTACCCTTATGCCAAAGTTCACAATAAACATCAGTGTATTAGCTGTCCACAATGTGCTTTGCATCCTGTGGAGTCAATTTTACAATGTAATATACTTTATATTGCATCTGATCTGCCGCATGTTCAGGCTTATTTCAGACTTTGATTTAGCTAAAGTCAACTTAAAACCCTTTAAACTGCACTGCAGGGCACTTCAGAACCATGAGTAATATAACCTCAGAAGTTTGAAACGATCTTCAAACTTCATTATATGGCCAATGTAGATGAGCCTATGGTTGTTGGAGAACTTGCATCCCAGCAGACAAGCATGCAGCTATTTTCCTACAGTTGAACACAGAGCAATTGCATAATATTATGGACCTCCGTAGGATGCATGGAGGTCTTAGTAGGTGACTGCCACTAAGGCAAAAAGATCAGACATGTGTGTGCTGTTTCCCTGCTATCTAGTAACTATGAAAAGGTGGACATTACGGATTTTCCATATATCCAAAATACCACTGTTTAGGAATAGTGTGACTGTCACGTACTCCACACTGAGAGAGAAGCAGAACCACCCAGACTAGACAGAGCTCCTGTTACTACCCGGAATGTTATTTAATGATTTATTTCCACGATTCTATCAACCCCAGAAACTCAGATTTATCATCTCAGTATCCCTAGTCAATCTCTAGAAGTCCCAAAGGAATTAGCATTTGTGTTTACTCAGGAATAGTTTTGCACACAGTTGCATTATTTGCTGGGGATGGCCAGAAAGAACACGGAACATGTGCCAAGCCTTTCCTGTTTTGGAATGAAAAACATATGGAAGTCTTACCCTGGAAATTTGCAACAAATAAAAGTGTCTGAATGGTACTTCACCTGAAGACCATAAATAAGAAGCCAATTACAAGCTTGCATCACTCATTTCTGAATCACAGCTTGAAACCTTCACAGCACCCATCACCTGTTGCTGTGCTGACAGTGACAGCTTTCTAAATTTCCATGATGGGCAAATACTGTCAACAACATTTTCAAGGTCTATTCTCTCTCACATGGACTTGAAACCTGATGGCCATGTTATAACTGCACAGACCTTACAGGGAAAGAGGCACATGTTTAGCCCATCCAGGGCTAAGTGTCTTGGCCACCTTTTCTTCCTGACATTTATGCAGGTCACGTTTTTCTCTGCTTTGCCATTCTAATAAACAAACAGGCTATTTCTAGATGCCCCTTAGAAGCACTTAATTGGACATCAAAGCTATATCCTTAATTTATACACAACCTCTTGGGACTCCCCGGAGAGAGGTTACTAGGAGAGCAAGCAGGTGCTGAATGCCTAGCCAAGAAGATACGCAAAGGTCTACATGTTTTCTTTTTAGAGTTGGATCCTGCAATCTCTGTTTGGAACAATGGCAGGAATTTGCTGGCATGCCATTTGTGCGTGCACATTCACACATACATTATTCTAATACTGGTTTGGGAGAGGCAGAAACAATTGTGAAAGCTCAAAGTAGATACGTTTTTAGCAACCTTGTCTGCTTTCCATGATCATTTTCAAAAGATGTGGCCTAATTCTAACAAACAATGAGGAAATTGGTGAGGAGTGCTCAGCTACCCTAAATGCACACATTATGATGTCTGACTACAAGGTTTTTGTTCCTGGGTTATAAATGTAATTTCCTAATTGGTTCTATCATAAAAATGGAAAAAGTTTATTAAACTGCAAAAACTTTGTTTTTAGTGGACATCCTTTAGCTATATTGCTATAGTTTTTCAATGAATATCTCATCGAGTCTCAAACAATTGAACATAGTTTGTGGCAGCCACAAAAACAAATATTCTGGAGCATTTATTTATTTACTGAATTACACCGCCTTTCCCACCCCTGGGGGGACTCAAGGTGGTTTACAACATGTTAATGCCAAAAATTCAATGCCAACATACAAGTAAAACAGGAAATCTTAATAACTAGCCACTACATATAATTATGACATAAAATAATGTAAACTATTAATCATACGACACAAAACAAAATTTAAACATTACAAGAAAGCATTAAAACATCTTCGCATAAATATTAAAATCACATTTTAAAATTACTGCTGTGCCAGATATGATATACTGTTGAAATACAGGAATTCAATTTTTTCAGTGTTCTCTGTGACAAAGATTTTATAAAATTCCATATCTTCTGAACAACTCTGATGCATTCCTTTGTGAGACTGTTGCAAATTTTATTGTTGAGATTAGTAATTTTTAAGTTCAACTTCCTTTTTATTTGTGACTTCCTCTTGTTGTGTTTGCCCGTGCTGTGATTTTGCTGTTGTGTGCCAATAAAGACTGTGTGTGTGTTCTTTCAAAGTAAATAACACACAACTAAGTAGGAACTTTCAGACCAGGAACATAACATTTTTCAAATTTTGTTACATAGTGTTATTAATAGACTATACTGGACAGCATCTGGGCTTCTCAAAATGGGTCAGAAAGCAAGTTGGAATGGATGGCAGAGAATGGTCTCTGAAATAACAGGTGATAGGTAGGCAGAGATTGTCCTAAGTCCAAAAAAGGGTACTGCAGTGTGAAGTGTTAGCCCCATGTTATAATAGTACCATAATTTTTGATTTCATATTGCAGTCTCCATGAACTTACTTAAAGCCTGGAGAACTCACAGCAACCCACTTACATACTTACTATATACACCGCTCTTCTCACCCCAAAGGGGACTTAGAAAAGCTTAAAAGTAGGCAACAATTCAATGCCCTATATACAGACATATAACATGTGCATTAAAAACCATAAAATTAAAAACATCTAAACATTAAAACCCATTAATTAAAACCACACAATCCAAAATCATAGTCCAGGCATCATTCCGGTTATAATTGCATTTATTCCATATCACTTAAGCTAAAAAAATGATTTTTTTTTTTTAGTTCCAGGTTCTATTCCAGTGCCAATTCAGTGAATGATAGCACCCAGTCATTTTCCTGAGAGTTTATCAGATTCCTTATGCTGAAAGGATGGCAGATTTCTGAAAATTAATACAAGTAAGGAATTTGTCTCAAGTCTCACAAGAAAGCACAGGGAAGGACAATTCTCTCAAGATATCTGGGCTTCTGCTAGTTTTCAAATGGATGTATATCTTGTGATGACACATTACCTCGATCCAACTGTTTTAATTTGGCAGGAACAGTCCTGAACCCTATTAATGCAAACCCAATTTTTTCAGTTACTTTTAAAATGTCCCAGTTTTTCTCTCTTCTTCCTCCTCCATTACCTACTTCATTCACAACTTAATCCATTTTCTGCAAACTGAGTGCAGAATTAGTTTGGGCTGAGTTGATCTCATATGGTACAGTAGGGAAGAGGAATCAGGCAAAAGTAAACCAGCTGCAACTTCCCTTAGGTCATCTGTTCTTTCGCATTAAAATTTTTCCATCTTGACCATACAATCATGTTGCTTGGCTATATTTTTCTTGTTTTTTCATGCAGGAAATTTTTGAGGGCACATGTGGGTGCTATCATGAGATTGCAGCATCATTGTTCAAACTGGACAAATAGAGTCCCAGCAGATGGCCCCATTGTATCTGGTTGGCAAGGCTTGACTGCTGCATATGCAGGCAGTCTCCAAGTTACGAACAAGATAGGTTTTGTAGGTTTGCTTTTAAGTTGATTTTTTTGTAAGTCAGTGTATACTTATTTACACACACACACACACACTTGCTTTGCATAGCCACGGGGAAGGATTAACACCCTGTGGTGTTTGTTTTGCTGCCTGTGCCCCTGTTCAAAAGATTTCACCTCACTTTCTGTCCCTGTGATAATTGGATTTTGAAACATTTATTTATTTATTTATTTAATTTAAAACATTTATATTCTGCCCTTCTCACCCCGCAGGGGACTCAGGGCAGAGCACAACATATATACGGCAAACATTCAATGCTGGGACATAAAACCATAAATATATGCAAACATTTGACTTGTTGAGGAAGCAAGGATTGGTGGTGGAGACACCTTTTTCCCATGATAACTCTTTCAAGAGTGATTTTCTCTTTCTGTTGTCTCACCAAATTTGTAACTATGAGTCATTTGTAACTCGGGATGTTTGTAACTGAGGGACTCCCTGTATATCCAATGTTTAGAGATTAGTATGGTAGAATTGTAACCAATGTCTGTTCTAACATACATATGACCCCAATATCAGACTTGACTTTAAAATTCCTAATCATGTACAAAATGGGTTGCTTGGGAACTCTATATAAATACACTTTTAGTTGCTATGGTTCTTTTAGGGTGAAAACCTCCAAATCATGATGGGGAGAGAAAGGGGTTAGGCAGAAGACGGTAATGTCCCCTTTCTTCCCAGGCAAGAGATCTCAGTGGAAGATGCAGGGGCTGAAAGCAGGGATTTTCCTTCCATCTTCCATCGGCACCAGCTCCTCCCAATTGCAATCTTTCATGGTTTTTTTTGCTCATTGAATCATAATTGACATTTATACAGGAATACTAGATATACCCTATCAATCTTTTTTGAAAAGCAAATAAATGGTACATTTTACTAACAAGTTCTCAATTCTTCTAGAAATCATCTGAAGAAATAAATATATGCCACAATGTTGTTCATCCAGACTAAATATCTAAAGGAGTCCTCAAACTTTTTAAATAGAGGGCTGATTCACGGCCCCTCAGACTGTTGGAGGGCCAGACTATAGTTTGGGGGGGGGGGGGAATGAATTCCTATCCACACTATATGTATTTTATTTGTAATGCAAAAAAAAAAAACCCATGAAAGAACAATACAATATTAAAATGAAAAAGAATTTTAATCAACACAAGTTTAACAGTATTTCAATGGAAATGTGGGCCTGCCTTTGTCTTTTGAGATAGTGAAGGTAGTTAGGATTATTGCTGCTGTGTGCCTTCAAGTTGTTTCAGACTTAGAGTGAGCCTAAGTCTAAAGTTAAGGGCCCTCGGTGGCATAGTGGGTTAAACCACTGAGATGCTGAACTTGCTGATCGAAAGTTTGGCGGTTCGACTCTGGGGAGCAGAGTGAGCTCCCGCTGTTAGGCCCAACTTCTGTCAACCTAGCAATTAAAAAACATGCAAATGTGAGTAGATCAATAGGTACCGCTTCTGTGGGAAAGTAATGGTGCTCCATGCAGTCATGCTGGCCACAAGACCTTGGAGGTGTTTACAGACAACGCCGGCTCTTCGGCTTAGAAATTGAGATTAGTACCACACCCCAGAGTCGGACACGACTAGACTTAATGTCAAGGAAAACCTTTTCCCTTACCTTTAAGTCTAACATTTAAGGTGGGAGCCAGGTAAATCACCATGGAGGGTTGCATCTGGCCCATGGGCCTTATTTTGGGGACCTCTGATCTACACTATGACTCTTGATATAGAGTGTTGTTTCTTTCCTAACTAAATATCTACAAAGGTATATCTCACCCTTCTACCAACACAGAGAAGATTGTTTGCTGTATTATTGTTACTACTACTACTAAAATTCATTTTGAGAGCTTTACATTCAATGCTCTTTATAAATATATTAAAACAGCAATACAATTGACATAATACAATTAAATGGCAACTTCATCTCACATAATGAGAGAGGAGCAGTAATATTTAAATCCAGCACAAGGGAAGAGAATATTAGTTCTATAGTTAATGCAGAATTGGCTTTTGCATCCTTTTGTGGGGCTTGCTCCCAGCAATATGAACACAGAACCGCAGCCTACACAGTTATCAAGTTTTTTTTAGAATAGATACCAGTGGACTTACATTTTCATTTGAATGGTTTTTTACCACTGGAGGTCGCTATAATCTTTTCATTTGTTCTCCAGGTCCCCTGACAGTTGTACAATTTCTGCTAAAATGTTTTGCGGCTACTATAAAGAAGCGAGGAGTATAATTTGCCACTCTGCTAAACCTGATTTCTTGTATTATATTATCCTTGTGCTGATCTAATGAATGGTAAAGGATTTGTCCATATTGATGGAACATATAAATAGGCTTGGGAAAGAAAAACAAGAGACCTCAGTTATGCTTGATGCTCTGTCTCCAAGAGTGTTGTTCCCTAATAAATTTATCAATCTGTACCTTTCTTTCTTTGCTAATCCTGTTCCGGAATTGCATTTTAGGCATGTACATTTTATTAGGAAAAAAATTAAAAATGAATTTAGACTCAATAAAAAGTGTGTGTTCTCTAGAACCTGAATGAATATATCAATCAGTTTAAAAGAGGAGCTTTAAAAATGACTAGTATTTGAAAACTTTTTTTTTCACTATGCTGATCCCAAGTTTTGCCCCTCAAATATTTTCAGTATTTTGTCATTTATTTTGACATTGGAGATTTTTTTTCTCATGTCAGAAGCTAATTAAGAATATACTGCAAGTCACTTCTGGTGTGAGATAACCAGCTGTCTACAAAGACATTGCCCAGGGGACACCCAGATGTGTTACCATCCTGTAGGAGGCTTCTCTCATGTCCCTGCATGGGAAGCTGGGGCTGACAGACAGGAGCTCACCCTATCTCATGGATTTGAACCGCCAGTCTTCAGGTCTTCAGGTCAGCAGTTCAACTAGCAAAGAGTTTAACTCAGTGGTTCTCAACCTGTCGGTCCCCAGGTGTTTTGGCCTACAACTCCCAGAAATCCCAACCAGTTTACCAGCTGTTAGAATTTCTGGGAGTTGAAAGCCAAAACATCAGGAGACCCACAGGTTGAGAACCACTGGTTTAACCCATTGTGTCACTGCAGCTCCCAACATGGAAGATGAAAAGCCTGTATGAACTTATGACATCCAGACCACTCATACAAGGGGCTGTTAATAAGTCTTTGGCTTTGTGTTTTGTTTTTGTTTTTTGTTTGTTTGTTTCTATGGTAAAGAATGTTACATCATATGAATGCCTCATGTGTCCAATATATGTTTTCAAAATTTTGTGTGTTTGTAGCTTATGGCAACAGTGATCTAGGCAAGTGGGAAAACAAAATGGTGGAGTCAAAGGCAATATTCACAACAAATGAGAGCAGAGGAGTGATAAAATTCTTGTTTCTGTAAGGAAATTTCACTAAGGATATTCATGGTGATACATTGCAGACATTTGGGGATCAATGCCCTTCATATTCTACAGTTTAGAACTGGGTTGCCAAATTTAAAATGGGCCACTTCAGTACCAATGATGAGGAACGTCCTGGACAACCTAGAATGGTTGGTGTTCCAGAGATCATTGATACTGTGCACAACCTCATACTGGAAAATTGGCAAATTTCAGCTAAAGGAATAGCAGACATCATGGGGATTTCTCTTGAATGTGCTTGTGTCATTATCCGCGAACATTAAGAAGCTATCTGCAAAGAGGGTCCCCAAATGTTTGACAACAGATCAGAAAAGCATGCAAGTGAAAACTTCCCGGTCCATTTGCCAGTGTTTCTGGACTGATAAGAACTTCCTGGAGCGACTGGTCAGTATGGATGAGGCATGGATTTATTTGTATCACCCTGAAATTAAGGAGCAGTCAAAATAGTAGAGGTTTTCCTCGTTCAAAGAAGTTTAGGGTGCAAAAATCAGCCAGTAAGGTGATGGTGTCTGTGTTCTGGGGTAAGGAGGGCATGCTGCTAATGAACTAGCTTCAAAATGGTTCCACCATCAATGCAAGGCATTACATTGCACTTTTGGACCAATTGAAGGGAGCTCTGAAGGCCAAAAGACACTGCAAGCTGTCCAAAGAAATCTTGTTCCTGCAAGATAACGCCTCCATTCACACTGCAAAAGCGACCATTGCAAAACTGGTGGAGCTAGGCTTCCAGCTGGTTGACCACCCACCTTATTCGCTGGATCTAGCTCCCCTTCAACTATCATCTGTTTCCAAACAAGAAGAAACACCTCAAGGGTACCAAATTTCACATCATTTCTGATGTCATAGCTGCTACGGATGACTGGTTTGAGGCACAACCAAAATCCTTCTTTTTGCAAGGCTTACAGAACTTGGGATACCAATGTAAGAAGTGTGTTGATATCAGTGGATAGTATGTGAGATCAATGTAAAGTTTCATCCTCCTATCTTGTTTCTTTCTGGGTAAAGCAGCTCATAGCATTACCAACAAGACCCGATTTAGTTCTTTCACACTGGAATGTAATACATTCTGAAGATATTCAGGATCTTTCTAACAAATTGTGAATGTCGAATCGAATAATAGTAAGCCATTCCATTCAGGCAGAAGAGCTAAGAACCGAAATATAAAAGTCCATTGGATTTTCTAACAGCATAAGAATGATTTGAAGTGGATATAAACAAGAGTTAAGTCAACTTTAAGGCATTGTCTGGCTGCAAGAGTTGTGAAAAGTAAATGAAAATTGAGCAATATAAAATGGATTGTGTACTATATGCAAGGGCTAGCCATTTGTTATCCCCCAGATGTAGCAATTCTCATCATCCTTCACCAAGCTGCCCAGTACTGATGAAAGTTGTAATCCAACAATCTCTGGAGGGGCCGAATGATCCACCTCTGCTTTAAACAAACAGTAGCGTATATAGGATGATAACTTATAAATTGCTTAAAGAGGTAGCACATCACCAGAAAAGAAGACAAAAGTTGATATACAGGGCTAGAATCTGTCTGAAAGTTGGAGAAGAACATTGGATGAAACCTGATTCAGGTTTACTCAGTAGACCAGGCAGGGGAATAATGTTGCTCCCTAGATATTTCTGGACTCCAACTGCTAGAGGAGATTTTGTTTCCTAGTGGACAGCAGAAGTAAATACTATTTAATTAAAGAATTAAACTCTAATACGTATCAACAAATCAGAAACATTGTATCAGGGAGGGGTAACTTGTTGCTCTTTGGAGAATGGAAGTTTCAGTGTGACTTTAATCCTCTACAATATGTGTTTATGTGGGGAGTACTAATCGCTGGAGGCTAGTGGTTTATCCAGCCATGAGAGATGGTAGATGAAAAAGATAAGAGGCAATAAGAAGCCTTAGTATCAGAGTCACCAATTACATCATCTGTGCCAAGTTTCCCATTCACCCAGCACATATGGCTTGCCATCCTACTTATCAGTTTTAGAAAAGGAAGAGAGATCTGTATTATCAGTATCTGGGTCAACAAGGTCCTATAATAAGCCACTTGGGAGACTGGGACTGCAGGCCACCTTTTGTCCATCTGTTGTTAATGTGGCTTTCCAATGAAACTAGTTGCACAAAAGCTTAGCCACATGGCAAAGAGATTGTGCAAGAGTATATCATTTAATTGTTGAAGGCTTTCATAGCCAGAATCACTGGGTTGTTCTAGGTTTTTCAGGCTGTATGGCCATGTTCAAGAAGCATTCTCTCCTGATGTTTTGCCTGCATCTATGGCAAGCATCCTCAGAGGTTGTGAGGTCTATGGCAGGCATCCTCAGAGGTTGTGAAGTTGTGAGGTCAATAGACCTCCCAGCCTCTGAGGATGCCTGCCATAGATGTAGGCGAATAGTCAGGAGAGAATGCTTCTACAACATGGCCAACAACCCAGTGATTCCGGCCATGAAAGCCTTTGACAATAAAATGATATACTCTTGCACAATCTCTCTGCCATGTGCCATTCCACAGATATATAAACCTCACTTGCCTAGTTTCCAACAGACCTCACAACCTCTGAGGATGCTTGCCACAGATGCAGGCAAAACGTCAGGAGAGAATGCTTCTAGAACATGGCCATACAGCCCGAAAAACCTACAACAACCCAGTATATCACTTGCTTAAAGCATGGTTCACTTTTAGAGAAATGACAGATGAAAAAGATAAGAAGACATAATATGCCTTATCACCAGAGCCACCAATTATATCCCCTGTACCAAGCTTAGAGAAGAGATATCATATTTCATTGCAAAATAGTCACACACTTTTTTGGGTCCCTATGTTGGTATTTTAGAATTCCCTGCATAATAGTTGCACCCGTTTTACAACGTTCCCTTCCACATGTCTTGCTACCCTGCTCTGAATAGCTTTATCTATACTCAGTCACTTGCCCACCAGCTCAAGTGCTCACTGCTTCACTCTTGCTCATCTACCCACCCAGCCACTCACTTGAAGCATCATTCCTTATAGGGGGTGGCTGAGCAAATGGATGGATGTGCAAGTAGGTATGTGCATGAGCAAGTGGATGGTTGAGAACAGTACAGAAGAGTTCACACACACTCACACCAGTCTCCTGTAAATTAAGGGAATCCTCAGAGATGCTTTGCTCCAGGATCTTCAGAGATGGCCTTACTGACAGAGTGAGCCTGTCATAGATGCTAGGGGACAGTGTCACAAACATTTCGTTCTCTTGGAAGACTGAAATGGGTGTGACACAGAGTTTATCCTACAATCTACCAACCACAGCTGAACACAATGTGCCCGTGGTGTAAGGAACAATCTACCCAAAAGTTGAACATGATTCACCAAGCTCTCTGTGGAGTTGTGGTCCATGTGGTCTGCTACAGTTTTATAAATGATCAGTCTAATCAACTATCATCTATCATGTGAGAAACCAGATGCTGTTAGACTGCAACTCCTTTTGTAATATCCCAGTGGCTGTGCTACTCAGGGTGGATGGGAAATCCAGTTCAGAAATGTCGAAAGAGTGACATATTTCTCATCCTTGCTCAAATATAAATGCATCCATATCAAGCAACATCTCTTTTTTTTTTGCAAGCCAAACTTGAATATACATCTCTAACCTTTTAAAAACATCAATATTCTGTCTCCTCCATGTTTGATATTTTTTGAAGATGTTTGAAAATACACTACATCAATGTAGCACACAACATCCATGAAAAATATAAAGGATTCAGTGATAGATCTGTTGAATGTTATCTGTTATCAATATAAACTGAATATTATGGAGTCAAGTTTCCTTAAAGGTCGTTGTCTGTAACCAGATATGAATTCATACTTTCGTGTAAGTAGAGAAAGGAAAGTAATAATGTTATCAAGTGATCATACACAAACATCTAGATCTGCTGGGAGTAATTAACAAATTCTTACATCTTATTTTTATTCAGCAGACGGATGGCTAATACATAAGAAGCCGGACATGTAACAGGAAACGGATGCCAAGCCCCAAGCAATGCAAGAAACATGCCTGCCCTCTAATTGACAAGCACATATGCAGAAGCCTGAGTAACAATCTTCCTTCTAGCAAAACACAGAATAAAAATGTATACGCTCTCTCTTTTTCACTATGTAGGCCTTGGAGATTGTTTTAATTTGTAACTCTCATTTGTCTAAATGCTATTTTACAGACCTTTTATTTTCCTCCACCATCACAAGATGCCATAAACAGTTGTATTCTTCTAGTTTAAAATAAGAATAGGGCGAAGATTTATGATCTTATACAGCCCCTCTGATGTATGGCTCATTATATAAGCCATGCGATCGTTATGGAAGTATCAGTATTCTCCAGGAATTTTGGGCTAACATGCAAAGATGTAATGCACACCAATACGGGAAGGAGTCTGGTATGCAACAGCACCCACTGGACCATTCTAGTATTTCTATTTGGATGGCTATGCCACAGCAGATTTGGGAAAGGGGGGAAAGCAAGAGAACTAACTTTTCTTTCAACATTAGCACCTTACAGTGCAATATTAATCATGTCACTTCATTGAGTTAAGTAGGACTTACAGTTAGGTAAGGAATTATAGGACTGCATCTTTAATTAGTACTATATCTTCAGAAACCTGACAATGCTTGCACTGACCACCAATTTTGACAGCAATTTCAAGCACATTATTTATTATTAATTTATTATACTTCTGTATCACTTTTCTCACCACTGGCAGGACTCAAAGTGGTTTACAACATAGTAAATTGCAAAGTTCAATGCCTCACATAAATACATCATATAGCTTTAAAATACCATATCACTGTGGATTAAAATCATAAAACTATAAAAGATATAAACATAAAATATTTTAAACATTACACCAGTTCCGAGGGTGTCATTTAACTACTTTATTGTTGCAATCACTCCCTGAATGCTTGCTTGGCTATTTATTTATTTATTTATTTATTTATTTATTTATTTACTTCATTTGTTGACCGCCGCTCTCAGCCCTGGGGCGACTCGCGGCGGTGTACAACATGTAAAAACAGTCTACAAAAACATACAATATATCAACAACCAAATTACACATTAATCTAATCACATTAATAGATCCGCGCCATCACAACATAGAAACATAGCCAATCTCATAATCCATAGTCCGTTCCAAATGTCATTACCAGATTCGTGTGGGTCTCAATTAAATGCCTTCTCGAATAGCCAGGTCTTTAGGCTCTTACGAAAAGCCATAAGGGAGGGCGCCTGTCTGATGTCAACAGGGAGGGTGTTCCACAGCCGGGGGCCACCACCGAGAAGGCCCTCTCTCTCGTCCCCGCCAGACGTGCCTGTGAGGCAGGCGGGATCGAGAGAAGGGCCTCCCCAGACGATCTCAAGGCCCTCGTGGGCTCATAGGCCGAGATGCGGTCCGAAAGGTATTTTGGGCCGGAACCGTTGAGGGCTTTGTAGGATAACACCAGCACCTTGAATTGGGCCCGGTAGCAGATCGGCAGCCAGTGGAGCTGGGACAACAAGGGCGTTGTGTGCTCCCTGCGTCCCGCTCCCGTTAGTAACATGGCTGCCGCGCGCTGGACTAGCTGAAGCTTCCGGGCCGTCTTCAAGGGCAGCCCCACGTAGAGAGCGTTGCAGTAGTCAAGGCGGGATGTGACCAGAGCGTGTACCACCGTGGCCAAGTCAGACTTCCCAAGATACGGGCGCAGCTGGCGCACGAGCCGAAGCTGTGCAAATGCTCCCCTGGTCACCCCTGAAACCTGGGGATCCAGGCTCAAAGATGAGTCCAGGGTCACACCCAAGCTGCGAACCTGCGCCTTCAAGGGGAGTGCGACCCCGTCCAGCACAGGCTGTAACCCTATACCCTGTTCGGCCTTGCGACTGACCAGGAGTACCTCTGTCTTGTCTGGATTTAATTTCAGTTTGTTCGCCCTCATCCAGACCATTACAGCGGCCAGGCACCGGTTCAGGACCTCGACAGCCCCCTTAGTAGCAGGTGGAAAGGAGTGACAGAGTTGGACATCATCTGCGTACAGATGACACCGCACCCCCAAACTCCGGATGATCTCACCCAGCGGCTTCATGTAGATATTAAACAGCATGGGGGACAGTATAGAACCCTGTGGAACCCCACAGGTCAAAGGCTGTGGTGTTGAACAGGAGTCCCCAATAACACCTTCTGGGTACGACCCTCCAGAAATGACTGGAGCCACTGCAGAGCAGTGCCCCCAAGACCCATTTCCGCAAGGCGCCCCAGAAGGATACCGTGGTCGACGGTATCGAAGGCCGCTGAGAGGTCCAGGAGCACCAACAGGGACACACTCCCCCCGTCTAGCTCCCGGCGCAGATCATCCACTAAGGCGACCAAGACCGTCTCGGTTCCATGTCCCGGTCTGAAACCAGACTGTGCCGGATCCAGAATATCCGTGTCTCTCAAGAATACCTGGAGTTGTGAGGCCACCACGCTTTCCATGACTTTGCCCAAAAAGGGGAGATTGGAAACAGGCCGAAAGTTGTCGAATTTAGTGGGGTCCAATGATGGTTTCTTCAACAGCGGTTTTATAATTGCTTGTTTTAAGCACGCTGGAATCTTGCCTTCCCGAAGGGAGGCATTAACCACCACCGTTACCCACTCAGCCAATCCCCCTCTGGCCTCCTTCAGAAGCCAGGATGGGCAGGGGTCTAGGATGGACGTGGTGGGCCTCATTCCTCCAAGGTCTTAGTCCACATCCTCGGGCTTCACAAACTGAAAAGAATCCATCAAAGTAGGACAAGCAGGTGCTCGTGTCACATCCACAGAGACTGCTAGCCAAGTTTTGAGTTATTTTCTAAACACCAGGAGGAAGGGGGCTGATATAATTTTTCTGGGAAGGAATTCAACAACCAAAGAGCCATCACTGAGAAGTCCCTGTCTCTCATCCCCGCCAGTCGCATCTGCGAAGGAGGCCAAACCGAGAGCAGGACCTCCCCAGCCGATCTTAGTGCTCTAACTTAGTGCTCATAGAGGGAGATGTGTTCGGACAGATAAGCTGGACCGGAGCCGTTTAGGGTTTTATAGGCCAAAGCCAGCATTTTGAATTGTGCTCGGTAGGAGATTGGCACCCAGTGGAGCTGATGCAAAAGAGAGGGGGGTGGGTGTATGTTCCCCGAACACCACTCCAGTAAGAAATCTGGTTGCCGCCGTTGGACTACTTGGAGCTTCCAGTCAGTTTTCAAAGGCAACCCCATGTAGAGTGCTTGCAGTAGTCTATACGGGATGTAACCAGAGCGTGGACTACTGGCCAAGTCTGACTTCCCAAGGTATGGCACAACTGGCGCACAAGCTTTAATTGTGCAAAAGCTCCCCTGGCCACTGCCGAAACCTGAGGTTTCAGGCTTAGCGATGAATCCAGAAGAACTCCCAAACTTTCAAGTACAAACTCTTCACTTCCCGATCTCATTTGCTGTAGAGAATCCAAAGAATGCCTGATTTAGCTCCACATGTCCTAAACTGTGTTCCCTCACGCTTTTGAAATAGAATGGATTTTAATGACATGAAGAATGCTGATTTTTTTCAAGTGATGGTAAATATGTATTTTTGACTTTCACTAGTGAGCCAGACTTTCTGATCTAGAATTAAAACTGATATGGCATATGGTATTGCAAACTTTGACACCAATATAGAGAAATATAGAGATTACTCTTGAGACCTCATTTCAGTCAGAGGGGGAGTCATCACAAATTGTGGTAAATCTTGTGGGGGGGGGAAGACACCCAAAGGGGATAAGCGTTGCCATCTGGTTTCGCCTCTTTGTTTTCAAAGCAACACTGGAAGCCTCTTACAAAACTATTTGAGGCACGGAGCCCCACCAGAAGTAGATCAATATTGTGTGATGGGAGCTAGTGGGCCCTGTGCCTCAAATGAAGCTGAAGTGCCGTAGGAGGGACAATTCTGCTCATCTTATGAGATCTATAGAGACACCGTTGCTTTCTGGTGATTCTCAGAAATCCCTGTCAGCTTACCATGTTAGGAATTATGGGAGCCGAAGTCAAAAACACCTGGAAGACAAAAGGTTGAATACACAACCTGTTTCATTTAGAAAATTATGAAGAATATTGTGTATACAACTACCTTCCGTCAATGTGTATGTGTCAGGTCTACACAACCTGCAGCCCTCCAGGTGTTTGAGACCTCAACTTCCAGAAGCCCTACCCAAGAATTCTGTGAGCTGTAGGGTCCCAGATTGTGCATGCCTGATATAAAGTGTATATGAAACCTAAATAAATTTTCTGTAGTAACCTACGGATGTGAGAGCTGGACCTTAGGGAAGGCTGAGCGAAGGAAGAGATGCTTTTGAACTGTGGTGTTGGAGGAAAGTTCTGAGAGTGCCTTGGACTGCGAGAAGATCCAACCAGTCCATCCTCCAGGAAATAAAGCCCGGCTGCTCATTGGAAGGAAGGATACTAGAGACAAAGTTGAAGTACTTTGGCCACATCATGAGGAGACAGGAAAGCCTAGAGAAGACAATTATGCTGGGGAAAGTGGAAGGCAAAAGGAAGAGGGGCCGACCAAGGGCAAGATGGATGGATGGCATCCTTGAAGTGACTGGACTGACCTTGAAGGAGCTGGGGGTGGTGACGGCCGACAGGGAGCTCTGGCGTGGGCTGGTCCATGAGGTCACGAAGAGTCGGAGACAACTGAATGAATGAACAGACAGACATGAAACCTAAATGAATTTTGTGTTTAGATATGGGTCACACTTCTAAGAAATCACATTATCTATAAACATACAAATAAAGGTATTCCAAAATCTTAGAAAACCCAAAAGATGGAAGCATTTCAAAGAAGAGATACTCAACCTACAATCTCCCGCTGAGCTAATGGCATTCCATAGTACTATCTGCTGTGAACTTGACTGTCTAGTTTCCTTTTCTCTAGTGCAGTGGTTCTCAACCTGGGGTTCCCAGATGTTTTTGGCCTACAACTCCCAGAAATCCCAGCCAATTTAGCAGTTGTTAGGATTTCTGGGAGCTGAAGGCCAAAAGCATCTGGGGACCCCAGGTTGAGAACCACTGCTCTAGTGCATATTGATTCCATTCTTCTCTCCTTCAAGATGGTAGTTCTCTTAGTAGAGACAACTATACAAATATGTCATCATTGTTCTCATGGTAGGTCTTGAACCCTGCGATGCTCTATTTGAAGGTCATCTACCAACAATGTGGGGGGAACTTGTGCAGGGGGTTATTTCTTTTTCTTTGTAGGTCCTTGGTGTGTTAGGGAATGTTTGGGGTGAATGACATAGGTTAAGTCAATTAGCATTGCCTATATAAATTAAAGAGTAAATTATATAAATTATGAAGCTATTTTGGTTGTGTTGATTTGGCTCCTAATTGAGAATTAGATCACAGCTATACTTTGCTGGCATTAGCCTTGGCCATCAAGATGTGACCATCCAAATGATTTTTGACTGCAATCTTAACCATCTCCATTGTGGGACGAAGCTCCTAGGAACTATAATTCAACAACCTCTGGATGCCCCCACATTCCCTATTCCTGCCCTAGAGTAAAGGTATCTTATTCACATGCATTCATTCCCCATGCCATCTGAAAGAATATAATAATAATAATAATAATAATTTATTTATACCCTGCCACCATCTCCCTAAGGGGACTCAGGGTGGCTTACATGATGCCAAGCCCAACAAAACAGCAATACAAATATACAACATAGGAATACAGCAGAAAAATATAAAGAAAAAATAAAATAAATAAAATATAAGAAACAACAGAAAATAAGCACAACAAACAATATAAAATTGCAATAATTGAACACAAAAAAGAAAGAAGAAGAAGACAGAAAATTTCTGACAATTATTTTTAAGTGAATTCCTCTCAAAGCCATGCATAAAAATCCTTCACTGTGAAATCAAAATAAAGACATATTTAAACTGTGGTAAACCTGCCATGCTGCGAAAATGGAGATCAGAGAATTGAGACAAAACTCTTGAATAATGAGAAAAAAGTAGAATGAGTTCCATAGGGATAACAACATTATTGCTTAAAATCTCTCCCAGTCAAAACCAAACTATAGCTCAGATAATAACATGAATTCCAAGTGCAGGTGATATCAGGTAGCATGATACTCACACAAGTAACACTAACAATTACTAGTTTTGCCTCTCCCAGCAGAGGTCAGTACAAGCTGTATCATGGATTGATGAGCTGTAAGATTACCATACAAGTGAAAGGATGCAACATTTAAAACAGATGAGGATATGCAAGCAGTAGAGGAATGCTGTTACAGTGTTTATAGTATCTATTAGAGTCATCTGTCTCTTTTTTGTTTTCCTTTTTTTAAAAAAAAAAGTGCTCATATATTATTCTTTTTTGAAAGAAAACAAACCTGAATGGACATACATGCTTAGAAAATGTAGGGAATGAATACAAAGCATGTTGTATGAAACCATTCCATCTTGTCTTTCCCAACCAGATGCATTCCAGATGTGTTGGATTATAATTCCCATCACCACAACCACCATGGCTGTGATGGTGGGAACTGCTGGCTGGAGGAGATAAGAGTTGTAACATATCCCACTTGAAGGTCACCTAGCTGCCTTAACCTACTGTGTATTTATTCCATTCTTGGTTCTGTATCATCCATCATGCCAATACCATTAAAGGAACCCACCCTCTTCAAAAGCATTTCCACTACCTTCATGCCTTCAGGTGTTTTTATCTTCTTTGTTCTTCCATGGTTTAGCAGAGTAGTCCAGAGCACGTGCCAGAGGAATGAGGCTAAAAAGCAGAAGCTGTCACCAATTGAGAAAGCTTTTCCTTTCCAAAGAGGACCCATCTGGGGAAGTTTTAGGATTGGCTTTGGTTCCTTGGAATTACTGGAAATAATGTTTAGGGCACAGAGGGTGGCCTTAATTCAGTTCAGGCTGCGCTACCTACGCCAAAGGAGACATGGATATGCTGCCGCCTGAAAGAAATACTGTCACGGCCACCAACTGGTCCTCCTTGTACGTAAAAGGGAAGCAGGGTGATGGCCCAGTGACAAGTATGAAACAGGTGCCGAGGCCCACAGATAGAGAGCATCGCTTAGGAGATAATTCACTCTGACATTCTCGAATGGGCCAGAGCTGTGAGCATCAGCCCCAGCATCTGATAGCTCCTGCTGCAACTTATCTGCTAGCTCTTTTGCAATCTTTCAAATGGGCTACTAGCTAAAAAAGGGAAAAATTTAGATGAGATGCAAGACTGGTGGCAGTGAAGTGGCTCCAACTTTAGAAGAGTGAAAATGTATTAGCTGTTTTAATTGGGAGTTGTGTCTGAGATTGGCTTGATGAAAACTCCTTTACACTCTTTTAATCTAAGTTCTGCTCTTTATTTATCCATTCTGATTTATGATTATTTCCCCTTGTACTACTGAAACTATCCTGTTCATTGCATTATTCTTCCTTTATTTGAATTTACCAATATTTTGTAAGCATATAGCTTAAATAAATTATGGCACCAGATCCCATCTAATCTTGGAAGCTAAATAGGGTTGGCTTTGCTTCTACTTGGATGAGGGACCACCAATGAATATCAGATGCTACAGGCTACATTTCAAAGAAGGAAATTCATCTATGTCTTAATCTATCCATAACAATAATAATAACAATGTTTATTTATACCTCGTTTTTTTCTCTCCACAATGAGAATGCAGATTAATTGCTCTAAAATGAATTACATGAGTCTTCACTGCCATATACCGGAGGGCTAGCAGTGTGAAGCCGCAAGTTGGGTTGAGCTCCCAGCTGTCAGCTCTAGCTTCTGCCTACCTGGCAGTTCAAAATCATGTAATGCAAATAGATCAATAGGACCGTCTTGGCGGGGAGGTAAAAGGATGCCCCATGGAGACGTGTTGGTAACACGATTGGAGAAGTCTATGGACAACAGGCTCCTCGGCATGGAAAAATGGATCAAGAGCACCTCCCTATGACTGGAGTGAGCATCGCCGCCAGAAACTGGAGGTGGAAGGGGAAGGACTTTACTGCTGTCTGTGTATTGTATGTTGTTGTGTACTGTGTTAAAAAGGCATTAAATGTTTGCCTTATATATGTAAAACTGTAATCCACTCTGAGTTCCCCCAGGGAGATAAAGCAGAATACAAAAAGTGTATTATTATTATTATTATTATTAGTAGTAGTAGTAGTATTAGTATTATTATTAAATACAATTCAGTATAGTTAATCTGCATTCAGAATCTGGATTACATGGTGATATAAATGGGGTCTCTATTTCCTGTATTAATATCTGGGACAAAACCTCACAAGAAAAAGAAGACATTTTATCAGAAATCCTTTAAATGTTTAGCTCATTTTACACTAAGCCAAAGTTAGTCCATTATTAGTTTTGCATTCTGGAGCCTCTGCAACATGCAGACAGGCAATTTTCTTTCTTCAAATCCTCCTCCACCAAAAAAAAAAATGAAATATCTGATTTGTAGAAGGTTATATAGAGGGCAAATATAAACTTGGCAATTGTTATTTTAAGTAGCAGCCATCTATCTATCTTGTATCTATATATCTTGTATCTACCTATCTGTTATAATCTATTTTTCCCACCTTCTCCCCAGCCCTTGGACTCAAGGCTTAGAAAAGTTAACATAGATAGAGGTTACACATTCACATCAGTTAAAAATATGATTAAACTACAATAGAATTAAAAAATGACTCTTAAAACAATAGCAAGTGTAAACAATTCAGCGTATTATGAAAGGCCCTTTCTCTCTGAGCAATCAGCCTTCAAGGGCCTGAAGAAACAAAAATATTTTCAGCTCCCAACAGAAGATTACAAGAAAGGTACCAATCTAATGTATCTAGGGGTATCTCCTTTGCTTCAGTTCCCCCTGTAAGGCCTTTTCCCTGCACAGAGCTCTTTGCTGGACTCCTCCTTCTTCTCTACAGTAGAGCTATAGAGGCTTGGATACTGTCTGGAATCCTAGGCTTAGCAATCCAAAACAGGCATTCTTAGAAGCTGCTTCTGCTCCTGCTCCTGCATTTAGCAATATTTTTCTATGACCAGTCCAAAGGACCAAGGAAGCCAGCCTAAGCTTCACAGGAAAGAAGATTAAGGCAGTTCATAACCATTGCCTCGGCACCAGAGGCAAAAGAGACTTTCAAAGACTCCAGAAAGATGTCTACAACCAGCAAGTTCTCCTTTTGTAATGTATTGTTTTAAGTTATCCTATGATATGGAGCCCCCGGTGGCACAGTGGGTTAAAGCACTGAGCTGCTGAGCTTGTTGACCGAAAGGTCACAGGTTCAAATCCGGGGAGCGGCATGAGCTTCTGCTGTCAGCCCCAGCTTCTGCCAACCTAGCAGTTCGAAAACATGCAAATGTGAATAGATCAATAGGTACTGCTCTGGCGGGAAGGTAACGGTGCTCCATGCAGTCATGCTGGCCACATGACGTTGGAGGTGTCTATGGACAATGCTGGCTCTTCGGCTTAGAAATGGAGATGAGCACCACACCCCAGAGTCGGACACTTAATGTCAGGGGAAAACCTTTACCTTTACCTATGATAGTCCTGGATGGAGTTAACCCTTTATTCATCTTGTTACAGTAAACTCCTTTGCTTATCTTTTCACCTTGCCATAAAGTGCCTCTGTCTGCTAAGGATCTTAATCTTAACAGAAGTTATCACATAGCCCCTGAGTTTAGCCAGACACTATAGTTTCCCCTAAGGCTGGGGCGTGCCATCACACTAGGAAAAGAATTCCAGAGAGAAGAGGTGTCCTACAAGATCTCAAAACACCAGGAAGACCATGTGTAGAAAGATAGTCTGAACCTAAGCAATATAAGTCATAACCAACACTTTGAATTATGTCCAGATAGGCACTCAGTGGATCTGTAGAACTAAAGCAGTGACATATTGCCTGGTCATGATTTGGCTCCAACTCTCTGGACCAGCTGAAGATTCCCGACATTCATGAAAGGCAGCCTCTTGTACAACATGTAACAAATACAATAGATTTACTTGGAAGTAAGCCAGGTGGATCATTATGGAACCTACTAGAGAAAGCCACACCATGACTGGCTTCTTCCTGTGATGTAATACAGAACAAGCAGAAGTACACAGCAGTATTTTGTGGAGGAGGACTGTGCCATCTAGAGGAAAGTTATAAAGCTGTTCCTTGAATGAAATGAATGTCTTACAGCTCTCTTATTAAGCAGCCGAGCTGGGAGATCTTTTTAAAAGGATTGCTTTTGCTCTTTAAAACAGTCCAATATGTACAAAATACACATCATGACAGCAATCTTAAAAATAGCAATTAAGATTGCACAATCTGTTTGTGCCAAATTGGTGCTGAATGATCTGTTCAGTTTGTTTTCAGCAAGCAGATAGGGGCCAGTGTGTATCTTTCCACAAGCTTCCATTTGTTCATGGCATATCCATTTCTACTGCACCATAATGGACCAAAACACATGGCAGTACTTAACATTCAAAATAATAATCTGGTCCTTGACCAAAGTCAAAATGAAGGCTAACAAGAAGTGTGGTTGATTTCCATAATTGATTGATTTATTGTTTTGCAACACTGAATCCAGAATGACTTCAAAACCAAATTGGATTAATAAAACATATGCTTTACTTTTGCAAATAAAAATAAAATCATTTTCAGTCTAGGATGGTGAACCTCTTTCATCCAGAAATCCAAGATTACGGCTGGATCTACATTGCCCTATATTTCAGAATATGATCCCAGATTATCTGCTTTGAACTGGATTATATGAATTTACACTGCCAGGTAATCTGGGATAAGTAGATAATTTGGATCAGATCCTGGGATATAGGGCAGAGTAGATCCAGCCTTAGTTTTTGACCCCTTCAACACTGCCATATAAATACTTAAAATTATTCAGAGCTATATTATGAATATTTACAGCTTTGCTTGCCTTTTTTCTTTGGATGATAAACCTCCTTCTACACTGCCATGTAATCCAGATTGTCAACGCAAATAATCCACATTATCTGCTTTGAACTGGATTATACTAGTCTATGTTGTTGTTGTTCATTCGTTCAGTCGTCTCTGACTCTTCGTGACCTCATGGACCAGCCCACGCCAGAGCTCCCTGTCGGCCGTCACCACCCCCAGCTCCTTCAAGTTCAGTCCAGTCACTTCAAGGATGCCATCCATCCATCTTGCCCTTGGTCGGCCCCTCTTCCTTTTGCCTTCCACTTTCCCCAGCATAATTGTCTTCTCTAGGCTTTGCTGTCTCCTCATGATGTGGCCAAAGTACTTCAACTTTGTCTCTAGTATCCTTCCCTCCAATGAGCAGTCGGGCTTTATTTCCTGGAGGATAGACTGGTTGGATCTTCTCGCAGTCCAAGGCACTCTCAGAACTTTCCTCCAACACCACAGTTCAAAAGCATCTATCTTCCTTCGCTCAGCCTTCCCTAAGGTCCAGCTCTCACATCCGTAGGTTACTACAGGGAATACCATGGCTTTGACTATGCGGATCTTTGTTGTCAATGTGATGTCTCTACTCTTTACTAGTCTATACTGTCATATAATCTGGTTCATATCAGATAATCTGGATTGTATATCGCAGTGTAGAAGGGGCCTAATCTAAACTCTGCTTCCAAGTGCGTTGCTGTTGTGTAAAATGATTGAGGAGTTAGAAATTTGAGACAGAAGAAAATTCATTTGGATGTCAAAATTCATATTTTGAGGGGCAATACTTTCATTTAGTTCTCTGTATCGATTTCTCTATCGATACAGCCCCTCAGTGGGTACAGGATTTAGCACAAAAGAGTGAAACCAAGGCCACACCTACCAGTGCCAGATAAAATCCAGATTATCTGCTGTCCTTCTGGCAGTGGGCTAAAACATTTTTATTCAAACAGGCATTTAAAGATGAAGGTGTTTAAGAGCTAGTCAGGGAGTGCTATGGTTTTTAACATTGAATATGTTTTTATGGTTTTTAACTGAAAATTTTTGATGCGGTTTGTCTTTAATTATGTCTTAATGTTTGTATATTTGTATAGTTTAAATTGGATACCAATGCTTTGGTGTCGAGCTACTTTGAGTCCCCTTTGGGGAGATAAAGCGGGGTATAAACAAACGAACAAATCAATAATTGAACTAGATTTCATAAGTCTACACTGACATATAATTCAGCTCAAAGCAGATAATCTAGATTTTATCTGGCAGTGTAGAAGGGCCCCAAAAATGCCAGTTTATGGTCCCTTCCACACAGCTGAATAAATCCCACATTATCTGGAATATATGGCAGTGTGGACTCAGATAATTCAGTTCAAAGCAGATATTGTGGAATTTTCTGTCTTGATATTCTGGGTTATATGGCTGTGTGGAAGTACCCTAGGTTATCTGAGGTCCTTTCCACATAGCCCTATATCCCAGAATATCAAGACAGAAAATCCCATATTATCTGAGTGTGGACTCAGATAACCCAGATCAAAGCAAATATTGTGGGATTTTCTGCCTTGATATTCTGGGATATAGGGCTGTGTGGAAGGGCCCTGAGTCCACACTGCCATATATTCTTGTTCTTAAAGCTGTCTACTCTAGAGGAGAGGAGCTGTAGGCAGGCACGCACACACTTTCTCTCCTGGGCCTGCACTACACCAGCAACCACACACTCTTTCCAAGGCATTTTAAGGAGGTTTCCCACTTCCAGGTAAGGAAGAAGGATGACCTCCTTGAAGAGGAGAGGTAACTGGTAGTAGTTTTCAGAGAACGGGGATTTTCGTTTTGTTTGCTGGAGGATTAATAAAAAAGATTAAACTGTGATGCTGAAAAGCAGAGGAGGATTGGAGATTAGCTCCCGCTTGCTTTCGTGTCGGGAGGGTTTTTGTACTGGAAGGGCCCTTACCATTATGGGCTCCCGAAGTATTGAAGGTACCAAAGGTACCAAAGGAAATGGAGGAAATGAAAGAAATTAATTCCGTAAACAAGTCTAGTCTCCAGGACTCTCTTACTTCTTCAAGTAACCTCACAATTCTATGTATAGAAACAGAGAGGATGTATTTCAAATCTATAGACAAAATAGCGTATTTCACAATGTCTGAGGACAACTGGCTTACTTATAGGGCACACGGTAAGCCAAATAGTCCTTACGGAAATATCATCCAATAAACTCCCGCCTACCCAATACACACACACACACACACCACTGGAGTGTTTGTGAACAGTCGTGGCATAGCATCTGGGCTATTCACAATCCATAGATAGCTTATCAACAATAAAATCAACACACAAGGTAATCGGCATCTGAAAGCATACTTTACAATGTATGCTTCTGGTTAAGATACAGAGAAACATATAAATGACAACATGACATAACCACCACATACCTCTTCATCAGATTTGAATTTCTGCACTGTTTCCAAGTTATGGAAGAAACCTAGTCGGTCTTCCCTGCTATTGTAGTACCGTGTGCTGATTTCTTCCAGCCGGTTAAGCTTAAAGAATTTGGAATGGCATCCCACCATGTGTTTATTCATCGAGGATCCACAAATCATTGAATAGGCATGTTCCCCAATTTCCCTTGATTGTTGTCTGCATAAAAAAAGAAATAAAGAAATTGTAAATGTTGCTATCAAGGTAAATTTAGTACTCAGAAAAAGCAAAGAATGATCAGAAGCCAGAGACACATTTTAGCTACAAAAATCTTTATTTCACTCCTGGGATCCAGTAAGATATAGAGACAGTCCCCAACTTACAAACAAGATAGGACCTGTAGGTTTGTTCTTAAGTGAATTTGTTTGTAAGTTGGAACAGGTACATTTTTAAAGTGTAACTCTACCCATGTGTGTGCTTTGAGTAGCACAGGGGTTAACACTCCTGTGGTATTTGTTTTGCTGCCTGTGCCCCTTTCTGTCCCAGTGATAATTAGATTTTGAACAATGTTGTGGAAACAAGGATAAATAAAGCTTCAGTGGAAACACCTTTTCCCTCATGATAACTCTTCCAGGAGTGAATTTCCCTTCTGAGGGATAGTTTTGTCTCACTTTCTGCTGGCTCACCCCTGTTCTTAACTTTGCGTAGTTTGTAAGTAGGATGTTTGTAACTCAGTGACTGCCTGTATACTATATATAACCATGAAATGAACTTCATTACTTACTTGTTCCCTATACAACTGATACACATTACCTGAAAGGTAATTTGATACATAATTAATTAATTAATTAAACTTTATTTATAACTCGCCACCATCTTCTATAGGGGCTC
>NW_026847438.1:162560699-162752432 GCF_025583915.1 Anolis sagrei ordinatus | reverse complement strand
GTGTAAGAGTCCATGGAATCATGGGATTTGTCATTTTAGTGAGGAGCTACCCCTCTTTGGCAGACAAAGACCTTATAAAGCTACAACTCCTCTGATCCCATAGCGTTGAGCCCTGGCAATTCCAGTAACCCACTCATTCTACAGTGCAGACGCACCATTGAGTGTTCATTCGAATCCAAGTTTGCCTTGATATTGACATAGCGTGTTGGGGCAAAGCAGAGAGGAGTGAGCACCTGGGAAAAAGGAAAACACTGAGATCCAGCGAAATTAAAGCGGAAAGGGGGTGAAAGTCCATATCCAACAACCTGCAGGGCGTTTAGGAAAGCAAGAAACTACAACTCCCGAGAGCCTGCTCGTTTAGTGCGATGAACAGGAAGAGGAAGAGGAGGCGTGGATTGTTTTTTCCCGCCCGGGCATGTTTACAAGTGATCTACGCCCCTTGGAAAGAATACTTTGAGGCATTAATTCGTGTTAATTTAAATGGAGGTGCAGGAAAAAGACGAGGCTTCAGTTTGCTGCCCGGTTTGCTCCTTGGTGCTGCCAGCTACGTCCATTAATGCACATCTGGACAGATGTTTGCAGCAGATGAGTGAATCGGGGTTACAACAACAGCAACCTTGCAACAAGAAAATGCGCCTCTCTGCAGAGGGCAGCCGGGGAGAAGAGGAACCAAGTAGCGGTTCATCGCAGCTCTTCTCCCTTTTCCGCAAAGGGCGCCACTCCGGAGTTAAAATGGAAGAGAAGCCGGATGGAGGTGTGGAAGAAGCCAAGATCCCGGCACCTGAGCTGAAAGGAGAAAGCCTGGCCCAGAAGTTGGAAGGGAAGCCCTTGGCGGACAAGCTGCGGCCCAACTCCTTGGAGGAGTACATGGGGCAGCACCAAGCCTTGGGGGAGAAGACTCTCCTGCGGTCCCTTTTGGAAGCCCACGAAGTGCCCTCCCTGATCCTTTGGGGGCCCCCGGGCTGCGGCAAGGTGAGTCCACTCCCAGGGCCTCCTAAATGATGCTCCCAGCAACTGTTTCGCTCTCTCTCCCCCACCCATCTGCACTGGGTAATCTGTACCGCTCTGAGTCCGCTTTAACTACCAAGGCAACCTCCTGGGATGTGAACGTTCCATTTGAGCCACTTGCTAGAGGAGCTCTGGCTGAGAATTCTAAGGCCCCATCCATACTGTCACTAAAACTATGGGCCCTTCCAGACAGGCCCTATATCCCAGGATCTGATCCCAGGTTTTCTGCTTTAAACTGGATTATATGAGTCCACACTGCCAGATAATCTGGGATAAACAGAAAACCTGGGATCAGATCCTGGGATATAGGGCCTGTCTTGAAGGGACCAAATAGATGCTAGGCCCTATATCCCAGGATCTGATCTCAGGTTTTCTGCTTTAAACTGGATTATATGAGTCCACACTGCTAGATAATCTCGGATAAACAGAAAACCCTGGGATAAGATCCTAGGATATAGGGCCTACTATGTAACACTTTAAGGACCCTTCCAGACAGGCCCTATATCCCAGGATCTGATCAGGTTTTCTGCTTTAAACTGGATTATATATGAGTTCACACTGCCAAATAATCTGGGATAAACAGAAAACATGGGACTTAGGGTCTGTCACATAACACTATGTGACAGACCCTAGGCAGGCCCTATATCCCAGGATCTGATCCCAGGTTTTCTGCTTTAAACTGTATTATATGTGAGTCCACACTGCCAGATAATCTGGGATAAACAGAAAACCTGAGATCAGATCCTAGGATATAGGGCCTGTCACATAACACTATGGACCCTTCCAGACAAGCCCTATAACCCAGGATCTCATATCAGGGTTTATGCTTTAAACTGGAATATAAGAGTCCACACTGCCAGATAATCTGGGCTAAACAGAAAACCTGGGATCAGATCCTGAGATATAGGGCCTGCTACATAACACTATAGACCCTTCCAGACAGGCCCTATATCCCAGGATCTCATATCAGGGTTTATGCTTTAAACTGAATTATATACAAGTCCAAACTGCTAGATAATCTGGGATAAACAGAAAACCCTGGGATCAGATCCTAGGATATAGGGCCTCTCACATAACACTATGGACCCTTCCAGACAAGCCCTATAACCCAGGATCTCATATCAGGGTTTATGCTTTAAACTGGAATATAAGAGTCCACACTGCCAGATAATCTGGGCTAAACAGAAAACCTGGGATCAGATCCTGAGATATAGGGCCTGCTACATAACACTATAGACCCTTCCAGACAGGCCCTATATCCCAGGATCTGATCCAATGTTTTCTGCTTTAAACTGAATTATATGAGTCCACACTGCCATGTAATTTGGGATAAACAGAAAACATGGGATATAGGGCCTGTCACATAACATTATGGACCCTTCCAGACAGGCCTTATATCCCAGGAACTGATCCCAGGTTTTCTGCTTTAAACTGGATTATATGAGTCCACACTGCCAGGTAATTTGGGATAAACAGTAGGGCTGGGCGGTTTTGTTTCGTAATTTCATAATTCGTTAAAAATTCGTTAGCAACCATTCAGGAGCAACTAAAAAACAAAACGAATTTTTAAATTCGTTTCGTAATTGCTTCAGATTCGTTTTGTATTCGTTTCGTTATTGTTTTGAAATCGTTTCGTTATTATTTCCGCATGTCTGGGGCAAGTTTTATAGTTGTTGTTTGTTTAATCAGTGAAAAAAAATTATAAATATCACACCAACAGTCAACAACAGAGGGAGAGGGAAGCTTCAGAAGTTCCCCCTGTCCCATTTGGAGGTTTTTTAGCGTATTGCGTGGTCACGTCCGCCATTAACGAATCGATTCGTAATTGTTTCGTAATTGTTTCGTATTGTTTTGTAATTTACGAAATTTCGTAAATATCGAACTTTTTTAAAGAAAAATTTCGGAATTCTTTTAAAAATCGAAACGCAAAAACCCCCTAAAAACGAATCGAGTTTAGAAACAAATTTTTCCGTGGTTGCCCAGCCCTACGGTATACATATAAAGTTGAGCTGGTGTCCTGTACCATTTCCAGATTAATTTCCTTTCTATTTCTATATATTTTTCCATTTTAATTTTATTTACCCCTTCTTTATTTCCTCAATAGTTTGTTTCGTGAGTGGCCCTTCCTTCTGCCATTTATTTTGTAATGTTCTTACTACATATTCATTGTCTTTTATCATTGTTTTATATAATTCTCCTACTAAACTTTTCATTGTCTTCTGTCCTTTCATAAATATGTTTTCAAGCACGCTTTCTTTGCCTAAACATTCTGCTGTGTGGTTTAAAGCAGAAAACCTGGGATCAGTTCCTGGTATAAAGGGCCTGTCTGCAAGGGTTCATAATATTATGTGACAGGCCCTATATCTCAGGATCTGATCCCAGGTTATCTGTTTATCCCTGATTATCTAGCAGTGTGGACCCATATAATCCAGTTTAAAGCAGAACACCTGAGATCAGATCCTGGGATATAGGGCCTGTCTGGAAGGATCCATAGTGTTATGTGATAGGCCCTATATCCCATGTTTTCTGTTTATCCCAAATTACATGGCAGTGTAGACTCATATAATTCAGTTTCAAGCAGAAAACCTGGGATCAGATCCTGGGATATAGGCCTGTCACATAACACTATGGACCCTTCCAGACAGGTCCTATATCCCAGGATCTGATCTCAGGTTCTCTGCTTTAAACTGGATTATATATGGGTCCACACTGCCAGATAATCTGAGATAAACAGAAAACCTTGGATGACATCCTGGGATATAGGGCTGTCTGGAAGGGCCCTGTGTGACACAGTTTTTGTTCCTGGGTTATAAATGTAATTTCCTAATTGGTTCTATCATCAAAACATGGGAAAACTTTATTAAACTGCAAAAAGTTTTGGTTTTGCAGGACATCCTGCAGCACATTTTGTGATAGTTTTTCAATTAGTATCTCATCCGGTCTCAAGCTATTCAAAGTAGTTTGTGACCACAAAAACAAAGTTTCTGGAGCATAATAATGACAAACACGAATTAATACTTTCAACCCGGGAACAGAACATTTCTTTCCAATTTTGTTACATAGTGTAACACTAGTTCAGTGCTATCGGATTGTATTATATGAGCATACACTGGGCCCTTCCAGACAGACCCTATATCCCAGGATTGGATTGTAGGTTTTCTATTTATCCCAGATTATCCGACAGTGGGGATTCATGTAATCTAGTTTAAAGCAGAAAACCTGGGATCAGATCCTGGGATATAAGGCCTGTCTGGAAGGACCCACTGACTTCATTATATGGCCTTGTAGGTGGGACCAAAGCACACTTTCCTTAATTGCAAATCCAAGGAGTCCATAGGATATTACCACGGCAATTTTGGTGTAATCATAGTGATGTGATTGTGTAGAAAGTATTCAATGGCTTCATGGAATCATAGAGTTGCAAGCGAATCCACAGGCCGTCTGGCCCAACCCTCTGCTTTGCGTGGTGGCTGAGAGGGCCTGCCTGCCTTCATAGAATCATAGAATCAAAGAGTTGGAAGAGACCTCCTGGGCCATCCAGTCCAACCCCATTCTGCCAAGAAGCAGGAATATTGCATTGAAAGCACCCCTGACAGATGGCCATCCAGCCTCTGTTTAAAAGCCTCCAAAGAAGGAGCCTCCACCACACTCCAGGGCAGAGAGTTCCACTGCTGAACAGCTCTCACAGTTAGGAAGTTCTTCCTAATGTTCATGTGGAATCTCCTTTCCTGTAGTTTGAAGCCATTGCTCCGTGTCCTAGTCTACAGGGAAGCAAAAAACAAGCTTGCTCCCTCCTCCCTATGACTTCCTCTCACATCTTTCATCATGTCTGTGCCTTCTCTTCTGCAGGCTAAACATGCCCAGCTCTTTAAGCCGCTCCTCACAGGGCTTGTTCTCCAGACCCTTGATCATTTTAATAGCCCTCCTCTGGACACATTCCAGCTTGTCTACATCTCCCTTAAATGCGGTGCCCAGAATTGGACACAGTATTCCAGGCGTGATCTGACCAAGGCAGAATAGAGGGGTAGCATGACTTCCCTGGATCTAGGCACTACATTATTTATGCAGGAGGAGGAATCTCTTTCTGCACTTGGAATCCATTGCTCTGTGTCCTAGTCTCCAGAGTAGCAGAAAAACAAGTTTGGTCCCCTTCTCAATGTGAGATTCTTTCAAATATTTAAACATAGCTCTCATGTCCCCTCTTAGTCTTTTCTTCTCCAAGGTAAACATGCCCAGCTCCGTCAGCCATTGCTTGGCTTCCAGACCTGTGATCATTCATCCTCCACTGGACATGGTCCAACTTATTAATGCCCTTCTGGATCCAATGTTCCAGATGAAGTCTGACCAAAGGGACTTCCCTTGATAGACACGACACTTCTATTGATGCAACTGAGAATTACATTGGCCTTTTGAGCTGCCATGTCACTCAGTTGACCCATTTTAAAATTGTGTGGGCTACTAAAGGCCCTTCCGGACAGGCCCTATATCCAAGGATCTGGTCCCAGGTTTTCTGCTTTAAACTGGATGATATGATTCCCCACTGCCAGATAATATGGGATAAACAGAAAACCTGGGATCAGATCCTGGTATATAGGGTCTGTCTGGAACGGCCCTAGGACTTCAAGCATCCCAATTAACTGAAATTTCTGCAACATATAGCAACATTTGACTCAAGCTCCACTAAAATATCCCCAGGATGATCCAGGCCTGTGCTGAAAACATTTAGACACCCTTTTAAATCTGCTGCTAGAGACCAAGGCACAAGGGAGCAATGGTTTCAAATTGCAGGGAAAGAGATATGACTGAAAAGATTAGGAAGAACTTCCTGGAGAGTGGCATAGGCTATCTCAGAGTGTGGTGAAGTCTTTTTCTCTGGAGGCTTTTCTGTAGAGGCTGTTGGGAGTGCTTTGATTGTGTCTTCTTGCATGGCAGGGGGTTGGACTGGATTCTATATCAGGAGTAGGCAATACGGGGGTCTAAAGGATACACATTTCCCTCTCCTGTCCACCATCTCAACCTGACCAAGATTAATCCTTTTGGGATCCAAACATTTCCTGTCTTCCCATCACTTCCTGCCTCCAAAAGAGAAGAGGAAGGGGAGGAAAGGGCAGAAAAGGGACTTGGGGAGAACCCCCTCCCTCCTGGCCCACCCACCCCGTTTCAGCCCACCATACGGCCCCCAAGTTAGAAAGTTTGCCCATGACTGCTCCAACCTATAATTCTCTTCCATTTTCCCACAAGGCCTGCTTGCATTGAAGTTTTCTGGGCTTCAATTTTTATTTCTTAGATTTCCATTTTAATAATAATAATAATAATAATAATAAGGATCATCATGCACCAATACAACAACCAGCATAGTGATCTTGTTTGCTGTGTAATCATCTTGTTGTGTTTCAAATAATAATACTTTATTTTTATCCTGCCCTATCTCCCCGAAGGGACTCAGGGCAATTTACAACAAAAACTAAAAGATGTGTTTTGTATACTCACCGCGACGGTGATGGCCTGTATTAATTATGTGTTTATTAGTCGCATTTATATTCTAACTTTTCTTCAATGAACTCAACTCTGATGAGAACTGAAGACCAAAACTGCTGTATTTCATTGCACACTTCCCCTCCTATTTTACATGAAAAATGGAGGGGGTTGTGACTATTATGTGATGACGACTATTATGTGATAAAGTATGGTATTATAGACTGATGTTCTATAATAACATTCTTTTTGTAAAAACATTCTTTTTGTACCTCTTTATGAAACCTTATTTTAGCAGCTAGCATCCTCTTGTTCCTATGTGTTTGCTCCAATTCCTCCTTTGAACAGTATCTCTAGAAAATGGAATAATAAGTAAACTGAAGTCAAGCTGCTTTTTCCTACCCTCTCCCTGGGGCAAGTGCAACCATTGTGCTGGATTAGTTTTGATCCCTAGTCCAGCAATCCAAATACCAATGAGGTTTCATGCCGAAGTACAAAATAATTTAATTTAATTCTTAATACAAAGAGCGTCAGACTGGGAAGGCATCATATAGTTTTGATCCCTAGTCAAATTTATAAGCATATGAAGTTTGAGTTCCCAAACATTACATATGAGTAAATTTTAAAGCCAACCATCTTTTGGGGACATAACAAAGATCTCTGGTGTTGCTGTGAGTTTTCCAGGCTGTATGGCCATGTTCCAGAAACATTATCTCCTGACGTGTCACCTGCATCTATGGCAGGCATCATCAGAGCTTGTGAGGTCTGTTGGAAACAAGGCAAGTGGGGTTTATATCTCTGTGGAATGTCCAGGGTGGGAGAAAGAACTCTTGTCTGTTGGAAGGAAGTGTGAATATTGTCATTGGACAGCTTGATTAGCATTGATTTAGCCTTGCAGCTTCAAAGCTTGGTTGCTTCCTGCCTGGGGGAATCCTTTGTTGGGAGGTGTTCGCTGGCCCTGATTGATTCCTGTCTGGAATTCCCCTGTTTTCTGATTGTTGCTCTTTATTTACTGTCTTAATTTAGAAGAACAATCAAATGCTGGTAGCCAGATTGTTTTTATTTTCATGGTTTCCTCCTTTCTGTTAAAATTATCCACATGCTTGTGGATTTCAATGGCTTCTCTGTGTACTTAAGACATGGTGATTGTTAGAGTGATCCAGTATTGCTGTATTCTCAAATAATATGCTATGTCCAGGCTGGTTCATCAGGTGCTCTGCAATGGCAGACTTCTCTGGTTGAAGTAGTCCGCAGTTCATGGAGTTGTGTTTGGGCAATGCTGCATTTAGTAGTCCCTGTGTAGACTTGTCCCCAGCTGCATGGTATATGGTAGACTCCTGCAGAGGTGAGAGGATGCCTCTTGTCCTTTGCTGAATGTAGCATTTGTTGGATTTTCGTAGCGAGTCTGCAAATAGTTTTTTGGTTGTGTTTCTTCATCGGCTTCCCTATGCAGGCAGTGGTTCCCTTGATGTATGGCAAGAATACTTTTCCTCTGGGTGGATCTTTGTATTTACTCTCGTGGCTTGTTCTTGGTCTTGCAGCTCTTCTGATGTCTGTGATGGAGTATCCAGTTTAGAGCCCAGTTTAGGTGGTTCCATTCACCTTGGAGGAGGTGGGGTTCACAGATTCTTTTTGCATGGTCTGCCAGGGCTTTAATTGTGCTTCTTTTTTGACCTGATAGTTTATTTTAATTCTTAATACAAAGAACATCAGACTGGGAAGGCATCATACAGTTTGAATCCCTAGTCCAGTTTATAAGCATATGGAGTTCCCAAACATGTTACATCTGAGTAAATCTTAAAGTCAACCATTAGTTTCCTTACGATCCCTTGTGTCTTCATTTATTATTATTTATTTATTTACAGCTTTTATATTCTGCCCTTCTCACCCCGCAGGGGACTCAGGGCGGATTACAGTGTACACATATATGGCAAACATTCAATGCCAATTTTGACACACAACATATACAGACATAGACAGAGGCTATTTAACTTTTTCTGGCCGCCAGGGGAGCTGTCGCTTTCATCATCCATCTGCGACACTGATGAAGTACTTCCTCATTCCCCACATGCTTTTTGCTGAAGTCTTTTTTTATGGCCTCATAAATTAGTTAATTTAGCCTCCCCACACTTTAAGGTGGTACCTATTTTCCTACTTGACAGATGCAACTGTCTTTCGGGTTGCAAAGGTCGACAACAGGCTACACAATTGGTTGGAAACCCACTCCAACCCAGGCTGGCTTCGAACTCATGACCTTTTGGTCAGAGTGATCTTAATGCAGCTGACACTCAGTCAGCTGCGCCACAATCCCGGTGCCTTAAGTAAATAGACCCTTGCTATTTACATGGAGGTAGATTTATTTTCTCAAGTGCTTCTTTGTGGGAAAAGCTGGAAGTCTGAGTCCCTTCTAGGTCCATCTTCTACCAGTCCTTCCCTACACAAACTCTTACTTCTGTAACAGCCCTAGCCCCCATCTATTCTGAAACTTTTACAATTTCCTTGGATCTTTTCACAAAGTGGCTAAATTACTCTTTCGTTCACTTGCTGAAGCCTGACTCATAGTTACTGGAACATGACACAGAGTGACATTATTATACTAAGCATATGATGATACACAGTCGGCACTCAACATATTAACCATGGATTAAAGATGCAATTTTATACAGCCTTGACTGAGAATAGGCTAATGGAATTGAACTGTCAGGGATATTTAGGATTATTCTCTAAGTAGCGTAACATCATGAGTTTGTGTGTGTGAATGTGAGATACATGAGTTCCAAACCCAATAAACGCACTTACTGGCCTCTGAGTGATGCAAAATACATTCCTTTTCCCTCACAGTCATACCAGCACATGCCATTCTTTGACTTGCATAATAGCCAGACCCAAAGTAGAGGGTCATACCATGTGCTTTGGGATCTAACTAGTGTGCTGTACAACTATTTTCATGACTTCATATGTAGTTTATTTTTCATGTGGCACCATGGCATTTCATTGTTGTGTCTGTGCTGAATTGTGATGTCTCAGTCACATCATTTCTTTTCTAAACTGTGTGTCTAAAGGTTTTCCTGTATTGGATGAAATAATCTATCATTACAGATGCATTTGGGGGATTAAATTTCAGAACAGTAATTGAATTGGCATATATACTGTACTTTTATTTTTTGATGTGTTAATAGTGGTTGTGACCCATAGGATAAAATGAGGAGAATTTAAAAGAAACGCTGACCATGTCTCCTCTATGAACAGAGGCATCAAAAATCCACCACTGCCATTATCCCATGCAGGCATTCAAAGCAATGTTCAATGGAGAAAACTTGTAAGTTTCACATTTTGAGATTTTCAGTTAAACAATTAAAATGCTTTCCTATGTCTTATGCTGATATATTCCCCTTCCTATGGGTACAGAAGGGACACTTGAGTTGAACTAAACAAAATTGCAACTCTTGAGCTAAATTCAGATATCTCAGTTAGGATCCTAAATCCAGAATTAATTGTTGAAGGCTTTCATCACCAGAATCACTGGGTTGTTGGGTTTTTCGGGCTGTATGGCCATGTTCTAGAAGTATTCTCTCCTGATGTTTCCCATGCATCTATGGCAGGCATCCTCTAGAAGTATTCTCTAGACCTCTGAGGATGCCTGCCATAGATGTAGGCAAAACGTCAGGAGAGAATACTTCTAGAACATGGCCATACAGCCCAAAAAACCTACAACAACCCAGAATTAATTGTTTGAGCATCTATTTCCCGTCCCCATACTTTTAAACAACATGCAGGTGCTGTTAGGCCTTTTGTAATTTGTTACTAATGCTAAACTTTGATAGAAAGTTCAGAACCAATTAGTTATTTTAATTGTATTGTGCAACTTGAGCCCAGCAAATCACTTGCGAATCATAAAGGAACATCTGTCCATTAATGAGAAAAGGATCTATTCACATAGGGCTTCCACACATACAGAACAAAGGGGCTAAAAAGCTTGGGTTGATTAATCATGTAGATCATAAAGGAGCTGTATGGGCTAATGTGACTTGCATGGCCAGCTTCTATAGAGATTGGGATTGCTGACCCAATATAAATGAATCTGGAGACTAACATCAGGAGTGTGTCCAAGGACAAGCAATATGACCCAGTGGGCATCAATTTCTTCAGCTTGTGTGCAAATTAATTTTTTTAAAGGAGGTTTCATGACTGTCTCTCTAATGGTCCAGCTGCTTGAACATAAGCTTGCAACCTGAGTAAGCTGTGCTATGATTTATGACCCTTTAATGGGCGAGAGTCAGATTTTTGCTTGTCTGCCATGAAGCAGCCAATTTTAGTCGAGAGAAATAGCAAGAGAACATCTACTGCTGTAACCCAACCGCTGAATAACTTGGGGTCTGTAGATGAACTTGGGAGCTTCCATACTGAACATTTGATATTTGCAGATGGGCTACTCTTACCCAACTAAATATGTTGTTTAACACACTTGCAGAAGGGCTAGATAAATGAATGTCATGCATGTTAGTACCTTTTTTTAAAAAAAAAAAAATCACCTGTTACGATTGCAGACCAACTGTTCTTGGTCTTACATGTGCAGTCTTGTAGTGTGTTAATATATGTATTAGATGACGGGACTGTGTTAACTTCAAAGCAACATGCTGTCTTTGCAGTTGGGATTGAATTTCTGTGGTCTTATTTTTGTCTTTTCGCTATCTTTGTGTTTTACTCCGAATGTCATAGTGACATGACAAATGTTTTTGTAGTTTGGGCCTGGCACGCAAACACATGTACATACACTTCAGGTTTGGAACTTCAAACATATTAGATCTTGCACTCTTTGAACAGTATGGTTGCATTTAGAAATCTTCTCATACAGCCCTCTTGTTGAACACTTTTAAAAAATCTGGAAAATATAATCATTCCCCCCACCTTCCTGTACATTAACGACTTAAAAACCTTATTAGTATGTTTGGTAGTAGAGAAGAGAAGAGGAAGGGGAGAGAGGGGACTTGGGGAGAGCCATCTCCTTCCCTCCCACCCCGCACTAGTCCAGCCCGCTCTGGCCCACCATACTGCTCCCAAGTTATAGCTTCCTACTTGAGTTGATAGTGCCGAGTGTATAGGACTTTTACCACCAAGATGCAAGGATATGTGATTCTTCTCGCTTCCTCAGGGTAGTTCCACACAGCCCTTTAACCTGGGAGCAATCACATTTCAAAAACTCAATTGTTTCCGGGTTCTAGTCCCCCCCCCCCCAAGAAAGCACATGCGTTTCTGGGAAGGGGTGTCCACATGCTCTGCCAAGATTTCCAGCAGGGCACCAAGACATAAAAGAAAACTCCTTTAAAAAGCTTTTTAAAAAGGAAAATAATTCACCCGGCAACTTTTTCCCCTTCTCTGGAGTTCCCCTGGCTCGTCCAATGATATGCCAAGAGAAGTGAGGGGAGGAGGAAAATCGTTTCTGCCCCTTCTTCTCTTGGCGCATCATTGGTACAAGCCAGAAGAGCTCCAGAGAAAGGGGAACTAGCTACCGGGGGAGTTATTTTCCTTTTTTAAAAGCTTTTTGAAGGGGGTTTTGGGAAGGGGGGCTGTCTTGGGTTTTTGGCCCAGGAGCCCAAGAAACCCAAGAGAGATGTGTAGATGGGCACTGGAAGTTCCCCGGTCCCATCTACACAGCACCCAGAGCTGGAAAGACCTGGGTCTTTCCAGCAGACAAATTACCTCGATGCAAAAGACGCCTTAGGGGAAAACGCAAGAGGGCATGCATTTTGTACCCTTTTTGGAAGGTAGTAAGACCTGGAAAAATCAAAGAGGAAAAGCACATAGCAGAAACGATGTGGAGTTCTTCTGGGAGACATGCTAGTGGCAGAGCTATATGCTATACTAAAAAAAAAACCTCAGCCCTGTGTCCAAGGATTCACTCTAGAGTCTTGGAAATCAGTCCTCCACATTTGCTAAAATTAAGGGCACAAAACCCCCATGAGTGAAAAACTATAAATAAAGAAATTGCTGGATTTTTTTTACCCAAGAGATCACCTATGTTGGAATTTCTAGCATGATTATATAGTCAAATTCCACTGGCAGCTGGCGACAGAATTACAACGAGTAGCCTTGAGATTGCTAGATAGATGTTCTCTCTAGAAATTAGGTCCTCCAACATAAGTTGACAATAGAGTCACACTGGGGGACCTAGAGATTCCTAGAGATACTATTGTAATAAAATCTGTGAAAAGTAAAAATGCAAAAGTTTTTAAAAATGCAATAATGGATGAATGACTGTAACATCATTAAGTATCCCAAAGCATTATAGTGTATTTTCACTAAAGATAAGCAGACCCATGATTTTATGACATGTCAGACATTTCTGTGGGAAGTCAAGCTGAATATCCTGTCCAAAAACATGTTTAGAATATTCTTGTAAAATTTAAGTGTTCAAATTCAATTAGAAAAAAAGTTGGTGATTTTAGCAAATGTGCTGCCACTGAAAGAGTTTTTGTTTCCTAACTGTCCACAGTAAAGGGTACTGCATGAATGCATGAATTGAACTAAACTGTAATGTGCCAAAGAACCATGAGCAGGAATAACTATTTGCCAAAGAACTAGCAGCTCTTTGGCAAGCAGAGGTTTCAGTGTATTTCTTAATCATAGTAATTTTGAACAACCTTATAACCAAATGATTGTGCAAAGAAGATGCCATTTTGTTAAGGAATGGTTCATTTAGAAGAGGAGTAAAGAACATGTGTCCTGTTAAATGTCACAGGGCTACAACTTCTCATCTCCCTCTCCATTGGCTATGTTAGCTAGGACTGATGGGTGTTGCAGTCCATCTGTAGGGACATACATCCCCATTCCTGATGTAGAATTTACTGGCTTGGCTCTTAAGTTAACGAGGGTAGAGGTGATGCTGTGTGAAATAGTCAATCAGTTATGAAACCTTTCCCTCCCTCCCCTTGTTTATTGACACAGGCAAGCTTGAGTAAGAGTAATAGAATCTGACTTGACAAGGGTCGGTTACTGTTTAATGGATATCCTAGTTGACGCATCCTCAGTGGAGATCTGGTATAGCAGAGCAAGGACATCCCTGTAGAAAACCTCTGTTCAAGCCAAGATCTTGCTTGGACATCGCTCATGGTTTATATTCATGGTCTACAAATAGCTGATATGAGTTTGTGATAATGGAACCATAGATGTGATTGGGCAAATATACATTTATTTCTTCTCCTATATTTTCCAGTCCATCACCACTTATTTCAAGTGGCAGAAAGAAAAGGAGTAATGAATTGCATCTTGTGTTGCAACAGCCTGGCACTCTATGAGCAGTTATGAAATGCAACATATAATTGTCACAGCAGAGGTCCTACATATTCTAAAGCAGGCTTGTCTAACCCATGGCTCGCAAGTGGCCCAAGATAGCTGTGAATGCGGCCCAACACATAATTGTAAACATTACTGTATTTTTGTGATTTCTTTGGTTACTTGATTGCGCAGTCTTCATTTACAAATTGTGTCAATCACAGCTGAATAAAATAATCAGACTATGTTACCTCCAGAAATGCTGGAGAATTATATATATTTTACATTATAATTGCAAACAAGTTGGCCAAAAGAAACAAAAAACTTAACATGTAATGATAAAATAAAGAGGAAAATTTGAAAAAGAATTCAAGTTCGTATTCTGCATTAGGTATAGTTCCACCATGCGCCATACACTCTCACTATTTGTATGAATGCATGGCTTTAGTTTTATGGTGGTGTGAAACCCAAGACCATTTTTCATCTTCCACTTGTCCACTAGATCTTGTCTGATTTTGGAATCTCAGTAAGATCAATGCTGGTCCATACTTGGATAAGAGACTGTTGATGGATAGGTGTTGTAGGCTACATTTCAGAGGAAGAAACAGGCAAAAACACCTCTGAATATTCCTTGCCTAGGAATACCCCATGAAACTCATGGAATCATCGTAAATTACCAGATCCCACACCAGACACACATTGCTACAGGGGCTATGATTGTGATGGGACACAGGTTTCCAGTGTAGTGCCTAATTTAGTTCAGTGCTCCTTTGGTTTTGGAAACCTCCATCCTACAGAATTGCGTTCACAGCTGGTCTTCTAGGAATGTTGGCAGTGGGAGTGGTGAAATGAATGTAGCTCCATGCTCTTGGCTGTTCAGCCCCACCTTCTTAACTGGCGACAAGTGTTTGTATTAAATGCACTTCCCTGTTCTAAACCATCAGCGGGATAATGGCATGAAGCACATTACACCACATTGGCTTAGTGTATTACTAATGTATTATGGGTTGAGCACCTCTTATCCAAATTCAAAATATTCCGAAGGCCAAAATTGCCACATGGGTGACTGAGATAGGAACATCTGTGGTTCCTGGAAGTTCAATAGACATAGACATTGTTCATGCACAAAATTATTTAAGATACTATATATAATTACTTTAAGAGTATGTATATAAGCTGTATGTTAAACATTCATGCATTCTATGTTTAGATTTGGCTCCCATGTCCAGGATATCTCATGTATGTATATGCAAATGTAGGTATTGCAAAATATGGGGAAAAATCCATAATCTAAAATACTTCCAGTCTCAAGCATTTCAAATAAGAAATGTTCAACCTCTATAGGGGCCACGGTAGCACAGCAGGTTAAACCTGCAGTTTGAAGCCATGAATTGGGAAGAGCTCTCGACTGTTAGTCCTAGCTTCTGCCAATCTAGCAGTTTAAAAGCATGCAATGCAAGTAGATCAATAAGTATCACCTCAATGGGCAGATAAAAGGAATGCCCCATGCAGATATGAAGACATGCCAGCAACACAGTCGGAGATGTCTATGGGCAACAGGCTGCTCGGCATGGAAAAATGGAACAAGAGCACCTCCCCATGACCGGAGTTGAGCATCACCTCCAGACGCCGGAGATTGAAAAAGGGGAACGCCTTCACCTTTGTCTGTGTTGTATGTCGTTGTTCACTATGTGTAAAATTCATTGAATGTTTGCCTCATATGTGTATTGTAATCTGCTCTTAGTCCCTCCGGGGAGATAACGCAGAATATAAATAAAGTGTATTATTATAATAATTATTTCCTATTTTATTACAATTACTTTTAAAAAACGAGATGAAAAAAGAATGCCAGAGAAATTTTACTCATCCAGAACAATATCTGAGAAGTCATGAATAAACATTTCCTGTGTTAACTAGTTTTGCATTGTATTGTAAAAGAAATACTGTTACATCTTAATTACCTACCAAAGTTAATGAGTCCTCAGCTATGCTCTTGCTATATATACTCTGTGTAACCCTACCTTTTTAGTAGGATGAGCTAGTATTACATTTATCATGCCAAGGAAAGGAGTTTATGTCTGCTCTGTCCCATCCAGGAATCCCAGAAATTCCAAACATTTCTTGAGACAGATGTGACTTCTTAACTTATTATTGCCAAAGTAAGTAGGTTCTCCACCTTAAGCCATTTAAGAAAAAATGTTTAAGAAAATTTATCCAAAATTTGAACAAATCATGTTTCTTAGAAGTCGAAGTCCTATAATCTATTTCTTAGAAGTGTCTCTTAGCGGAACTGAGAACATTAGCTGTCATACAGCATACCGTGAAAATCCTATCAGCTTTCAAGCTATTAATGTATCCTTTCATTTAAAAAAAAATAATAATCTGGTATTCTTATATCTTACATCTGTTGGTTGTATTTAAAGCTCCAGTTTTATACAGAGACCTGAAAGTAAACCCTACTAGATATAATGGAAGAATCATTTGAAGAAGCATGCAAGAGTATCAAGCTATATGTTACAGATGATAAAGAAAATGGTGGGGAGCCCATTGCATTCCTACACAAATATGTATTTTGTGTGATTATTATTTCCAAGTTCAGTTTTGAAAGCACTAAATGTCATACAGAGTTAGTAAGCTCTGATATTTTCTCAGTGCCAAAGATTAGCTTCATTTTATCTGGAAATCTTGTTTGCTGTTTGTGACAGGGAAAATAGAGTTGGTTTTGGATTTATGTACAGACTTTCTTGTGAATTCATTAAGGTATTTTGAATCGCCTGTTTTTTTTAAAAAAGTTGCATGGGTTTAGCAGAGACTCGTATATTTTAAGAAATATACTGTACTTTCAAATGAGATAAATTAGCACAATGTAGTGGTTTGAGCATTGGACTGTGACTATTGAGGTCAAATCCCTGCTCAGCCATGGAAACCCACTGAGTGAACTTGGGCAATTCACACTCTCAGCCCTCAAAGAAAGGCAATGGCAAACCTTCTCCAAGCAAATATTTATTTATTTATTTATTTATTTATTTATTTATTTAGAACATTTTTACCCCACCCTTCTCAACCCCTAGGGGGACTCAGGGCGGCTTCCAATTGGCAACAATTCGATGCTGCATAATAAAATACAAAACAGCAATTATAACAGTTAAAAGCATAGACATTAAGGCATAAAAATTAAAACAATATACTTACAGTATGAATGGGTATGAATGATGTGTGCATAAAATAGTTGCAAATGCAATAATGTGAATAGGACTGGGGAAATTTGAGAGATCGTCTCAATATGAAGCTTTCCAGATACTTAAATTGCACTGATCAAAACCTAATTTCATATCCTGATGGTTAGTACTGATTAAATCACAATTTCTGGATTCAAGAATTGTGAGAAATGGTGACTTAACAAATCAGGACTGGATTGGATAGAAGGTCATTAAACCATAGGTTACCGATGATTATGACTGCACCAAACTAAGTTCTTTCCACATTCTTTCTCTTCAAGAAATCTTTCAGAGAATCTAGAGGTAAGGGTCTTTGATTTCCCCTGTCATTTGTTGGGTTTGTAGCATCTTTAGTAGTTAATTACATTTGGAAGCTCAGGCTACAATTTATTTTACTGAATCACAGCTACTCCAAAATCAGAGTGAGGAACCTGTGATGTCGATCAACACATTTTTCTATGACGGAGCCCCTTAGGCCTACCCAGTGTCTTACAAATTAGTGGTGTTCAGGAGTGTAGGGGGAGGACGAGGGAATGGAGGTAGTAAGGGAATGTAAGGTTAAAAGATATCTAAACAATTGTGCAATTTTAATGCAATGAAATTGTATTTTTAAACTTTGAAATTTACCATAACATCTCTGTTTATTCTCAACTACCAGCAATACACATGATATTATCAAAACTTAGCCATACATACTTCTTGAATAAAGTTAATGGATTAAATTTGCCAAATAAAAGAAAAACGGATCTTCAAACAAATCGAAAAAGAAAAATATCATATTATAGTGCTACAAGAAACATAGATTACCCAAAAACACATTGCGCATTTAATTAAAAAAAATAGAGAAATAATTTTATTCATCTGCACCGGAAAAGAAAAGGGGAGTGGTTCTGTACATCTCGCAAAACATACCAGCTAGAATAGCCTTTAAGGATGAAGACAGGAGAGCAATAGGAGTCTTGATAAATATAAATAAGGAATTATATATATAAGGAATATATATAAGGAATTTGATGACCTGATAATCATGGGAGACTTCAATGGAGTTGTTGATAGTACACTTGACAAGAATAAACAGAACAAAAAGAGATTTAGTGATAAATTGGGCCAACTACTGAAAATCTTCTTAAATTTACTTCAAGATCTTAATATAAAAGATGCCTGGAGAATACACCACCAAGAAGAAAAGGACTTTTCCTTTCTCAGATCGCCATAGTAGCTGGTCCAGAATTGACATGATTTGGATGTCAAACACTCTAGCGACCAAAGTAGGAGATAGAAAACCTTCCTTGCTGGCACTCAGATCACTGTCCAATGATAACCTTATTAAGACAAATCTACGCCAGCATTGGAGACTAAATGACAATTTGTTAAAATTGGGAAAAAAATCCAAAAAAATAAGGAAATATTGAAGGAATCTTAAAAAAAATCAAACCATTTACATTACAACAAAACTAGAGTACACTGTAGTGAAACAGTAGGTCTAAATTAAGACATTACATCAAAATAATGTAAAAGCATTTAATGAGCTATCTATGGCTGCATTTCTTTTTTATTTTTTGCCCAGTGGCAAATTTAACTTGGCGAATTTCCATTCGCAATGTAATTTCTAGTTTTCTTATTCTGAGTCTACTTTTTTCTTATTCTTTAATTTTATTCCATTTCTATTTTTTATTTTACTTGAGCGACTGCAGAGCCCCTGGGAAATGCACGTGGAGCCTTTAGAGCTCTGAGGAGCACAGGTTGAGAACCATTGTCCTAAACTGTCCGGTGGCTTTAGATACCATGGAAGGCTCTGTCCCATCACCAACATTGAAGAAAGATTCAGCTGCCAGTCCATTTGGCTTCAGTAAATGGAATGGGAGGGAATGCAATCTTGAGGTTTGCCTCAGGGAACAAAGCTTCTTGTGTTGGCCCACATTTGTTGATGATAGATTTCCTACCCTAGGATTGTCTTCCCAGGGGGTGGCTGAAAGGCCAAGGGAACAGAACAAGAGAAGAAGAAAGTGTGCTGCCAGCGAAGGAACTACCACAATGTCCTCCTATTGATGTGGATCCCAAGAGATACAGCTCTGACTTAGAAGCTCTGTCTAGAAGGGGATCAGTTTCGGAACACCTGCTGTCATAATCCTGATCTTTGGCATATCTTGTCACCATAGACTTGTCACCACCTGCCCTTGCCAGCTGCTGAGGATCTGCATGTGCCTTTTAGCCTTCTGGGTCCAAATGGCTATTATGAGGAAAAGCTGTGAGGAACTGTTTCTTCAGTTCTTTGTGGGGGGTGTTTTTGGGTGACTGCTTTCAGAAAAGGTGAGGATGTCTGGAACTGTTTCTGCAACTCTGGACAAGTCAATTCAATTGGCAAAATGAATAAATACTAATAAAAATTGCAGTCACATCTTCAAATTTGTGTGTTAAATATTCACAGTTTGGTTATTTATGGATTACTACATTACCATATTACTATATTTTTTTAAAAAACTTGTGAATGCTCTTTTTACTTAGGAGTAACCTTCTCCCCAGTGGTGCAGTGGGTTAAACTGCTGAGCTGCTGAACTTACTGACCGAAAGGTCGGCACTTTGAATCCGGGGAGCAGGGTGAGCTCCCACTGTTAGCCCCAGCTTTTGCCAACCTAGCAGAAGACATGTAAATGTGAGTTACCTTTGTCAGGAAGGTAATGGCGCTCTATGCAGTCATGCTGGCCACATGACTTTAGAGGCGTCTACAGACAATGCTGGCTCTTCGGCTTAGAAATGGAGATGAGCACCACTCCCCAGAGTTGGACACGACTATACTTAATATCAAAGGGAAACCTTTAACCTTCTCTAAGCATTTCTAGCACATTCTTGTTGTCAATTTCCACTGGAAGTAGACCATATAATTGTGTTGGGTGACCTGGAGATGCCTAGAAAATGGCTCTCTAAGGTTAAAAAAGTGATTTTTATTTATATTCCTTGCCTTTTCACTTTTGCTGGAAGTGTGTGGCCCCTAAAACCCTTGGAAGTTGGAGGCTGACTGTCTAGTTGTCAGGCACAATCTTGGAAGACAACATGAAAGTGATAGGGATCCAGATTTATTAGTATTCATATGTTTTGTATGATCCCTCGGCTCTAGCTTTTTCACAGAATGGCAACTGAGGGTAATATTAAATTGTTGTTTATCACAAATGTTTATCTTGTCCTTGGCTCTGCACAATACTGCAGGTGCCTAAACTTCCCCAAAATGGTTTGCATAACATATCTAAACTTCCAGATGCACTGCTCCTTTTACAAAAAAGGAGCATGTATTCCTGATTTATAAGTCCTGGGTTGATTGGGATGGACAAACATAGATTTTTGCTTCTGACAGCAAGCTAATTTCTTAGTAGGTTGCCATTTATGTAACAGGAGCCAAATGGAGCAAAGAAGGTTATTTCACAGTGTACATCTTGCTATGGTTTTCCAGAATGTGAAAACATAGTCACTGAATGATAGCCAAGAATCTATCACTAATCTCTGGCTCCTCTCGTCTGACTAATTTTAGGTAGATAGGTGAGTGACTGCTTAGTGGTTTGATCTATCCAGACTTGAACCCAAATCCAGCTTTCACCCAGTACTATTTACTCTGTAGTAAATAATTTGTAGTAATTCCTATGTGCTTTTCAGCCTGAAATAGGTTTTTGTTTCAAAACTCATCCTCTGCTACCTAAAAGTCTATTGTTAGTTCATCATATTGTTTTTCTCCTGTATTGTTGTCTTTCAATTCTTATGATTTTAATTCTTTTTAAGCTTATCACCTAGTAAAACTTAATTTAATTGTTTGATCTATCTTTCAATTGATTTTATTTCAGATCAGTTCACTTATGTAATATCTAGATGGTAGCTTTTAAAAAAGATACTGAAAAGTGTTTTACAGGCATGGAGACATCTTGCAATTCATTGTTGGAAGGAAAAATTGTCTTCAGTTATTTTTTTAAATTTCTCATTCTCAAGCCAGTTATTACTCCATATTTTAAATGGATAATGGAATGAATCCTAGTGGCCACAACTGCCTATGTTGTTTGTTAATATCAGGAAAATTACAGCAGCCCCTCTGCTAGATTTTATGAAATGTCTGTTATCTTGAAATAAAAATGGAAAGACAACACGTCCAAAGTTTTGCTCACCCAAGAAATTGCCATAGTAGTTGCTGTTTAGTTTCTGCTGGTTCTATTGATTGAGTGGCAAATTTTAAGCCTTCATTAATTGTGGGACAACTTTTAGAATTGTAAGACACACTTGACATTTTTGTTTTAGTTGATGAATGCTGATTTAAGCTAGTGGAGAATGTATCCCTGGATTTTAATGTTTTTGATGGTACGTATGCATGTATGTATGCAATATTTACATCCAACATATCCTGGATATGTGAGCTCAAGACATTATGCATGCCTCTCCTCAGTGAGCTCAAGGCAGTATGCATGCCTCTCCTCTCCTCCATTTTATTATCCGCCCAATTACCCTGTGAAGTTGATTAATCGGAATAGTATGACCACTTCAAGGTCACTCAGTGAATTTCATGACTCAGTGGGGAATTGGATCCGGATCCCCTAAGTCCCAGGTCATTACTTCAGCCACTACATCAGGTGTGAAGTTTTTAACTTAGTGGTTTTTCTATACATTCGCTTCTGACACGATAAATACCAAATTGCCTCTGAGGCAGCTATATCTGAAAAAGTAAAAGATTGTTTTTGCTTTGGGAATACTTGTGTTTTTTTATACAAAATAACTAGGAGACAGACCCAGTTCTAAAGTCAAGATTATTTTATACTTCAAATACACTTCTTACATAAATTCTGAAGATATTTTTTACAATATTTAAAATAATGTTGTGCATAAAACAAAGTCTGTAGATACTATCTCAGTCACCGATGCGGACAATTTCAGATTTTGGAGTGTTTCAGATTTTGGAACTCAAGGTAAGGGATGTTCAACCTGTGCAACATGACAACTAATGCTGCTCAGCACTATTCAGTTAAATCCATGGTTGAGATATATTATTAGTCTGATTTACATCTATTCTGTGCAAATCAAGTCATATGACTTAAGCTTGCCATGGAATAAGGATAGCGATGCTTTTTTTTTGAGTTAAGATGGAAAGTGGAAACACAGTTTTCAAATATCTGAAATTTTGTAAGGCTGGTACCTCTTGCCATATTCCTACATTTTTCTGCTACTGTACCTCTCCCAAACCTTCTGAAGCACATCCTGTCCAGACAGCTGTTTGCTGCACCTGTTCCATTGAAAAACCTTCCTACTAAGTTATGGAATGTCGTCTTCTTGCTTTCACTTGAACTTCTCTGGAGTTGAAAGAATAAGACCTTTGACTCGTCTATAGAAAGTCGGGGTGCCACAATTTTCTTACTTTCTTACATCTAGGTGATCCAAAATATGTTTCTTGTAATTCTTTTGCATTTTTGTGTTGTCCCTATTGTCTCTCCATTTTTCACAATATGTTTTATTGTGAAAAACACATTTACTGTATTTGATTTGTAGGCTGAAAGCAGCTCACAACTCATTGCTGTAGTTTTTGATGTTGTTGTTGACAGTGGAACATAACGCTTCATTCCAAGTTATATAGCTGTTTCATCTAGCTCAGGACTGTCTGCACTATTTGGAAAAGTCTGCCAGGTGTTCACACGGATTTCTCTCCCAGCTTGTCTTAGGGACCCTACTAAAGCTAGGATCCTCTGCAAGAAAAACACAAGCTATACTGTTGAATTTCCTTCCTTGTTCCTCTTTTGTTTCCCCTTTTACCTCCTTTCAGTCCCTCTGCCATTGTTTTCATCTTCCCTCCCATCCTGTATAAAAACTGGGCAGTTTCTTCTTCTGTGTAGGAGACCTGATGTGTAAATGTAACTTTATGAATAGGAAATGGTGGGCCATTTTGAAGCAAGTGCACACTTTTAAAAATATGTGGACACTGATATGGAGGTTATGAGAAAGCAAGAAAACAACAGCAGTACACTAAGAGTGTGGGCATGGTGAATAGGAGCAGGATGAGCATTTTTGAGAGGGTTTTTGGATCTGGGGAAAATAGCTCAATTGCTTTCTCCTTCTGTAAGTTCCATTTCGTAAAGGGAGGATTATGGACATAAAAAAGATGGGCTGCAGTGGTTCTCACCTGTGGGTCCCCAGGTGTTTTGGCCTACAACTCCCAAAAATCCCAGCCAGTTTACCAGCTGTTAGGATTTCTGGGAGTTGAAGGCCAAAACATCTGGGGATCCACAGGTTGAGAACCACTGGACTAGAGAAACTAAATTAGGAATCAGTAAATCCCTACTTTTGATTTTGCCTTTGTTACGGAACTACTAGGCAACCTTACGTAAGCGATATGCTGTTCCATGTTATATGTTGAATGGTGCTTTCAAGTGGTATTTATTAAATTGCTTTTGTTGATGTTGTTAGTAAATTTGATAATACTGGATGTGGTATCAATATGGTTCTTAGACCATTTCTCTACAACTACTTACCTTATTGCCATTTTTTTAAAAAAATGTGATGTTCTGCCAAAAATATTTTCCATATAACACCTTAAGGATGTACTGTGTAGTGTGAAAAGATCTCTCTCGCATGATCACCCTGAGTGCATTCCATGACCAGCGTACAAAGATTTACATATAACACAGCAAGGGTACATTGCTTGAAAAAGATTTTTTTTTTCTGGATTATGGTTCCAAGGTTAGAGGAATTCAGGAAATGCAACCTGAAAAAATGTGCTGTTGAAGGAGATAATGCTTCTGGAACATGGCCATGCAACCAGGAAAACTCACAGCAACCCAATCTAAAAAAATATTTGTTCTAATATGTGATCTGCTCAGCTCAATAACCATGTGTTTCTCTGCCACCAGGAGAGCACTAGCACTCCTGTTTCTTCTCCATGTGCAAGTGCTTCACTTCAGACTATGAATCTAGGCGGCTGGAGGCAGCATTCACCTTGTCAGGTCACAGTGTATAGACCTGTCACAAGGAGGGCTCAGAGGTCCCCATAAATAACGGTGGCCACAAGGTAATAATATGTCCTGTCAAGAGGGCAAAGAGAAGAGGTCAAAAGGACCACCCTTTAAGATAAATCAACAGTTTGTCTGGCAGCCAATGAAGTGCACTGATTATATTTCATTTGTAGAGGCAGAGTGATATTAACAAGGAAATAGCTTAAGGCAACACACAGAACCTTCGGATTAGCATGTTTATTGCAATAATTAGTACTAAATGTAAGGTAAATACTTCTAATATTCATATGATGCCTTGGGCGTTCAGAGAGCTTCACTTTCATTATCTTAACAGCCGTTAAAAAAGAGCTGTGAAGTAGGACAGTATTATTTTCACCTTGATCAGAATATAGTCGTCTTGATCAGGATTAGGTGTTTGCTTTTGAAAAGACCAAGCAAGGATGAGTTTCTTGGAGGCAGACCCTTCAGAGATCCACAGAACTGGTCCAAAGGGAAAGACCCTACAGATAGCTATAATAGATGCTCTTCAGCAAACGGGAAAAGAGGAACAAGGATTTCTCCCATTGCTATCCAACTGATGAACTTACCATCTCTCCAAAAATACAATTCTAAAAGTTTCAGGAATTCCCTCCTGCACTGCATTCGGTATAGTATTAGGGAAAGGAACTTGGATGGATATTCTGCAGAAATCCAAGATGTGTCCCCTTCTCCTTTCAGAAGCACTCCCATTGAATCCAACTCAGAGTTATTAATAAAATAAAGCACAAATGTATGATTTTATAATATTGTATATATCAATAAAGCTATTTATCTATACTGGAAAGTTCAAGGCCCAAGTACTGCAAACTGATGTTAGTTTTGAGTAAGTCCTCCTTGGATTCTTCAGAGATTGTTTTGCAAATGGCTTTTAAAACTGCATGGACTTTGGAAAACAGCCTGTAGAACTGCACGAGGGTCTGCCGTCCAAAGGGAAAGACCCTCCAGAATTCCACAGAGAATGCTAACAGGCTAAAATAGCTCTTAGGATTCCAGCCAGAATATAGAAGATTTATTTCTCTTTGCCCTGAGCTAGGATGACAGTTCTTTCTAAACAAATGTCACATGGATTTTCTATTTATTCACTGGGATAAAGATTACATAAAAGTGTAAGAATTATATAAACTTTGAAGCAGCCGTGGAAAGAAACCATTTCCCACCAGGGTTTTTTTTTTTTTTGGGGGGGGGGGGTAACATTGGAAAAAAATGACAAAAATGCAATATTGACAATTTTTACAGAACCTGTATAGATTGAAAGTAAGTTTTCTATTTTAGTAATATAAAATGTGGTACAAATTGAAAGTAAGTGTGCCACTTTAGTAATATAAAATGTGTTACAGACTGAAAGTAAGTTGCATTTTTACAAATACTGCAATAAGGCAATAACAGGAAACCATCTGGTATGGCTGGTTTGAGATGGTTTTAACAATTTGATTTTAAATGGAAAGAACCGATTTTAATGTTTGTGTATATTTATAGTTTGTTTTATTCCAGCATTTAATGTTTGCAATATATGTTGTGCTCCACCCAGAGTCCCCTTCAGGTTGAGAAGGGTGGAATATAAAAGCTTAAATGTGTTGTGTATGACTTGGTTTGGCAAGTGATGTTTGGTTTATCAAATCTACAGTTTATTTAGAAAATAGGAGCTCTGGTGGTACAATGGGTTAAACCCTTGTGCCGGCAGGCCTGCTGATTGAAAGGTCAGCGGCTCGAATCCAGGGAACCGGGTGAGCTCCCGTCAGTTAGCTTCTCATGCAGGTACATGAGAGAAGTCTCCCATAGGCTGGTAAAACATCCGGGCGTTCCCTCAGCAATTCTATCACATCAGAAGCGACTTGCAGTTTTGCAATTTGCTCCTTACACTTAATTTTTTTTTTAGAAAATGGTAAACATTGTTTTTTGAAAATGTTATTTTTCTCATAAAAAATAAAGCTACAATGTTCTGAGCCATTTTAGCTTTATTTGTATGAGAAAAAATAACATTTAAATAAGCATTTTTTTACAATTTTCTAAACTACCATAAACTGAAAAGAACCTCTTTGGTTTTACTATTTTATAAGAATCAAGGGCAAAGCAGAAGAAGCCACCAACATTAGTATAAAAATGCTTTTGCCTCTTCTGATCTTTCATGGTGTCAATCAGGTATAAATCCATCATTTCTGTAAAAAGAATGGTAAAGAGGAATCCTCAAGAATGACAATGATCTAATACTGTATATCATTGCTTCTCTGTCTATCTGATGTGGGTGAATATTTCAACAATATTATTGTTGTAATATAAAAAGCATCAATATCATATTTGTATCCATTTGCTACAGCCTTTTTTTTTGTTTCCTGCAAAATCAGCATGGACTGGCAGCTGATGTCTCACATAGTATCTATGGTGTATAGATATTGAATAGCGTTACTGCATGTTGTCTTACATAAGAGTCTACCTGATATATCATTTTGAGAAATAATTTGGGGATGGGGAGATAAATCTATGAATAACTTGTATTGACACATTTTAACCATGAAAGAAAATAGTCCAGCTTCATTCATTTCTCTGGAAAATAAGGTTCCAGGAAAAAGAGGAGGGGGAATACCTTTGAATTTTATTTTCTTGGACTTTCATAGAGGGCATCTGTTCTATAAGGCAAGCGGAGCCTTTGTCTTGGTGTTGTTATCTCCAAGTATTTCCTTACTCATCAATACCCTGTTTTCTATTTTGAAAGCAAAATCAACCATCAGCATCCTTTCTCTCTTGGTTTCAGACTACCTTGGCGCACATCATTGCAAACAACAGCAAGAAGAAGGGTACACGGTTTGTGACATTGTCAGCGACAAGTGCCAAAACCAACGATGTCAGAGATGTCATTGCTCAAGCCCAAAATGAAAAGAGACTCTGCAAGAGGAAAACTATCCTCTTCATTGATGAGATACACCGTTTCAATAAATCTCAACAGGTATTGACAGATATCCGTGTAGTCATCCTGTTTAGAAGTGAATGTCTCTTGTCAGAAACATTTTAGGCCGATATTGTTTTGAAGCCATACTGATACTTTTTAAAAAAACACATTTGTTTGTCATAAATGCATCATATTCTTTCTCGAATTCTCATGTAGTAATGTGTGTTCATTCCTCTGAATCTGCTAGAATGGAATAAGTAAGGCTTAATGTACTGTTGAAGGCTTTCATGGCCGCAATCATTGGGGTGTTGTGTGGTTTGTGGACTGCATGGCCATATTCTAGCAACATTTTCTCCTAGGAAAAAATACAGCCTGGAAACCACACAACACCCCAATGATTGCGGCAATGAAAGCCTTCAACAGTACACACAACCCCAAGTAAGGCTGAGGTCTGCCCAGTATATGTCCTACACAAAATTTACTGTGCCAACCCTCCACAATAGTCCACCCAGACATATTTATTTTATTTATTTACTGCATTTATATATCACTTTTCTCAACTGTGAAGAGACTCAAAGCAGTTACCAACATAATGCTAAATTCAATGCCATACATACATGTGAAAACTAAAGCATAATATCTAGACAATAACACATACCTATAAATTAAAAACATTTACCATATTAAAGCATAAAGCATAAGCAACATTTAGACATTAAAACATAGAATTAAAACATAGAATCAATCTTACAGTAACATTTATATTAAAACCAGCCCATTAAAACAACACAATTTAAAAACAATTATTAAAATCACGCCATCTGGAATCATAATCCGAAGCTGTTCCATTGATCTGTTCACTATTCATTATTCTCTTGTTGCACTAAAAAAGTTGCTATCCAAAAGTTGCTATCCAAAAGTTTGGTCACATAACCATCTTTTTACTTTCTTCCTGAAGGGCAGACTACAAACCCTATCATCCTCTCAAAAAACAGTATTGTCTGGAGGATATGTGGGATGTAAGCAATCACATTTAGAAGGCATCAGCATCAACAAGTGGAACTCAACAGCATTGGCTGTTTGCTTGATTTCATGCATTCTTTAAAACAATGTTTCTCAACCTGGGGGTCGCAAGAGGGTATCAGAGGGGTCGCCAAAGACCATCAGAAAACACAGTATTTTCTGTTGGGCATTGGGATTCTGTGTGGGAAGTTTGACCCAATTCTATCATTTGTGGGGTTCAGAATGCTCTTTGATTGTAGGTGAACTATAAATCCCAGCAACTACAACTCCCAAATGTCAAGGTCTATTTTCCCCAAACTCCACCAGTGTTCACATTTGGGCATATTGAGTATTCGTGCCAAGTTTGGTTCAAATCTATCATTGTTTGAGTCCACAGTACTCTCTGGATGTAAGTGAACTTCAACTCCAATGCATGATCAATGCCCACCAAACCCTTCCAGTATTTTCCGTTGGTCATGGAATTTCTGGGTGCCAAGTTTGGTTCAATTCCATCATTGGTGGAGTTCAGAATGCTCTTTGATTGAAGATGAACTATCAATCCCAGCAACTACAGCTCCCAAATGACAAAATCCATCCTTCCCCAACCCTTCCTAGTGTTCAGATTTGGGCATATCAGGTATTTGTGCCAAATTTGGTCCAGTGAATGAAAATACATCCTGCATATCATATATTTACATTACGATTCATAACAGTAGCAAAATTACGAAGCAGCAACAAAAATAATTTTATGGTTGGGGGTCACCACAACATGGGGAACTGTATTAAGGAGTCGCTGCATTAAGAAGATTGAGAACCACTGCTCTAAAATAAGATTTCTATTTGGAAAACACATTATATCTTTGCTTAAATCATTTGAGCTTTAATTTACATTAATAAGAACATTGTAGTCCAGTTGAAGCTACTAGCGTGAGATTAAGAATTTGATGGACAGTAGTTTCGCAAAAAGCCAAAGCATCTTTTTCAAGTCTTGGAACACTAAAGGAAGAGGCAAAAGGACTCTACTCTTTAAGAAATCATTAGTCAGTTCATGTTTGATTTAATTTATATAGTTGGATTGCTATTTTAAAACTGTATATCTGGAATTGAAGAGAAAGGTGACAACTCTTGACATAAGTGGGTGCTGAAAATTACAACACATTTAGAGAATGGTAGGTTGCTATGAAGGATGGATTAAGGCAGATCTTCCAAAGATGTATATAATGCTTTATAATCTCTCCCAGTCATCCTTTTGGTGAGTGGAAGAGCTACTAAAGACTTTTTGTAGCAATGTTGCATGCTATTTGAGATGGTTCAATCGGTTTTTTCAAGTAGGTAAAAAGTACAGACAAAAGTAACACCATCCAAATATACTAAATAATATGTTTCATTGTTGGTAATGGATACAACTGAGATGATCTCCAGAACATACACAGTGGGAATGGAATGAATGAAGTGGTTAATCCTCATTCTTAGGATAAGTGATCAGCAAAATATATCCAGCTCACATTCCCTATACCTCCAGACAAATAGAAACCATTAAAAAGGGTTGGATTTTGAAATGTTTCACTTACATGGGATGCCTGGCGTTTTCACTGATTGGGACCAATTTCTTCTGTTTTCCGCCCATGGCCAGGACACGTTCCTCCCACACGTCGAGTGTGGAACTGTGACACTGATTGGAGCAACCACGGAAAACCCTTCCTTCCAAGTCAATTCTGCTCTTCTGAGCCGATGTCGTGTTATTGTTCTTGAAAAGTTGTCAGTGGAGGCAATGGAAGCTATTCTGATGCGAGCAGTCAAGTCCTTGGGGATCCAGATTCTAAGCCAAGAGGAGCCGCGCGCTGGCTCTGTGAATGGCAGCAACAGCAAGAGCTCTGAGTAAGTATGCTTTGCGGACTGCCGAGAGTTACACACACCACCCGAAGAATCTATTGACTGCCTGCCAGAGCAGAAGTGAGAAAGGAGGGATGGGAAAACTTGAACTACTTTAATAGGAAAAGAAAGGCAGCCATTGTATACATTCAGAGTAAGTGGTAAGGGGGGAAATAATGAAAAGCCTCCTGCTCCCTCACATTTTAAATATTCCTCATTCCAAATCACAGAGGAAGTTTTGTGCTAGCAATTATAATTTCTGGTTTGCCCAATCAAGTTGGATATTTATATCCTTAGTGCAGCTTAGAGTTTACTTTGGGGTTACACTACCTTTTATGTGCAGTAATTTTGGTGCATTCCAAATTAAGTCTAGTCCAGTAAAGTCTTAGCCAGGACAACATGATTCTATCAGTCAGAAACGTCACTGTGGACTGAGGGGTTTGTTTTTTTTTTCAAACGGTGAATATGACTAATTAATCTGTTGTTCCCACATAACAATGTTGCATGTCACGTTTCCAACAGAGGGAGGTATCATATTTACCTCTTAACTCACACATCTCACCCGTCTTCCATTCAAGAACTTGCTGCTGCAGAATTTGCCACTCTGCAACTATGCAGTAGCAGTCAAGAAACTCATAGGTTTAAAGCAAGACATATGGGGAGCTTGCACCTGGCTTTTGAATAGAGTAGTATGACTGTAAGCAAATTTTGGCCTTAAAACAAGGCACGTGTGCTCCAAGCTTCTGACTTTCAAAATGATTTTTCTTTTTGCTCCTTTTACACTGCTGAAATTCTGTGGCAGGGTCCTACAAAGTGGAACTGACTTTTCTGCATTACTAATATTTCATTTCAATAGACACTACTACATATATGTTGAGGAGGCAACAAGACTTTGCCCCCACTCACAGAGGTTCTACACTTCTGTTTTAAATACACCAGTTGTCCATTTTACAATCCCACTGACTCCAAGAAAGGAATCAGCTACATACAAATTTCCAACTAAAAATATTGCTGCTGCCCAAAGTTTACCAAGCATTTCATGTTGGTGATACACTTTTTAGATGTGCATCATTTTATGACACAACAATTCAGTTTTACTAGCAAACGAGAAATTAAACCAACCCCTTACAAGAGATAGGTAAAGGTAAATGTTTCCCTTTGACATTAAGTCTAGTCATGTCTTACTCTGGGGGGTGGTGCTCATCTCCATTTCTAAGCCAGAGAGCCATAGATGCCACCAAGGTCATGTGGCTAGCATGACCACATGGAGCGCCATTACCTTCCGCAGAAGCAGTACCTACTCACATTTGCATGTTTTTGAACTGCTAGGTTGGCAGAAATTGGGGCTAACAGTGGGAGCTCAGCCCATTCCCCAGATTTGAACCACCAGCAAGTTCAGCAGCTCAGCGATTAACCCGCTGCACCATCAGGGGGCCCTGTTATAAAATATATGAACAAATAAATAAATTGTAATAACAAAACATCCGGGGGTACAACATATCTCATGCAAACGTTTCATTTACATATTTTTAAATATATATGTTTTATTGCTATGTCACATAGAACACAGAGGATTCTTGTTATGTTTGTGCAACACACCTACACTTTACAGCCAACACACGAACATGTTGCAAAATACTACTTAGAAAGCTCTGTGTTGAGCTCATCCAAGAAGTTCTGAAGTAAAAGAAAATCATTATTCAAGTTGGAAATACAGACACTGAATCAGATAGTCAAAATCTAAGAAAAAGTCAAATATATTTTACTGATTGACTCTAATTCAGAGAATATGACTGTGCTTCATTACCATGAAATCATTAGGAGCCGTGTCTAACTTGCAGTTCCAATGTTTCAGTATGTCTTTATAATTAACATTTTGTGTGGGTTGCTGTAGGTTTTTTCGGGCTATATGGGAATGTTCTAGAGGCATTCTCTCCTGATGTTTCGCCTGCATCTATGGCAAGCATCCTTAGAGGTAGTGACCTCACTACCTCTGAGGATGCTTGTCATAGATGCAGACGAAACGTCAGGAGAGAATGCCTCTAGAACATGGCTATATAGCCCAAAAAAGCCTACAACAACCCAGTGATTCTGGTCATGAAAGCCTTCGACAATACATTTTATGTATTTTACCTTATGTTAAATTTCTAAAAGCATAGCCCGTTGAATGGAATATGTATAAGAAGACATGTGTGCCTAACTAGTTGGATTAAGTTGGGAAACAAATGAAAGAACATAGTTTCTGTATTTAGGGTGTTGTGTCTGTATGGGTGTTCAGTTGTGTAAGTGGTCGGTTAGAGGGCTGGGACAGAAGCAACATTCCTTGACAACTTTAATGTAATGTCACAGCTGTGTTTATGGCCTGACTTGTGGAGGCTTTTGTTTCTGGATGGAATGTTAAGTAAAAAGATCCATTTTGCTTCTCTCCATCGGATCAAGGTTTTGTGTTTCATTATACAGATATATATGAGTTAACTATGTAGCTGTGTCCCTGCACATTAGTAAGATTGCTACCAGAAGCAGAAATAGCATGGAAAAAATTAGGATACGTTCCTTCATTGCAAACACCCCCCCCCCCAAAGAAACCAGTTTGACATGTTTGAGCAAACTTTTATTTGAAAACGAACAATAAGTGTGCATAAAATAAATCAGCCAGGTCAGGTGAATCTTGCATTAATAGAAAATATCTTCTAGAGACCACTTGAAAATGTTTTCCAGAATATATCCAGAGATTTTTTTTATTTCATCTATTTAACTTTTGTTATGATTTCTATTTTGGTGGCTAAATTTACAGATATGGGCTTTTTAACGTGCTAGTTATAGTAGGTAGGACAGGTTTGTCCTACCTACTAGTTGCTGTCCTAGTTGCTTCTGAGTTCATACAAGTTCTGAAAGAGATTTTGGAGGCAGCTGCTGTTTACTTTCCCTGTTGTAGGCAGGCACACACAGCTAAGGTAAATTTCAGTATTGCTCAACTCCTTTAATACATTATTTGCTGTAAACAAATCACTGCAAACTGACACAGAAGTATGTATTATAGACTCTCCCCCTCCCCACTTTACCTTGTTCCTAATATTGATGCTGTTTAAATTTTTTTAAAAAACCAACTAGACAGACAAGCAGAAAGAGGACAGAGTGGACTCATAGAAAGATTTTGTGAAATGGAGTTTTGTTAACAGAAATAGACCTCTACCTTTTTGTTTTGTTTTTACGATCTTCCTGGGTATTCATTGAGGAAATCTTGAGATACAGTGATGGCAACGCATTGGGCTTTTTGGAATTGTAATGTTTCAGGCTCCTTTCACACTGCCCCTGTGTCCCAGGATCTGATCCCAGATTATCTTCATATTGGAGGTTATCTGGCAGTGGAGACTTGTATAATGCAGTTTAAATCAGATAATCTGGGATTAGATCCTGGGCTACAGGGTAGTGTAGAATGGACCTCAGAGCTTGGGAAAGCGCTTCAGTGAACATAGCTGATAACTATGGGATTCCAAGTTCCCTTTCTAAGACTAGAATCCACAGATTGAGCAACAGGAACTTTGCATGCATTTTCTCCCTCCACCTCATAAGTTTTGATGGGTTTTAGTGTGTTGTTCCTCTATAATAATTCTAGATGAAATGAAGTCAAAAAGTCTGATGACCATTTATATTTTATTCTCTCAGCTCTCCCAAGTAGAATGTAGACTTGTAAACATAGTCACAGAAAGGTTAACAGGGCTGCCCAAGGTCACATAACAAGCAAAAGACAGAGCCAAGGAATAGCAAGACTCCCTGGACCGCCCTTCATGTGCTAAGGGGTTGATTGCTGTCATTTCATTCCACAATTCACCCTCTGTTTTTTTTAAAAAAAAATTATGATCAAGTGAAACGTCCTACCCAATTATTATTTCATCTAGGCAGCTGTTGCAATTTTCCAAAATCACAGAGAGCTATATGATGGAGGCCACAAAAGTGAGCTTCTGGCTATAATGCAGAGAGGTTTTCAACTCTGGCTCACTACAGTTCAATTCATTCATTTTCAAAATGTGCTGAATCGATCCATGAAGAGGAGCCCTGTTTCTTCAGGAGTCCAGAGCAAATGATTCTCTCCAGTAGACAAGTCTGAAAGAACAACCTGCCCTATACATGGAGACATTGGGAACACATAGAGGAGCTCACTTGTCCAGAAAAGTGTACTTTATAAATCACAAATAATGTATAAAATGTACAGTACTCTTAAGAAAATAAAAATCAATACCTTTCCAAACCAGATAGACAGGAACTGACAAGAGGTCGTTTGTACCCTTTTCCCACCAATCAGTGCCTATGTTTACTAGATATTGCACTTCAGAGCTGTTCAGTGAAATGGGACTGTGAAAAGAGAGTGAGAAAAGTCACATAGTTAATGTAATTTATTGATTATATTTTGCTAGTGACAAAAACCACTACCAGGTATCTGGAGCCATCATGTGCAGCAACCATGTAGGTTTGGGAGATGGGGAGAGGGGCAATCTGGGAGTTTTAGATCAAAACAGTAGCCTTTTCAGCTATTTCCTCATAGTGGCAGAATTGTGTTTTCAAATGTAGGGGTCCACTGAAAACCTCTAAAGTGGAGTGGAAACTGAGAACCCTTCAGACATACAGTTTGGCTTACTAGCCTGTTTCATGGGGTCATGCATTATAAAATGAAACCCTTATGTGCTATTCTGAGCTACATAGAGAAGCATATACTATATAAATACAAATACATGCACTCAGATTGTGCTCAAAGCCTTTTATTCTGGAGGCCACTGTTGTGCGAAACCAGCATCTCTAGCACTTGACTAGAGATCATCATATGTATCCATCAGCAGCCAATTCCTGTTTGAAGACAGGAATAAGCAACAATTGCTTTCATGGTGGGCCATTGACATAACTGCAATCTTGCCACTGAAAGATGTGTTCATTCTGGCTAGCACCACTTGCGTTGTTATCATTATTCATTCACTAGCTGTAGCTTTCCTTTACCTTTTAGCTGTCATACTAGCCTAAGGTCAGCCGGTGTTTGGCCCTGGGTTGTCCTCCTTGCCTATGTGTTTATATTTTTGTCTCTCAGTGTCAGTGGTTACAAGGTACAAACATCAAGGCTTGGTGTCTAATATGTCCTAGGTTTAATTTTGGAGACTGGCAAAAATACGAAATGGTGCAAGTGTAAGATGAGAGTATGGATATCTTAAGAGCTTGGAAAGTCGGTTCGTTTCCTCCCTTGCAATTGTTACCTCTTGTAGGTTAAAGGGATAGGCATATATTATTGATTGAGAAGAATGGAAAATTTCTTTCTGCAAATCAGGTACTTCGTAAGTATTGCGAGATGTATTTAAAAGCAAATGGGACAATTTATTTGTTAACACTGAAATTTTCACTAAAGGTGTTCTGTTCCTAGTGCTCTGTTTATTTTACACTTTACATTTTCTGTATATATTGTTTTATATGTTTGGATGTTTTACATTTTAATGTTATGTTATTTTATTACAATTTGTACTGTTATATTGTGGTTTGTTGTTCGGGCTTGGCCCCATGTAAGCCGCTCCAAGTCCTCGTTGGGGAGATGGTGGCGGGGTATAAATAAAGTTTATTATTATTATTATTATTATTATTATTATTATTATTATTATTTCTGTGATGGAGAATTGGCATATGATAAATATCATATATTTATAATGCTTACATATTATATATCTATCCATCTGTCATATGCCATTATATTTAATGATATTTATTTCTGTTTGTATAGAGAGTACATTGGATATAGTGTTACATTGAATCTAGGACAATTTGAGTCCAAATCCACGCTGAGCCATGAAACTCAGTGGATATGTTATATTTGGTAACTTTCGCTTACCCAGGATTGTTGTGGGGATGCACTTCATGCTCCCTTGAACTCATTGCAGGAAATGTGGGATATATGTAACTAATAAATACATGAATATATTCAAATTACCATATGCAAATGAAAATAACTATTTTTTAAAAAAAGGTGATATTTTTACAAGCTCACAGCAAACTTCCCTTTCAATCAAAAAGGTGATTTTGGGAACTATCAGTGATGGAGGGGGGAATGTTTATAGCACAGAGGTGTTCAAAATATTATTTTGTTGAAGCGATTCACATTTGTATCTAAATTATCTGTCCCCTATATTTGTTCTGTTAAATGAGCATGGTGACACTAATAACTTTGGTAAGGATTGATATGAAGCCGTATGGATGTTATGATGGAGACCAGTAGCTTTTCGGCTGCGTTCCAGTGAACACGTGGATTCCTAGGAGGCTTAACAGGGCTGAGGCAGCTAAGAGGGGGAACCAGAGCTTAGTGACTTTGTATGAAGGGGTTCCCAGATTTCACTCTGCAGCAACTGAGGTTTAGAAGGGTCTCTATTTGCGGCACGGGGCAAAACTTCTGCTTGACACTCTAGTCAGATGAATCAGCACTGGGCAAGATGAACTAATGGACTGACTCTGCGTAAGGTGGCATCGAATGTCCTCTAGAAGCAAGTTTGCCTGGAACTGCTAATCTACCACTGCATTGCATGATTGCTGAACATTGGGTGTGCCCAAGAGTGAACTCTCACTTTGCACCGCATGATCATAAAGCTTTTCCAGGTCCCTGTAGAAAGCAAGTTTGCTCTCTAGACATGTGCATGATCCTTTGTGATCACTTAAGTTTCCATTTCAGATTAGCAAAGTTGGAGAGGCAATGGCAATTCACATTTTATTCTTGTTCACATAGATTCTTGCTCTCTGAATGCTCTGACACATTATGACTGTTTGCACATTTTCAGTCATTTTTTATTTTATCCTGATGCCTTTTCAGTGGTTACTTGCATTTCTGCAGATGAGAGCTTCCTTGTTTCTAATCATTCCGCATGAAAGCCATATTTTATGACACTTATCATGGGTACTGCTACAATAGTCTTTGTACATAACCGCCTAGTATTTCATGCAGAATATATTTTTCTCAAAAATTTTGTTGTTTGTGCACAAAATATCTCTACCATCCGTTTTTGGTTTAGCAGAGATAAGTCCAATTTAAAGAAAATGAATTACAAAACTTCTAGAATTGGCAGAAATTGGCACATTATCTTGTTTAATAAAGGATAAGTCAACTATAACTTTTTAAAAGAATGGAAGCTGTTTATATAATTTATAAAGAAAATGTAAAAATGCTTGCATGTTTTGAAGATTAAGTAAAACATTACAATAGCAAGGTGGTGGTGATGATGATGATTTATTTATTTATTTTAAATATTTATATCTCGCCCTTCTCCCCACAAGGGGGACTCAGCGCGGCCTCACATGAGCATCAGAGGATGCTAACAGCATAAATACCATAAAAATTACAATTCACAATAAAATCTGCAAGGAAGAAGGGGAGCGGAAGATGATTTATTGTATATTTCTTTAAATTCTGCCACCAACGCCACAATTGCTTCAAACTACAAGAGAGGAGATTCCATCTGAACATGAGGAAGAACTTCCTGACTGTGAGAGCCATTCAGCAGTGGAACTCTCTGCCCCGGAGTGTGATGGAGGCTCCTTCTTTGGAAGCTTTTAAACAGAGGCTGGATGGCCATCTGTCAGGGGTGATTTGAATGCAGTATTCCTGCTTCTTGGCAGGGGGTTGGACTGGATGGCCCATGAGGTCTCTTCCAACTCTGATTCTATGAACGCGAGGTATGAGGTTTTACTGTGAGATATGGCACATCAGACGCAGTATTGATGGAGATGAGACTGTTTCAACTAAAGATAACAGGTTTATTTAGTAAACAGCATATGGTTGCAAGTTGTAAACTTTCTTATTGAACTTGGAAGAATACTTGGTTTGAAATACTTTCCACTCTTCCAGGTTACACAGTATCGTTTACTCTTCCGGTTACACTGTATCGTTTACTCTTCCTGAGGTGAAGTTATTTTTATTAAACAATGTTTCAATACAGGTATATCTCTCCTATTTGATCTGTCCTTGATCAAATAACTCAACAAGCTTATTCTTTAGCCTTAACCTAACTAAAGAAAACTGGCTATGTTTCTCCTTACAGCCTTGTTAGACTGAGAAACCTCCAGATTGCTTATTCAGGCTTCCCAAAGCCTCGCTATTTTACTTCACCCTTCCTTTCACTCTCTCACTGCTCGCCATACAAACTCACTGCTTCCCAGAACACTAACCAACTCCCAACTGACACAAACTGTCCTTTGCTCCACTCTCTCCCCTTGGCTCCTCCCACTTCTCCACCTGCTGCCAGCTTGACTTGGTCACCATGGCAACGCTGACTGAGATTTTCTTTGAAATAGGCCGCTCCAGTGTTACTGTAGCTAACAGTGTTACTGTAGCCATAATATATATATATATATATATATATATATATATATATATATACACACACACACATACACACACACACACACACACTTTAAAACATGCAAAGTATTAATAACTTCCGCACAAATCATTTAAAAGCATTGTACATCACCAGTAAAATTTAACAATAAATTAATAGATTAACGTGCCAGTAAAAACCATGTCACGAAATCCAAATTTCCTTTTCCTATTGCCGCTGGCCTTTAATCGAACGCCTGGCCCCAGAGCCAGATCTTCAGTTGTCTTCTAAAGGACAGGAGGGAGGTGGCCAACCTGATGTCCTTAGGGAGAGAGTTCCACAGACGGGGGGCCACTGCCAAGAAGGCACTGTCTCTCATCCCCACCAACTGCATTTGCGAGAGTGGTGGGATCGAGAGCAGGGCCTCTCCTAATGATCTTAAGCTTCATGATGGTTCATAGCAGAAGATACCTTCGGACAGGTAATCTGGGCCAGAACCGTTCAGGACTTTAAGGGTTAAAACCAGCACTTTGAATTGTGCCCGGAAGCGAATCGGCAGCCGATAATAATAATAATAATAATAATAATAATAATAATAATAATAATAATAACGTACTCTATATTCTCCCCTAGGGGGCTCAGAGCTTATTACAGTATTTACATACAGAGGCAAACATTCAATGCCTTTACACTCATACAATGAGGAACACAAACAAATGCAGAGGCTTCTCCTTTTATTTCTGGCTTGTGGAGGCGGTACTCCTCTCTGGCTCTGGGGAGGTGCTTTCCCCCATTTTCAAGCTGAGGAGCCTCTGTTGTCACCTCCTGGTTGTGTGGCCAGCAAGATTGCCTGGAGCATCTCTTTGCCTTTTCCTGCCGAAGTGATACCTATTTGTCTACTCAAATTTGCATGTTTTCAAACTGCTAGGTTGGCAGGAGCTGGAGCCAACAGATGGAAGCGCATCTTACCTTGCAGATTTGAACTGCCATCCTTCAGGTTAGCAGTTCAGCAGCACAAGGGTTTAATCCATTGAGCCACCACAGCCTCCTAGATACAATTAATAAACTCTTAAGATAAGAGATTAGTTGGATTCCATTTTAACTTTTTAATTTTTTTTTTATTTTGATTGTTGTTTTTACTTGAGAGGCTGGGGGGAAATTTGGTTTTAAATTGATGTATGTAGCGATGTAGTTTACATATGGCAAAATTTGTATAACAACACATATTTCTTTAAAAGATTGATAAATGTATATATATACCTGAAAAATGGGGAAAAAATGAATGTTCAGGGGAATCTCAAACTTGGCAAAAAAAAATTAAACAACTAGGACAGCACAAGAAAACCCCAAACACTTCTAGTTGAGGATCAATCTTTTTCATAGCCTTTCAATACTGAGTGTCTGTTGTGGGAAAATACCAAAAAAAAATGGTTGAAAGGGAAATGGAATATATTATGCCGGAAGAGGGGATAGTTTACCAGAGCCTGGACAAATTATGGTAATTTTTCCTAGAATTCTTCAGGTAGCATGGCCACTGGGAAATTTTGCAGGCTTTGGTTCAGACAACATACTAGGAAATCTATTCTGTAAAAAGTAACAGCTTTTTGGGTACAGAATCTTGATGATGTAATTTATATTTAAGCTATTGGTTTTAAATGTGGCCTTAATGACATGCAGTGACCTGAGGTGTACTTGCTCAGCTCGCTTTCCTTTTAAAAATAACCTTTTAGTCAGCTTCATCTCATTTACAAACATTACAGCATTGCTGAGAACTAGCAGAGACAACAACCCAGTGATCTCCAGAATTGCTGTTGAGCAAATAGGAATGCTCACTCTGGAGAAATGCTGCTGTGTTCATTATTGTGGGATTTACTGTACTTCTTCCCAAATTGCTTGTGAGGCTCCAGCTACCTTGGAGAGTACAGCTGTTCCAGCAGACCTAACAGACAATGATTGTGATGCAACATTTTCTTGGCAACAGCAAATGCTGAAAACAGGCTTATCGCAGGATTGAAAAGGAATTGGAGGGATGAAAGCTGACTATTGCATCATTTTCTCTTTGCATAATACATATATGAAGTTTGCCTGTATAGCAACATTTTACATATGTATTGTTCAGCTGACACAAATACACACCCTGCATTTATATGATGCATCATCTGAAATTTCTCAATGATGGTATGCCATAACAGCTGGTTAGCAGTTCCAGCAGAATGGATGGCTTTCTCTCTAGTTATTTGTAACTTGGCAATTTCCTCCATGAGACACTGAGGTCAGAATTCCAGCTGGCAATACAGATGATCTGTGTTATCTACATGGATAAATAATTCAGAACTTGTTGAGTGCTGTTGGGAGTTTTGATTGCTAGAAACTGGAGAATGCATTCTGTCACTGTTCTGTAAAGTTGGGAAAATAATAATAAAACTTTATTTATATACCACTCCATCTCCCCAAGGGGACTCACAGCGGTTCCCAGGTAACATCACAAAACATACAAAGTAAAAGACAACATAACCATAAGATTAACGAAACAAAATATAAGCATAAAAATTGTCGCCATAACACACATATATTAAAAGTAATCCTGCCTGTCCAAGGCAATTTAAAAATTTAAAAGACCGAGCCAAGATTTGTGCAAGCCCAAAAATTCTAGGGGGCCCGGGAATTAAGCACAATGCTATGGCAGGCAACAATAATATTAGGTACGGGTCTGTGGTTGTTCATTCCGGGGCCGATTAGAGGAAAGAATCTGAGTAATTGGTAGGAAGAATAAGGCCATATTTGACAATGTGTAGGGCTGAGTTAGAACTGGTTATTTTCAAAGGCTTGTTGAAACCACCAGGTCTTCAAGCTCTTACTAAAGGAGGGGAGGGATGGGGCCTGTCTTATTTCCCTTGGAAGGGCATTCCAGAGGTGGGGTGCCACCACCGAGAAGGCCCTCTGTCTCGTCCCCACCAACCGTGCTTGAGACAGTAGTGGGGCTGAGAGGAGGGCCTCCTAAGAAGATCTTAGAGCTCGCGCTGGTTCATAGAAGGAGATGCGATCGCGGAGATAGGCAGGGCCCGAACCGTTTAGGGCTTTATAGGTCATGACCTGCACCTTGAATTTGGCTCGGCAACTTATCGGCAGCCAATGAAGCTGTTTTAATAGGGGTGTTGTATGCTCCCTATAGTTTCCTCCAGTAAGGAAAGCCTCAGAATTGAGAATTCTAACAGTGTATTCATTTGCAAGATAGTCAACAAATGACTGCCTGATTTTCCAATATCTGATTTTTTTTTTTATTTCATGAGGGCTAGATGCAACTTCACTATTAATCGATCTAAACATCTTTCCTTCTTATAATCTGTTCGGTATTTTTTTGTGTGTTTTTACTTCATTAGATTTGTTTAATTGGATAGTGTTGATTAGGCTTGGTTGATCAAAAAAATGGTTTAAAACTAGTTTCATATGAAGGAGGCACTGGTGGTTCAATTCTAAAGTCACTTGAAAAAAAGTCAAAACTTTCAGAAACTTTTAAAACTTCCGAATCACTTCATTAATGCCGGACGTGATTGCACAATATGTGGAAAACAGCACTGACATTGGAGAAACTCCAGGGCCTTCTCCCTCTCTCATTTTTACACCAATCTTGATGAAACTTGATATACTGTTACAACACATCCTCCTCTGTTAGCATACCAAATTTCAACACGTTCAGATGATCCACCAATTTTAAAGAATTTTTAGAAACATTTTAGAAGTAATTTATTAAAATTAAAATAAAAGAGCTACCTCCTTGAATTTTTAACTTAGAAATATAGCCTAATTAAAACTGTCAGTATTGCATTGCCCTCTTATAAATCTGTGATGTGGCCATATTTGGAAGCCTATGAATAGTTCTGGTCTCCACATTTGGAAAAAGCTATTGTTCAGCCTGATCAACAGATTCATAGTTAGATAGTATTCCTTGATTCAAAAAGTCACTAAAGGTCTCAGTGGTGAGGAATGCTCCAGTTAGGTCTGTTATCGGTTATGCCATTACTGGACTAGAATAATAGGATGGCAATCTATATTCTGATTAATTTATTCTTATTGGACTAGTGACATGCATTATACGGTTTCCCTTATAGATGTCTGAAGGCTGCAGATGGTACAGAAGACCATTGGTACAGAAGACCATTGGCATATGACACCTGATTTGACATGCCCACCAGGCAGCAAGGTCTATTGTTTTGAGGACTGAACTATTATCCTAGAGATCATGGTTCAGTTTCCCACTCAGCCATGCAAAGCAACATTACCCAGAGATATATGAGTGTTCTTTAAAATCTCTCTAGTGTCTGTCCTATCCTTTGGTGTCTAGTGTCTGTCCTATCCTTTTGGGGAAGTTATTTAACTTCCCCAAAACAACCAGAACTAGCTTGGTGCCTTCCTTCCCTAATCAGGAGATAAAACCAGGGCTCACATGGCAGAGGGAGAAGGTGGTGCTGGAAATATCAAACATGGTCTTTTGTTTTACTCTGAGTGACAACACTCGGCTGTGATGAGGAGGCATTACATTGAAAGCTGTATCATACATCATAACCTTGAAAGGGCATCCATGTGGAAAGGCTTGGTGATATGCAGATTTATTTAAACAAAAATATAATTGAAGGGTGTGATGTAATCCTGTTGACAGCTTCACTTCAGAGAAATGACCATAAATTCTTCCGTGAATGAAGTGCCAAACACTTGGCACTATTACATTTATTTCCAGTGCCAATGTATTCTGTAAGGAATTGCTGCTCACCTCCGTCTCCCCACAGTAATCCCTGTTGGATAAAGGCATTGAGTCTATTGCTGGAAACAGCACAGTCAAGGGGCTGCACATGCCAGATTCCTAAGCATGGTACCTTCTCCCCTTAAAAAGAAGTTGACTGTACAGTGTACAGTATTCCTCTGTTAGTGAAAATGTGATGTGATGCTTAGAGTATCAGAATATCAGATGAAGTTTTGGTAGGCTCAAGACTTTATTCTACTATGAAACCTTTGGGTGGTCTTTTGAAGGTGTGATGATAAAGGGGGCTGGAAGAGAATAATATATATTATCCTGAGGTGCTTTGAGGAAGATCAGAATAAAAATAGAGATGGGAAAAATAAATATCTGTTACAATGGAAAGCCAGTTCTTTGGATGTACCGTAACAGAGTAAAATAATAAATGGAATAATAACAAAAATAAATTGAGAAAAATAAGAAATGTGATAATGTTAATAAAGAGTAAAATAATAAATGGAATAAAAATAATAATAAGAGTAAAATAATGTAAATGTAACAATAATAATAACAATAGAGTAAAATAATAAATGTAATAAAATAATAATAGTAACAGTTTAACAAGTAAATTGACTCGTCCATTGTTTTAAATTGTTTTTAAATTGTGTTAGATTTTAGCCTGTTCTTGTAAGCCGCTCCGAGCCCCAGGGGAGTGGCGGCATATAAGTTTGAATAATAAATAAATTTTAAAAAGCCGAGGGGGGCTTTTTCAGACTAAAAAACAGCTGAAAAACTCGGCTTATACTCGAGTATATACAGTATTTGTTTGCATTAATTTAAATCATATAGAACCTTAAAAGAAGTATCATTTCTCCATTTTGGATAGCGTTTAATTTCAGCATTCCTGCCACTGACTAGCTCATCTGTACATTGTATTTATTTTATCTCCTTATCTCTTTTTTACCTTTCCCATGTTTCTGTTTCCTCCACCCTTTTTGGAAAAATAATTACAAGAGGGCAGAAGAGCATGAGGCCTTCTAGATGTTAATTTTGCAATGCCCATAACTGCTCATACTTGGTCATGCTAGCTGGGGTTGGTGGGAGTACATTGCACAACATCTGGAATATCCACCTATGTTTTACAGAGTGTTTGCATAACACAGTGGTTCTCAACCTTTGGGTCCCCAGATGTTTTGGCCTTCAACTCCCAGAAATCCTAACAGCTGGTAAACGATAGGTCAAAACATCTGGGGACCCACAGGTTGAGAGCCACTGACATAAGTCATGAAATTTGTTTTTCTTGGTGGTTGGCATGTAAGTGCTGAAAATGTTATGTGACTCTTGCAAGTGTTTTCAAACACTTGAGTTGGGTTATTCATGCCATAAGTAAGACCATAAGGAGATATTAGTAAGGCTCCTTCTTTCCTGCCTTTCCTGTCTATTAGTTACCGAGACCTATGGGGCAGCTTACTTCTTGGGAGGAGAGCAATGACCAATCTCGATAAAACAGTGAAGAGTAGAGACATCACACTGGCAATGAAGATCCGCATAATTAAAGCAATGGTATTCCCCGTAGTCACCTAGGGATGTGAGAGCTGGACCCTAGGGAAGGCTGAGCGAAGGAAGATAGATGCTTTTGAATTGTTGTGTTGGAGAAAAGTCCTGAAAGTGCCTTGGACCACGAGAAGATCCAACCACTCCATACTTCAGGAAATAAAGCCCAACTGCTCATTGGAGGGAAGGATAGTAGAGGCAAAGATGAAGTATTTTGGCCACATAATGAGAAGACAGGAAAGCTTAGAGAAGACAATGATGCTGGGGAAAATGAAAGGAAAAAAGGAAAAGGGCCGACCAAGGGCAAGATGGATGGATGGTATCCTTGAAGCGACTGGCGTGACCTTGAAGGAGCTGGGGGTGGCCACGAGAGGAAGCTCTGGCGTGGGCTGGTTCATGAGGTCACGAAGAGTCGGAAGCGACTGAACAAATGAACAACAACAAATGCTTAAAAGCTTAAAGCAATGTTTATTGATTGATAAAGCTCCTGTAATGTTTCTCCACTGCAACATTGATAATCTCATAAGAATAACCTTTAAATTTTGTTGGTGCTCAGTCTTTATTGCAAAGAAATCTAAGTTTTGAACAATATGTAATAAATTCAGATAACATATGTCTTTTAAGAAGTAATATGGTATCATTTTATTTCAGGTCATGTGTGTGCATTGAGAGAAACGCTATCAACACACTTGCATATCTCTGTGACGGTGATGCAAGAACTGGATTAAATGGACTCCAGATGGCTGTTCAAGCCAGATTAACTAAACTCACCCATCAGAACACTCTTGGTGACTCTTCCATTCAAGGCTTGGTCATCACAGAAGATCATGTGAAAGAAGGTCTCCAGCGGTCCCATATTCTCTATGATCGAGCCGGTGAGTATCTAATAATTCACTGAATTCTGATACTTAGTTCAACTGTGAAGTTTTGCATGATGGATTTAGTTTATTTTCTTTGTACTGGGAAACCACAAAGAGATAGCCATGCCCATTGCAACCAAAACAAAATATCTTCTTTAAGATGATGTCAGAATATCATTTAAAATAGGGTTTGTTTGTTGTTTTTCAAACATTTTTCTCTTTGAAAGAAAGAAATGCTTTGGACATAATGGTTTAGACTCAGTTTCGAGAAAATGCTAAACCATAATTCAGTGCAGTGTGAGTGAAGACATAAATCCTTGGCCTCACCCTCTCATCTCCCTTCTTTTAGTCTAGCACAACCATCGTTAAAAGATCAGAAATGTCTGCTTCTTGCTTTAAACTAATTAGAATATATGGCTTCTTCTGAACTGGAAGCATTTCTTACTTCAAAAGTATGTTTGAAGCAAGTAACAATCTTAAATGTATTCTTGACACGTGTCAATTTGATCTTGGCTTGTTTTAGACACAGCTTAATAAAGATTAGGAGCCTATCATAATCAGACTCTTGTTTTATTAGGAAAACTAGCTTGGGTACCCGGCATTGTCAGGGTTATTTGTATAAAATGTATAAGGTTGTGTGTGAACTACAACTCATATCATGCCAGGTTAACCTCGAGAAACTTCATCAGTACTTAAAGTTTGTTACGTTGAGCAAGTTTGCTCTAGTTGCATCATCGGTGGTGTTCAATGTTCTCTCTGGCTGTAGGGTAAACTACAACTCCCACTATGGTGAGTCAGTCCCTTCAAACCCCTCCAATAGGTTGAGTTAGTCATGAGGGTTCTGTGTGCCAAGTTTAGTCCAGGTCCATCATCAGTCGAGGTTACAGTTTCTCTGGTGGTGGATGAACTACAATTCCCAGAAACAAAGGTAGGTTTCCCCCAAAGCCCTCCAGTAATCAAATTTCAGCATATCAGGTATGTGTGACAAGTTTGGTCTAGATCCATCGGTGTTTGGGTTTGCAGTGCTCTCTGGCTGTAGGTGAACTACAGCTCCCCCAAATCAAAGTGAATTCCCCCCCCCCAAAGACCTCCAGTATTTTTTGCTGGTCATGGGGGTTCTGTGTGCGAAGTTTGGTCCAATTCCATCTTTGGTGGATTTCAGAGTGCTCATATAAATCCCAGTACCTACAACTCCAAAATGTGCAGGCCAATTCTCCTCAAAATCCACCAGTATTCAAATTTGGGCATATCGGGTATACATGCCAAGTTTGGTCCAGATCCATCATTGTTTGGGTTCATAGTGCACTCTGGATGTAGGTGACTACAACTCCTATAAATCACTTCAAATACCTCCAGTATGTTTTGTTGGTCATGGGGGTTCTGTGTGCCAAGTTAGTTTCAGGTCCATCGTTGGTGGAGTTCAGCATGCTCTTAGATTGCAGGTGAACTATACATTCCCAGTACTTACAACTCCTAGAAGTCTCAAACATCTCTAGTATGTTCAGTTGCTGATCAATTCCCCTGTTTAGTGTGTGCCATTGAAAATAATAGGAAAGGGTTTTGGGAGAGGCAGTGGGTGGGGTCATGCAAATTCCACACCAATGGAGAGAGTCAGAAACATTGGGATGCCTGTGGTGGAGGAAACACATAAAATCTGGGATAAAATGGTTCCCATATGAAAACCTTCACTTGGATGGTGGGCAGTATGGCGTTTGTGGAGGACATTGGCAGGACTCTTATACATGTTCATAGCGCTCACTATAACCTGCAGTGTCATTGGAGAGAGGGTCATTGGTGTCTCCTGAGTAGTGGGATCTATAGCTGTTTGTGGAAGCAGGAGCTTTTATGTGTAAGTAGACACTCCAGCCACACACATACATTTTAACTTTTATTATGTGTGTAGATATGCTGAATTCTGGTTCATTGCAATTGAAATGAGGTTTTACTTGGAGAATATCCTGAATTGTATTTTAGTGTAATGGAAATAAGGCTAGTGTTCCACCAAAATCGTTTTATTTTAATATTTATTCTAGAATGTATGCCCGGCATTTCTACCAAATGAAATTGTGCTACATAATGACAATACCAAAATAAAACACACATTGATTAAAATACAAAAAGAGAAAGCCAACCATAAAAAATTTAGTATTTTTCTTCATCCTGTCATAAGAGAGAAAATAGCTGTTGTTCTCAGGAGATCATATCTATCTTCTTCCTGAACTTAACCAGGCCAAATTCTTCATTGCGTCTGCACCTGTTCCAACAATAGGTGTGAAAAATGTGAAGAAGCTGTGCAGGAAGATGAAACTAACAAGAAGCAATTGGCAGTGAACATGCTGTGAACTCACAAAGGGAACAACTTTTAAAGATATAGGATAACACATACCAGGTCTCCGCGGGGACAGTGTGGCACTTGAAGAAAATGTCTTTGTGCGTGACTAAGAATAGCTGGTGGTTTTTTCCCTGTATTATTCTAAAAGCACTTGAAAGAATACATTATGATGGCAAAAACAGTCATTTCAAAATATATACATTAATGTAAAGAGAGTGGTTGTGCTTTTTATATACAAGTCCTTTTGGTGTTATGATTTTGTAACATTTCCTTCCAAGCAAAAATATTTTCTCTTTACTTTACTGGTAAGGATAAGTTTCCATAATCACAAAGATCAAATGATGAAGCTTTTCCTGATCTGGACCACCACACGCTACACCTGGGGGCAATGTGAGGGGTGTGTATGTCTGCATCAATGCCTCTCCTCAAGGCAATATGTTACAGTAAGTCGTAGCAGAATCAAGTGTGTGTTAAAGAAAAACCTTATGATGCTAATTATTATGTGCAGCTGGTAATGTAGGTGCAGCTGGTAATGTAGGTCAGCATAGCTGCCTTAATACCACCCTGCTTTTAAGCAGTCCCTATTTATCTATTCACATTTTGCTTTTGAACCACTAGGTAGGCAGAAGCTGGGCTAAAGGTCCACACCCGGTGGGGTGTAACTGTATGGATTTTAGAATACAGTTTGGAGAAGCAATGCACTACTCTGAGGAAGAGAAGTAATATGCTGTAATGATGCTATGCTCTAACAGCGATGCTCTTTGCTATGGTAGAATAGCTATTTATTCAAGGTTTATGTTTTGCTCTCTCATTTGAATGAAGATGAAGAAGCCTTATTCTGTGTTACTTACAAGGACTATGTATGTTTATTACACTGTTTGATTTTGTATGCAACACTGCAAGTTTATGCCTCTCCTGATAAGAGTAAAAATTCTATGTTCCTTTTTTTCCTCTTGCCTGTGTGTCTTTTGCATGGGACTTGGCTAAAACATGCTCTGCGCAACACAGTATTCCTCCAGCAGCCACACGTACACATGCATCTAAAGAATTGGGACATGTGTACATGAATGCTGAAGGGGCACCAATTTAGGGGCATGGACTCACCAGCACTTTAAATGCACAAACTTAGGGGTCCCCTCAACGGGCCAAGTAGCTGTGCAAGGAGGAGGCCATAAGTTGGATTTTTACTACAGAGGCTTTATTGTGGGCCTAGCAATAACAACAAACATGCATACAGGAATGCAATCAAAGGGTTTGTCACACACCCCAATGGGGCTGCAAATCTTTTCTCACTTTGGCAGTAAATTGAATACACGTTCTCATTGGTGTTCAAAGATCAATCATTTCATTGGTCTAAGCGGGCTATACAAATGCTTATTGGCTCTTTACAATTTTGACTGGCATGTAAGCACACGTGGGACCCTGACAATGGCACAACTATAGTCTATTGTTCTCTGACCATAATTGTCTTAATGAATCAGTCTTATCCGTTCTTCTGTTGCAAGCATAACTCCAAAAGGGCTGGGAAACTTGGGGAATACTAACTAGCCACTAGCTCGCCAGTTTTGTCCTGGTGAAGAGGAAGAGGAACTTACTGAAGAGGAAGTTACGTTTATCCTTAAAAAGTAACTTCTTCTTCAGTAACATTTTCACAAACGATTAGTGTTTTTTTTTGTTTGTTTTTTGCAAACAAAGGCCCTCTGCAGAAGCAGGCCAATAAGTCAGTAAATCAGGATATATGGGCATTGGGAACATCTCTGAAAATTCCCTTTTAAAACTATATCTCCCTCAATGCTATAGCAAATCTGTTCATCCTAAAAGCACCATATGACTAGTTATTTAACTAGGTAAGGGGACATAGGCTGGATACACTGCATGTAAAAAAAATTAGAATATTAGGCAAGTGGCATTGTCTTGACTTTTCCCTTGGTCCCCCCCCCCCCCATAATTCGGAAAATGTTTGACATCAGGGTATTTTGAGAAATTTACACAGAGAGAGAGAGAGAGAGTAATAATAATAATATTAATAATAATAGTAATAGTAAACTTTATTTATACCCCAATGGGGACTCAGAGCGTCTTACATGAGGGCAAGCCCAAACAACAAATTACAACAGAGTAAAACAGAAAACACAAATCGAAAACGTGAAACAATTAAACAACAACATCATAATTACATAAAATATGTGAATACATAACAATATAAAATTACAATAAGGACAAACACAATGACAATGGGCAGGCTACATGTAATGATTAAAAGAAAAACTAATTAAAAACTAATTAAAAACTCGGGCGAGATAAAAGAGAAGCAGGTTATTTGCAGAGGAGGGCTCATTATAGCGGGGGTTGTGGAATCAAGCTTTCCCACAAAGCGGGCGGGGGGGGGGTATACTCCAATGACAAAACGTTGAGGCTAAGCAATAATGTGAGATTGTGTACCTACTCACCAAAGACACAGCGGAAGAGCCAGGTTTTAAGGTTCTTTTTAAAGAGTATTCTTGCCACCTGCCTTGCCTGTATTGGTATAGATGTGAACATTTTGAGATCAACAACACAGTTTGCCTTCCTCCCAGTTGCAGTTCCTCAAATCCAGGCAGACCCCATTACAAACATCCAAGTTAACTGTAGTTACAAATGGGGGCGAGACAATGGGAAGTGAAAGGAATTCTACCCCGAAGAAGGGAAATTCACTTTGGTAAGAGTTATCATGGAAAAAAGATGTCTCAACTGAAGCATTTTCATTCATGTGTTGTCGAAGGCTTTCATGACCAGAATCACTGGGTTGCTGTGAGTTTTCTGGGCTGTATGGCCATGTTCCAGAAGACTTTAAACATTCTAATTAATTCTTGTTTCCAACTCAAAAATTTCGAAATCCAAGTGGCATAGGGATAGAAAATGAGGTGAAATCCTCTGCACAGAGAGCAAAACAAATGTTACAAGATTTTTACCCTTCCCTATGCTAATTAATACTAAACATAAAATTGGCTGGAGTTACATTTTAAAAATGTTCCCATTCTGACTTTCATATAAATTAAACCTAAGAACAAACATCAGAACTTGGAGACTGCCTGTAAACCAAACCTCTTCTTTTCTTTATCTTTCCCAAAGAATGTCACCTCTATGCATTTTTAAAAGATGAAAAGATCTGTTCTTATATGCCCCTTATCAATTCATGGGTTAATGCAAAATGCTTTAAATCCTGCTCTTGACTTGTACATGAGGCTGACTTACATATGCATTATGTATAGATACCAGTCATGCTTATTCCCACATGATTGACCCCAGTATTACTGTTTAGATCAATATTTAGTTGAAATTTTCAGTGAACTCTTATTTTTGGCATTCCTTTTTAAGGAAATGAATTTTGCAGTTTGCTTATGTCGGTCTACTTGCGTATGACTATGCGCAAGGATTCCTAATTTGATACCAGCTCTGGCTAAATTCGTGACTTGGCACCATTGCACACCCTGCCCATTTATGTCTGTCTTTTGAGTCTGAGATTGGAATTGGAGATTGTGCTTTGAGGACTAGATTTATCTCCTTACATTTAACTAGTTATGTGCTCATCCTTAATTGTACTTCACTATGGTTTTTTTCAGTGTCTTGGAAGTCTTGTCTCTTACGAATTTTTTAGAATGTTTTAGGTTGCATTCTGTGACAGAGCAATAGACGCTACAATTAAAACGTATGTTGTAATAGAATAGAACTCTCCTTAAAATAAAAAGTGAGCTGTGACACAATACAATCCTCCCATGTTGCCACAAGCATGGCGGTATTAATGTAAAGTCTTAACCATGAGAATTATTATCTTTCTCCTTTATAAACAATGAAATACAAGCTGGCAGAATTTGACCACACATCTTTAGCAGCACTTTGCTCCAGATACTATGAAGAGTTTGTGTTCGGTCTCATTTTCAAGTGCCTAATATTTGGGTTTAATCCTTGGCATGAAGAGAACGAGAAAGATATCCAGAGAGTATATTTGTATGGGTCTTATATGTATGGAGCAGAACAACAAGGGGCTCTTCAACACAGCCCTATTTAGCAGAATATAAAGGCAGAAAATCCCACAATATCTGCTTTGAACTGGGTTATCTGAGTTCACACTGTCGTAAATTGAAAGGAGATAATATGGGATTTTATTCGACTGTGTGGAAGGGGCATAAGAAGGTAGATCTTAATTTATTTTCTTCTCAGATATAAGGAAAAATATAAAAAAAAATCTCCCCACTAGTTAAAATTTGGGTATTTTTCTATTGTTTTCAGTATTTTTTTCATCAATATGACAGAGATTTGAGAAACTTTGGGGGAGGGGGGTATCATTTGTACCACAAAAATATTGTATCTAAATTATTGTTTCCGCAAACCCAATGGTGCACCAAATTGATGCAGATAAAACATTGACTAAAAATATGTAGATTCCCTTTTTCTCTATAGATTTATTAATTTGTTTCAGCCATGTAAGTGTTGTTATGTTTAACATGGTTGTATTGCCCGTTTTAATAATAGTTATTGCTGTGTTTTATTGAGTATTTCATTTATATTTATTTGAGCTTTTATCTTTTGTCAGTGTTGTTTTATGTTATTTGATTTGTTATTGTTTACGTTGATGTAAATTACTTATATTTTATTTGTTTATGACACTGTTATGTGCTTTCTGTTATTATACAATTTTTAAAAACAATAATTTCCCCACATGACTTACATGACTTACATACCTATACACACACACACACATAAATTTAAACTAATTTTCCCCACCTCCCAGGTAAAAGAAGCAATCAAAAGGATAACATTAAAATATTAAAATTGATTTCTCAACTCTCATCTCAAAGGCACACAAGATTTTTGTAATCCCACCAACCTATCATTAATGTAGCCAGTTTCTTCATTCTACCTTACTATCTGAATGTTTTATTCAAAACCCACAAACATTTTTTTACATTTTCCTTTTTTTAATAAATGATATAAATGATTATCATTCTTTTAAAAAGTTATATATTGAATTCTCCTTTATCAAACAAGACAACTTGTCAATTTCTGCCAATTCTAAAACCTTTGCAATTTTCATTTTGGGGAAAATACGTAGATTCCTGATAATCCTAGTCATTTGGCAAAATCTAGTTCTTTCAAAACTCATGCAGCAGCTAGGTACCTTAAACACATTTTCTGGGAAGGATTAGAGGACCTTTACACACTCAAGTTACAGCTGGAGCTTTTCTGAGTTGTAGCACATTCAAATTGGGCTATAATCCATTGGTGCTTCTACTGCATCAAATTTCATACTCTTTAAGAGGCCTCAAGTAGGGATGTAAGTCTTGGAATATTTCATCTTGTGAAAGCAAAAGGGACTATAGGAGGCCACTTAGCCTTTAAAAAATTAATAGTATCCTCGTCACAACAATAGATTTTTTTTAGAAGAATAGCATTTGTTATTGCAAAATACAATAAAATATATTGAAAAAGAGCAAGCAGTAAATGTAAGGGAATTAAAACAAATTAAACACATTCTGATCCTTTTTGTTGGCTTCCAACTTTTAGGTTTGCTTTTTAATCAAGGTTTTTTTTCAAATATAAAAGTATTTTTGCAAAATGGCTGTGTTACTAAAAATGAGCCGTTTGTTACCTTGTGTTGCTTTAAAACCATATTCTGACATCGCCAGGCCCGTAGCCAGGATTTCGTTTGGGGGGGGGCTGAATGTTTTTCAGGGGGGGTTGGGGGGGCTGAGTTTGGGGGGGCTGAGTCTGAGTGAAAGAGGGTCTAGCCTAGCAAACCTTTTGTATCATTACCCCAATACCCCCATGCATATGGGATAGATTGAGTATGGTGATCAGATCATGATATGAATAAACATAACAGTTTAAATAATGCACCAGTAAGGCCTTTTCGCGAACCACCATGAGAATTTGGGGGGGGGGGCTGAAGCCCCCCAAGCCCCCCCCCCCCCCCCCCGGGCTACATGCCTGGACATCGCCTATGAAGTTTATTATCATATTCTTTGTTAACTTTTGTAAACTAATTCTTTGTTAACTTTTGTAAACTAATATTTGTAAAGCAATGCTATTGGGTTGGAAAAATTAGCCGTTTACAAGGAACGTTGCCCAAGGGATGCCCAACTATTTTTACTCAGTCTTCGAAGAGGCTCTTTCCATATCCCCCTCTATTATGCTTCTTCTATTTTATCAGTTTTAGACTTATTTATGCAAAGTTTTTGACACAAAATAAAAATAAACTAATATTTTAGCTTAATCCTTTTTCAAATTATCACACAGTGAATCCCGTGTCGGGAGAAAAATGAAATATAAACTCAATGAATTAATAAATAATGTCATTTAAAATACTTACTTGTTTATTAAAGTACTGGCTTATGTAAATGAAAAGAGAAAAAGCAGTGTTTTTAAAACCACGTTTCAAAATGCGCCCGTACAGTGAAAACAGTTACAAAGCAATCCTGGTTTTAGGGCCTGCAGCCTGCCAAAAGTTGAAAGGAGATGGAACTAGTCTGAAAAGGGATGTGAGACTGTTCTTGATATGGCCCACTAAACAAAGTTCATTCCAAAGACTTGAGGCTTTTAAAATAAACAGCGTTCACAGCTGACACAGGAAATCAAAATAAAAAAGTTTTCGGATTTACAAACATACAGAGGCTCATCCTGCTGGAGGTTTCGCTTTCTCCCCATCTCGTGTTTTAAAATGCCTTTTTTAAAAAAAATAAGAGATGGGAAAATTACTTGTGATGTTTGAAGATTTATAAGAAACAAAATAAACTAGAAGATTGGAGAGATCTCATATACATAGTACAATAGAGTCTCGCTTATCCAACCTTCGCTCATCCAACGTTCTGTATTATCCAATGTAGACTGCCTCCTGCTCGGATCCACAGCTGTTTCAATATATTGTGATGTTTTGGTGCTAAATTCGTAAATACAGGAATTACTACTTAACATTATCGTGTATTGAACTGCTTTTTCTGTCAATTTGTTGTAAAACTTTATGTTTGGTGTTTAATTTGTAAAATCATAACATAATTTGACATTTAATAGGCTTTTCCTTAATCCCTCCTTATTATCCAACATTTTTGCTTATCCAAAGTTCTGTCGGCCCGTTTATGTTAGATAAGCGAGACTGTATATTCAATGGGGCTACACATAAGGATCCATTTAACATGTCTGTGGCCCCATCTATATTGCCATATAATCCACTTTCTAAATCCAGATTAACTGGATTATATCACAGCGTACATACATATAATCCAGCTCAAATCAGATAATCTGGATTCAGAAACTGGATTATATGGCAGTGTAGATCCTATCTTTGTGCAGGGAAGCAGGAACTCAATTTGACTTTTTAAATTATTATTAATTTTAAAACATATTTGTAGTATAATGGTAGATGTGAGGAGTATTTGTTTCGAGGCAAGGAGAAAATGTATAAGTAAAATTAAAACGTTTATTACATGAAAATATGTGCTTCACAGTGTGTAAAATTGAACATTTACATATAAATAAATAATCATAAAAATAAAAACTTTATTTCTAACCTGCCCTTTCTCCCTCGAAGGGACTCAGGGCAGCTTCCAAAGCTGAAGGCAAACATGCAATGCCTTCTCAATAAAAATATTTTAAAAGCACGCCTTTTTTGAAGTGCCTAGACCCAATTATTATTTTTATTCATAAAAATCAAAGTGAGTTATGTAGATGAAGAGCATTGCCCCATTTACACTGTTGAGAAGACAAGCATATTATTGTAGAAACTCATTGAAAATGTCTTAAAATTTTATAAAATATGCAGAAATTAATTGCAACCTTCTTGATCTATTTATTTATTTCTTTGCGGTATTTATATTCCGCCTTTCTCTACCCCGTAGGGGACTCAAGGCAGCTTACATATATAGGCAATGACTCGATGCCATGTAGACATACATACATAGTAAAATAAGCATGTACATTTAAAAAGTCATTAAAACATATCAAACCTTAAAACCTACTTATCAAATCCATGGTTTGGACCTTTTGATGTGATGAACATATGAAGGGAAGTGTAAGGCTATTTTCAAACAACAATCTCTTTAAATGCAACCATATTTGTGCTCTTGAGCATATGTTATATCTCTTGTATGTGTGTGTTCATGTGTCACAGTGATTGTCAAAGCAATATGTTTTTTATCATAACCCATTGCTTTGACAATCACTGCCACACATGAACACACACAAGATATAGCATATGCTCAAGAGCACAAATATGGTTGCATACACTTCCCGGTATCCATTGAATACTGAAGGAAACCTAGTGGATTATCACACAGAGCCGCAAGAACGCCAGCTGGAAAAGATAAGCTATGCTTGCCTTTTCAAATATTTAAAGGCCATCTTGGGTTTTGTAAAAGACCAAGCGACGCCATTCCCAAGACTATGACGAGTCTCCCAGCTGCCGGTTTTATTGCCGCCAGCTCAACTTGAAAGCCTGAATGCTGTGACAGAGCAGAGACACGCTGTTTATATTGGCCCGATATCGATGGCATGCCAGTGGACTCTTTGTGTGGAGCACTATTAAAAATAGCTGTCTGCTGGCTTTGTATGTCTTACAAGAGACCACCCTTGTGAAATACGGATGAGCTGAACTTACAGGAAATCCCACTTAAAGAGGGACACATGCTTACATGCTTCCAAATGAAAATACAAAATGTTTTGCTTTTTGCAACAGAGGGAGAATGATGCAGACACAGATATTGTTATTTCGTAGACTCTCAGTTAACTGGCACCCATGGGTTTGCTTGAGAGTTACTATTAAAATAGACCTAATACTATCCGGGGATGTCCAAAGTTCGGCCCATGGGCCAACTGCAGCCCTGTTCAAATTTCCACTGGTCCTCTCTCTCCAGGCTTCTCTTCCTTGCTTCTTTCCTCCCTTTCTTTCTCGATTTCCTTTCTCTCTTTGTTAGTTCCTTTCTTCCTTCTTAGGGATCAGGACCCCAGAAGAGGGAGGAGAGAAAGAGAGATGACGGCCTCTTGCGTCCCTTCACTCCAATTAAATGTTGTCTTCTCCAGTGGCTCCAGCCTCGGCCATCTCATCCCAGTGGCCCCTTGACACTCTCTCTTCTCCTGCAACATTTTCTTTATTTCTTTGTGTAAGCCCAACAAGGAATCTGGTCAAAGGGTCCTGTGTTCAATTAGAAACTCCTATTTTTCATTGGAAAATCCTCGCTGGCAGGGTTTTTCAAGATCTTGATGGTGGTTCCAAATATAATGCCATTTGTGGACATTGTCAGACCTTAACGGAATATAGAACTTGGATACTTTGCTGACAAACCAGATTCAGTAGTGAAACAGAAGATTGTGCTCTCCAGATTCTTTCATATACCTGCTAAAATATGCTCTGCTACACAGGGCCCTCTCCAATTTTCACTTTGATGATTGTTATAGTGATTACTTTAAAAAAATAGATTATGATTTCCAGGCACCCATCTTTTAGTTTTGATCATGAACATCTTGAGGACCCCATGTTTCCAACCTATGTCCTTGTCCAGCTGTGCCTCCTTTGCAAGAAAGACATGATTTCGTTGATCTGGGGGTTGATTCTGAACTTGCATGGTTCTTTTTTTAAAAAAAATATTGTTTTATAGTGTATGTAGAAAACAGAACAGACAAAAGAAAGAAAAAAGAAAAAAATGCCAAAGATTTACAAAAGAGTGAATATTCAGTGCTCATTAAACATATGAACAATCAGATTTGGTTGTACAATTATTTATACCTTAACATTTCTTAACCCTCTACCCCCCAGCCGTGAACCCCACCCCCTGAACTTGCATGGTTCTGAAACCTTGCTGTGAAGTCTCAGGGCCAGGAAAAGACAAACTGCCATAAATTTATGGCATCCTTTTTTAAATCCATCCAAACTAATGACCAGGGTGTTGTGAAGTGTTTGATGTATTTTATTTTTTTAATGGTTTCCCTATTTCTTTGTAATAGTCCTTTGTTTAATTCTGTTTTAGTATTTATATGTTTTAAGTTTTAAGCTGTATGTTATATTGTTTTTAGTATTACTCACCACTTTGAATCTTTTTTAAAAGAGAAAAATGGAATTTTTAGTATTAGTATCATTGTTAATAATAGTAGTAATAGTAGTAGCAGCAGTAGTTCACATGCTAATTAGGTGCCATGAAGAAGTAGTTCTTTTTGTCTTCTTGTCTTTTTGTCTTGTGTGAACTGCTAGTCCGGGGAGAGGCGGATGAGCTCCCGCTATTCGCTCCAGCTCCTCATGCGGGGACATGAGAGAAGCCTCCCACAAGGATGATAAAAACATCAAAAATCATCCAGGCGTCCCCTGGGCAACGTCCTTGCAGACGGCCAATTCTCTCACAACAGGAGCGGTTGCTCCTGACACGACCAAAAAAACACAAAAACTGCTAGTAAACTTTTTGGATGGCCGAGAACTAATGTAACTTTCTGTCTATTTCTAAACAGGTGAGGAGCATTACAATTGCATCTCTGCGCTCCATAAATCTATGCGAGGCTCTGATGAAAATGCTTCTCTTTACTGGCTTGCTCGAATGCTTGAAGGCGGTGAGGATCCACTGTATGTGGCAAGGAGGCTGGTGAGATTTGCTAGTGAAGATATAGGTGAGTAATTCAAGAGGGCTCCTTGACAATTTTCTCTGTTTTTTTTCTTTTCAACATTATAATGTAGATCTGTTTCAATATATATATGTGTGTGTGTGCGCGCGCGCGCGTGTGTGAGAGAGAGAGAGGGAGAACTGCTGACTGTTGTTACTACTGCTCTTTCAACTTGCTCTTTCCAGTTGGTCTCAAACTGTAGAGTTGCAAAGAAGACAGGAAAATAGACATTTGTACTTCTCCATATTTTCTGCTTGTCACTGCTTAATACGGAATGAAAGAAAGGAGAAACAGTAGCAAAGTCAAGGGCCTCAGGGGTTCACAGTAGGATTCCTACTAAGGAATGACCTCTGCCAGAAATACTTCGGTTGTTCATTTGGGGGAGGGGCGGGGTTGGACCGAATAATCTTGTGATCTCTTCCAGATCTATGATTCGAAGTGTCCAGTGATGCCTAGCCCTATTGTGAGACTGAGGGTCCTTCCATACAGGCCCCAAAATACAGGTTCTGTTGGGCTTTTACCTGAAGGGTCCGAATGATGCCTCAGGTAAAATCAAATTAATTAGATACCCCATTACATCCGGGCCATTCTGAAAGGCCTGGGTGTAATGGGGTATTGTGCCTATGGGGACTCATCCCCAAGTAGTCCGGAGACTATCCAGGAGTGAATCCATAGCCATTTTGTGGTGCCCACCCCTCCCCAACACCCCCCCCCCCCAAGCCCTTAAAAGAGGGAATAATTTATCAGGTACTATATGAGGGTACCGCTGGAGTCCTGGGCATAGAAATGACATTCCAGGAGGGGGGGGGGGAGGCAGGAGTGATTTTACTCCTTACCTCCCCCCTCGGTCTCCTGGATCATCATTTCTATGTGCCAGGAGGACTCCAGCAGTACCTTAATGGCAGCCCGATAAGTTATTTCTTCTTTTAAGGGCTTTTGGGAGGATTTGGTATTACTGGGATGGCATGGGTACATTCCACCCCCCACCCCCCAGGAAAGCCTGGGTTGTGGAGGTGGGGATTCAAATCAATGTGCAGGATTTGACTGTTATCTGGATGCGCCCTTTTTCTTTCAGAAGAGACAATGTGGCACATTGCTACTATAATAAACTCTTTTTAAATTGTTACTCTGTTTTGGTTGCAGGACTGGCAGATCCCGCTGCACTAACTCAAGCTGTTGCTGCTTATCAAGGCTGCCATTTTATTGGGATGCCAGAGTGTGAGGTGAGGCAGCCTATGAATTTACATTTTTTCACTTTCGTGGGGGTCCCGTTCCCTTTACCACAATAAATGTAGAAGGCTGGTTGTATTCACTGATATTCCAGAGCTTGACTGAAGTCTTGGGACTCAAGTTTGGTTTTTTTTCAGGGTTACATATAGCTCTGCCAACATCATGCCCTCTAAAAGAACTACAAATCATTTCTGTTGTTTTTTTCTCTTTTGGTTTTCCAGGTCTTACTAGCTCAGTGTGTTGTCTATTTCGCCAGAGCACCAAAGTCTATAGAGGTGTACAATGCTTACAACAACGTCAAGGCCTGCTTGAGGAACCACCAAGGACCCCTTCCACCAGTTCCTTTGCACTTGAGAAATGCACCTACCAGGCTCATGAAGGACCTTGGCTATGCTAAAGGCTATAAATATAACCCTGCATATAAAGAACCTGTGGAGCAGGAATACCTGCCTAAAGAACTCAAAGGGACCAATTTTTTTACATAGTAATTATTGGATTTTTTTCCCTTACTCTGCTGCTCCTGTTTTGGTATTACTTCTAGATTTTTTTTTCCAGTTCTGCTTTACAACCACTATGTAATCTGAGCTGACAGTACTGAATTATGTACTGGGCTCATAGTGGCACATACTTCTATAGACGTGTTAATTGGCAGGCCTCACCTGGCTTAAAGTGAACTGTTTGCTTTAGAGAGGAAGATACCCCAGATCTTTGGGAGAGGATATTGCAAAATGCATAACAGTTTGTCAGATCAGTTGAAATCATTGAATTTAAATGAGCCTATCCGAGTCAGATACCTTTATTAATTGCAGAAGGGGTACGGTCTAGATCAAATTAGGCACTTTCAATAACTTAGTGCTCTTGGTGCAATCAGTGGACTTAAAAATGCCTAATTTTAATCTGACCATATCCTTTGTTTGCAATGTTGGCATAAATTACTTAAAACTGTGAAAAGGGACTGGGAAAGAAAGATTGTTATTTGCACCTTAAAATAGAAAACATATTTGTATAATATTTGTCTGATATTTTGAAATAGTTTAATTAAAGTTGATTTCAAAATGTATTGGTCTGCATGTGGTAATGATGGTGGTTTGGATGCGTTGCTGCTCCACAAAATGAGCATCCTGATATGCTGTTGTTGAGCAATATCTAGCAATGACAAGATTTCTCAACAGGTCTCTGGAAATTATATGGATTACATAGCTGTTAATAAATCTGTGCTGTACACCAGAGACACCCAACTGGTGTGGTGGGGCTAGTGTTCCTCAACTTGAAAAGTTACATACTTGTGAACCTAAAATATGATTCTGAAATGGTAGCTGACCAGTCTAGGGATAGCAAGAATGTTTGAAAATATTCAAAGAATGATTGGAAAACTTGTTTTTCAAATGTTGAGAAATCTTGATAGGAAGATTCTTGGATTGACAAGAATCTTTGCAGTTTAAGATTTCTACCCAAAATCCACACATTGTTGCTTTGTGCAGAAGTCTGAATTTTCTGCATGGGAATTGATATTTCTACACAGAAAACATTTTTTTTTTTTTTTTTGGTCAGGAGCAACTTGACAAACTGCAAGTCTCTTCTGGTGTGAGAGAATTGGCCATCTGCAAGGACGTTGCCCAGGGGACGCTCGGATGTTTTGATATCTTACCATCCTTGTAGGAGGCTTCTCTCATATCCCACATGGGGAGCTGGAGTTGACAGAGGGAGGTCATCCACACTCTCCCCAGATTCGAACCTGCAACCTGTCAGTCTTCAGTCCTGCTGGCACAAGGGTTTAACCCATTGCGCCACCGGAGGATCCACAGAAAAATGTTTTCTGGACAAAACAACCATGTGTGAATTTTGTGTAGAATAAGTCCAAAACTGGAAATATCTTATCACACGCACACCATAGCCATCATTTCAGCTAAACCTGGTTTGAAGATGTTCCCCCAATAAAAATGCAAAAAGCTCACCTGGATTTTGCCATTTTATATAAGGGCCACTATTTTACTATGACATTGTATAAAATGGTACTTGAGCATACACAGATTTTGGTTACTCCAGGGAGTCTTGGAACCAAACTCCAGTATGTGTGTGTGTGTTTACACACACACATGCATATATACATGTATGTGTGTGTGTGTATATATATATGTATACATACATACATATTTATACACATGTACATACATACACAAACTGGAGTTTTCCAGATAACGTTGTTTTTGAAAACCTCCTATCTGGAAAAAATTCTGAAATTACTCATTGCTGCCTTTGAGAAGAAATTAGCGAGAAATTACAACTTCTGAGTCTGGTGTTGTTGTTGTTGTTGTTACTACATTTCCTCCTACCCAGCCTCCACTTGGATAGGCTTACCAGGTAAAATACATAACAGGACTCCTATATATATAAGATTTGGGTAGAAAAGGGACTTTATCTTCTATATGAGGGAAGGAGGCAGGGAGATGATACACAACTAGTTCTCAATAGTTGTGTATCATATTAGGTTGTATGGATACTACTGTTTTCTTTTAGGCCAAAGGAAGAAGTTATTCTTGGTAAGCATCCAAATAGCAGTGTCATGGTTAAAGAGCAAAGTAATCTATATTTCACAGATGCTCAGCTAAGCATGCCTGCACTATTAAACATTTGGAAAACATTGCCTGCCCATTGAGCATGCTCTGTGGCTTAACACAACTATGTAGCATTCTGCCCTTAGTAACCCGACCTTGTGTCTCCTCATTTTTAGCCCTTCTTAATTCCTCTGAAGAAAACTCTTGGGGAAAAGCATGAGCAGCCAGTATGGGTTAAAATTGGAAGATGAGAGAAAATCAAAATCTTTCCTGGTTTCATTTAAGAAATGGTATCCTATCTGCTTTTTTACTTGGGCACTCACTGAAAATCGAAAGTGCATTGGCAATACAAATGTCAGTCCAGGTGCAGCCATCTGTGCTGATGGATAAATAGCTTCACTATAAAACATTTTTGAGTAGTGAGGGGTTAGAAAGATGTACTGTCATACTTAAGGAAGCCCATGATGACACCACATTTTCATTAAAGCTTAGAACAGTGGTTCCCAACCTTTGGTCCTCCAGGTGTTTTGGACTTCAGCTCCCACAATTCCTAACAGTTGGTAAACTCACTGGGATTTTGGGAAGTTGAAGTCCAAAACACCAGGATGGCCAAAGGTTGGGAGCCACTGGCCTAGAAACTTTAGTGTTAGAACAATATTCAGAAACCGCTATCCAGCATGACTGGTCCAGACAAGGAAATTTTCAAAGCTCTGGTCTACATACATATTCAGGAGTGAAATACTTTGAATAACCCCAAGTGTGGGTGTCCAAATTCAGATCATTCAGCCTTCATACTTGCAAAACACTGCTTTCACTTCCAGATTAGAAACCACTCTCAGAAAGTGATGGAGAAGATGTAGCTGATGGTAAATCCTTTACTTTCAGCAAAACCAATCCAAGATGCCACAGAAAATGGCATCTTTGTGCCACAGAAAATGGCACAAAGCAGAAAATCCCACTAATTATTTGTTTCTTTCCCTGGTGGAAATATAATCATCTATGTGGTGGCTGAGATAGTGACACCTTTGGTTTATGGTGGTCCCATGAATAAACATGCACAAAATTATTAAAACATAGTCTCTAGAATTCCCTTCATGCTATGTATATAAGGTGTATATGAAACATAAATATTGTGTTTAGATCTCCAAGGTATCCCATTATGTACATATGTAAATACATTCCAAAATCCAAAACACTTCTGGTCCAAGCATTTCAGGTAAAAAGGATTCAACCTGTAAAAAGAAAATGGAACATTATTTTCCATGATATTCCAAATCCATTGTCTGAGGCCACCATCTTACTCTGCCTAATTGTCATGGGGATAAACAACTGATGAACTATGTATGATCATGATTCTTCCATCTTAACATTGAGAGGTGATTGCTGTCTTAACCAGCCTCCATTCTAAATTTGAAAAACAAAAACAAAGGCAGACTTTGCAGAGTTGGTAATGTTTCACTGTGTTAAATTAACATATTGCAAAGTTAAATTCAGGCAGACATAAATATCAATATGAAACTCCTAGGTCCTTGAAATCCAGTTGTTAGGATCAGTAATCAAATAGATTCTCCCAGTTTGAGCAGGATGATGAAGATAAGATCTTGGAAGATATTAACGTAGTGGTCCTTTGAAGGCAGGTGTCAAAACATGCAACTTTGCAAGACATTTGAAACAATTTGGTACCTGAGTATTAAAATTACTTTATTTCCATAAACTTGAATGGGCCTTTCTCCATTGTTGGAAAACCACAGGCTGTTATGTCAAAACACGGGTTTATGATGACACATTACACAAAGCATTCTTAAGGAGGTTAGGCGCAGAAAAGCTTTGTGGAGTGTTCTGTTGCTTTCCAGGTATAGTAAAAACTCAAAGCTGGGACACACCTTAGATTCCCACACAATGAGCCAAGCATATCTCTTGCTTACATAAACAGCAGAGACATGTGCATCCTGGTAATGTTAAGGGAGGACTCTTTAATTTTATTGCGACAATAAAACTCTATCCTGGATTAATGCTAAATGTCATTGTGATGACCCTGCCATTGATCCTGATCATTTATGCCACGGAACTTCCTGGCACTGCACATTAAACTCAGTTTGAATATGCCAGGTGCCTGGCTTTATATGTCATCGTGAGAGATACATTTGCAGAAGGATGATGTGTTTTGAACAAAATCTCGGGCTGGCGCGGCTTTCAGGCTAAAAGAGACTGTGATTCAGTGAGAAAACTCAGACTCTATTAGTTCATGAACTGCTGCAATTATCCTTTACTGTTGTGGATGATAGGAATCAAAGTCCACCAGCATTAAAAGCAGACATTCCTCAACCCTGGGATAAACTATTGGGTCACAATTTGGGGACCAGAGCTCAAATCCACATTTTGCAATAAGCACACTGAGTTTGTTGCAAATTTTGCCTATTATACTTTGCAAAGATGCTGTGAGTATAAAAGCACATCACACTAGACTAGTTGCTCTAAGTGCTGCCTTGAATTCCTTGGATAGAAGGTGAGTTAAAAATCCAAGAAGTAAACTTTAAAAATGCATTAGTGATAACCCACCACATGGTAAGCTTCTTTAGCAAGTAACATTTTAAGTTTTAGGTAAGCTGTGTTGATAGAAATAAATGCAGCAGCTTCAATCGGCCTTTCACATCCACTGATTCCGTATCCACTGATTCAACCACCAAAGAAGAAGAAAAAGAAAAGCTTGATTTTATAATTTTCAATAAGGGACAATATTACTACACCTTTATATATAATGAGAGCATCCACAAATTTGGTATGGAACCAAACCCCAGTGGATACCTAGGACCCACTTGAAAGCTGGGTCATACTTATAACTGACCACTCTTGTATATGTGTGTGTGACTTCAAGTTGCCTGTTGACTTGTGATGCTCCCATGAATTTCATAGTATTGTCTTAGGTAAGGAACACTCAGAGGTTGCCACTTCCTTCCTCTGAAATACGGCATCTAGTCATGATTCTCCATCCAATTTTTTGTGTGCATGTTAGGAGCGACTTGAGAAACAGCAGGTTGCTTCTGGTGTGAGAGAACTGGCCATCTGCAAGGACATTGCCCAGGGGATGCTTGGATGTTTTACCATCCTATGGAAGGCTTCTCTCATGTCCCCACATGAGAAGTTGGAGCTGAAAGACAGGAGCCACGTTCACCAGATTCAAACAGCCGACCTTTCGGTCAGCAGTCCTGCTGGCACAAAGGTTTAACATATTTCACCACTGGGGACTCCACCCATCCAAATACAGATTGGGCAACCCTTATCCTGACTTCCAAAATCTGGGTGGCTAAGATTTTTATTTTATTTATTTATTTACCACACTTTTATCCCGCCCTTTTCAGCCCAAAGGTAACTCAGGGCGGCATTCAGACTGGCAACAATTAGATGCCGAACACACATATATACATCGTTTAAAACAGGTTAAATCACATAATAAAATTCATATAAAAACAATTTAAAACTATTAAAATCAATGACTTCTGGGTTTAAATCCATGTCCATTTGCCAAGATGTCTTTTCCTTTCTGGTGGTTCCATGTATATGAAGTTTGTTTCATGCACAAAAATTATTTTAAAAAATATTGTGTATAACATTACCTTCAAGATCTGTGTATAAGGTGTGTATGAAACATAAATCAGTTTCATGTTCAGACTTGGGACCCATCTCTAAAGTAACTCATGTGCGTATTTGCCAATACAGGTCCTAATTTGCTTCTAAGGTCAGGCAGGATCTGGTGCCTTTAGGGTATCCGGGTCATGTCAATAATCTTGCAACAGTAAAAATACTTGGGAAATTCAACCAAAGCACAGCTCAATAAACTGTACACTGTTCCTTTTTAAAAGCATGGGTGTGATTTAATTTCATTGCCAGCAGCTAGCGACAGATGGAGCTCCAGAGCAAACAAATTGCTAATAGCTCCTTACTCTACAAACTTTTAAATGGGGTCTGGATAGTTTTACCAATTCTTTCCTCTGTAAGGAAGTATTACATGGGGAGAAACTGAGAAATGCAACCTTCCTGTTGTAGATTATTCATTTTGCCACTGTAATCTGCAGTAAGGTTTAACATGCAGACTAGAGTGTTTGTTGTAAATTGCCAGAATGGTTCATATGTTCCTATTCTAACACATTATAAAGGGGATGGTGAAACACTTCATTTCGAGGGACACTCTACGCGGCTCTAATCTGTGTTACAGCTTTGTTTGAGCCAATATAACAAACATTGGAAATATGCTGATGCCAACCTATCCTTCATATTTCTATAATTTCCTAATCTGTGCTGTCGCACGCTGGACCTGTGCATAAGACTGTAGACAGGACATAAATTCTGTGTGCCCAACGGGACGCCGGGGCTGCCTCAGATTAAAGGCCCTTGGATTTCCTTAAAACAGAGTCTTTAGATTGCTTAAAGGTTCAACAATGTTCTTTATTAATGAAAACAAACAGGTACTTTAAAGCTTTCTTAACAGTCTATAGGCTCTTTCAATCTTGTCTACAGGGAACCGGCACTATCTTCATGACTGGTATTTTAACTAATGGGGAAATGCTTAACTTCTAATCTGGGCAGTCTTTCTTTGCCTCTGTTGGCGTGGAGCCCCTACACCCGGTACCAACTGCGTCTGGCTTCTGCGAGTGACCCTTACCAAGCAGAGCTTTGTAGACTTCCAGGGAAAAAGGAGTTCAGGTTTCGGTGATGGCTGGCTGAAGTCCCTCAGCAAAGGATCTGTAAGGCTGTATGATCCTCAGCCAAGCTATGGGACCTTTCTCCCCGGCCAAGCTGTGGGGCCTTTTCTCCCCAGCTAAGCTGTAGGCTGTATATCTCCCCGGCCAAGCCGTAGAAGACGAAGCTTTCTACAGGAGCTCTTGGTATTATGTCCTGCATGAAAGCTTCTCTGTGTGGACTGACCCAAAAAGGCTCCTATTCCCTCCAAAAACCCCAAAAAGGGGGCGGGACCAGGGAACCTAACTATAATTGACAGGTGGCTTGCCCTATGATTGCAGCCAAAAGAAGCCACCTATCTGCAGAGTCCCTGAAACTTAGGACTATAACAAACATTCAATGCAAAGCAAACAAAATTGAAGCTCCTGGTGCAGTTGTACCTGCACATAATCCCATATGAAAGGGAAGCTGTACAGGCAGGTATAGTATGTTTTCTTGATCACTTGTTCCCAAAGGGGATGCAGAATTCCCACTGTTGTGCAAATATGATAATTGATCATGTTCTTGCCTCATGTCTTCACAAAGGACATCTTCCAATACGTTTTCCTCCTAGGATGGCCTTCCTTCATCCATTATCAAACTTGCAAGCATATTTGGAGGATTACAACATATTACTCAAGCCAGAATATAAATAGTTCAATCTTGTTTATATTGTGCATTTTTTCCTTGGACTGTATTTGCCTATTTCACTGTATGTGTTTATCTAATCGAGCAATGTGTGCTCAAGGACTGGCAGATTGCATGAACATTACTCTCATTCAGTTTAAAACCTTTAATGGGGTATTAAAGTCATAGTTGAATGATAACCAAAACTGCTAAACACTGAAAGATATACAGAAAATAAATAATAGTATAGGTGAAGAGGTTTTTTTAAAGTGTGTGTTCATAGATTGTCCCACGACACTGTGCAAAGCTACTTGAAAAATCTAATAAGTCAAAATCACAGCCAAATCTCTCTTAATATTTAGTTATTAAGAGAAGAACAAATTACTTTTACCCATACAGGACTGTATTGTCCTGTATATTTGTAAACTATTCATGCAAATATAGAAGCCGCGCTTTTGACTCCCTCTATATTTTGCAGGACTTGGGTCCGCATACCACACTTGGAGTTATGACAGCATCTAAGGCAGCATTTCTCAACCTGGGGGTCCCAAGGGGATGTCAGAAGGGTTGCCAAAGACCACCAGAAAACACAGTATTTTCTGTTGGTCATGCGGGTTCTGTGTGGGAAGCTTGGCCCAATTCTATCATTGGTGGGGTTCAGAATGCTCTTTGATTGTAGGTGAACTATAAATCCCAGCAACTACAACTCCCAAATGTCAAGGTCTATTTTTCCCAAACTCCATCAGTGTTCACATTTGGGCATATTGAGAATTCATGCCAAGTTTGGCCCAGATCCATCATTGTTTGAGTTCACAGTGCTCTCTGGATGTAGATGAACTACCCTCCAAAATTCAAGGTCAATGCTACCAAACCCTTCCAGTATTTCTGTTGGTCATGGGAGTCTGTGTGCCAAGTTTGGTTATTCCATCGTTGGTGGTTCAGCATGCTCTTTGATTGTAGGTGAACTATATCCCAGCAACTCCCAAATGACAAAATCACCCCCCCCCCCCCCCCCAACCCTACCAGTATTCAAATTCGGGCTTATCAGGTATTTGTGCCAAATTTGGTCCAGTGAATGAAAATACATCCTGCATATCAGATATTTACATTACGATTCATAACAGTAGCAAAATTATAGTTATAAAGTAGCAACAAAAATGCTATGGTTGGGGGTCGCCACAACATGAGGAACTGTATTAAGGGATTGGAGCATTAGGAAGGTTGAGAGGCACTGGATACGTTTGGCATGGATCGGGGCCCTCCATAATAGATAAAGCAGTGTAGGTACTTCATGCTGAAACATTTACTACATTGATTTATCAACGGATCTTTGGCACAAGTGGCTTTGTCTCACCCTGATCAACCTTGTATCTATGTCAATATAGTGGCTACATTCAAGTCCCATGTTAACTCAAAAAAAATGAAAGATTTTTTTTAATCATCACAAAAAATTGTGCTCAGTGAAGATAATATTTTATAAGAGAAAGCGATCAGTTATACTTCCTCTAATTCAGGCATAGGAACTCAAGTCTATGACATAAGAAATACACAGAGTAGACAACAGAAAGGGGACGCTGCATGAAACTTTACCTCTATTGCCCCCTTGTGGCACCTTGTTACTTAAGCATGTATGTTTGCACTTCTCTTCATTTCCAACAGTCATAGTGGGCTCTTGCTATTCACTGGGTCTTGCTTTTAGGGATCCTCTTGGCTTCTAACATTTGGGGTTGCTAAAGTCCCCACAAAACAATAGAGTATGCAAATGTGGCACTTATATAAATGTAAAGGCTGCCCCTTGACGTTAAGTCCAGTCATGTCTGACTCTGGGGTGGTGCTCATCTCCATTTCTAAGCCGAAGAGCCAGCGTTGTCCGTAGACACCTCCAAGGTCATGTGGCCGGCATGACTGCATGGAGCGCCATTACCTTCCCGCCGAAGCAGTACCTATTGATCTACTCACATTTGCATGTTTTTGAACTTAGGTTGGCAGATGCTAGGACAAACAACGGGAGCTCACTCCGTTCCATGGATTTGAACCACTGACCTTTTGGTCAGCAAGTTCCGCAGCTCAGCTGTTTAACCCGCTGTGCCACCACGGCCCCTTATATAAAATAGCAAAATCAAAGTTTTCTTTTTGCAATTTCTCTGGAATATTTTCAAGCCATGGATTGTTGAATTCATAAATATGGACAGCTGAGAGTAGTTTTTTCTCCTCTTTCCTTTATGTGTCAGGAACAGTTGAATTGATGCCACTAAAAACTCTTCCTGGAAGTGTTCTACTGTTTTAAGGGGGAAATGGACTCACTACCCAAATCATGATATTTGGCACCCATTTCTATTTACTATACTGTACAGTCCTCCCTCATCCATTTGAAATCTATTCTGCCTGGTATTCTGAGTCTAATCAAGGAATTACCGGGCAGAGGGAGCCGGTAACAGAACAAAAAATGCAAACTGTAGCATATTTATCTACTCTTACGTTATACTGAATAAATGTCTAAAATTATAATTGAGTTTCTCTGAACAGATATTCCAAATTATTTCAAAATTGTTCATGAGTTATTGACATAGTAACACTTTTGTTGATAATTTAACATACTTTGTCTCATACACATAATTATTTAAATAATGTGCATAAAATTACTTTCAGGATATGTGTACAAAGTGTATAGCAATCATAAATGATTTGTGTGCTTAGAGACGACTCCCATCTGTAAAATATAAATCATTATATACATGCAAATATCCCAAAATGTATATAAAAATCCTGAAATACTTCTACCTCCAAGTATTATAGGCTGAACATTGCAAGAACGGAGTCATGAGAGAAGCCTCCCCGCAGGACAGTAACACATCCGGGCGTCCCCTGGGCAACGTCTTTGTAGATGGCTGATTCTCTCACACCAGAAGCGACTTGCCTCAATTTGCTTCTAACGCAATAAATAAATATTGCAAAAACATTCCTTCAAGAAACTGCCTTTATTAAAGCAATAATTGTTTTTAAAGAGAAGACAAGATTCCATAATTTGTCAAAGACTTACAATCATGAAAATGCAGCAGGTCATTCTAGTTTCTGAGAAAGTTTCAGAATTGGGAAGCATTCTGGCCTTAAGCTCAATTTCTCAAAGCAGTAAAGGAGCAACGCTGATTTTGAGCAGCTTGTCGACTAGAACATCAGGAGGTTATACTATTGTTGTTTTACTTCTCATGGAGAAGCAAATCTCCCAAAGAAAAGAATAGTACTTGTTGGGTTATGACGAATAAAGAAGAGGAAGGGGTGGTCAGCATTAAAGTCTTCTTCCATGGGTAGGCTGCATAACATCACTGCTACAGCTGTTGCTGCTGCTGCTTCTGTTCCCTCTTCATTCACTTCCACAAAGGACTTGTGAACTATTTTGGACACATGGAGGTCACGGGCTCCCGACATGCCAGATAAATTTGCCTTACCAGCATCAAAGACATCTCTCAGTCCCAGTGCTGCCAAATATGTCTTAAGATCATAGCTCTCTTCCAGCTTAAATTTAGGCAGGTGTACATAGACTTCATTGTGAGAACGCATATTTCTCGGCTGTGTCCACTCCTGGAGCTTGCCTAAGGTGAGCTGCTTCTCCAGCTACAATAACCCAAGACAGACATATTGAAATCATTCTCATTGTGGCATAGTGGATTCAAAGTGGAGAAATGTGTTACATAAAAGCTAGACGTGTATTTTTTTTTATTTATTTTCCAACATTTGTACCCTGTCCCCGAAAGGGGACTCAGGGCGGCTTACATCGGCAACAATTCGATGCCAACGCACACAGAATAAATACACAATATATCACAGCATTACACATTTAAAAAAACCATTAAGTTAAAATCCTTTTAAAAACATTATTAACCATGTAGCCAAATCCAGTCTAATTCAGCATCGAAAAACTTTGTCAGAGCCTGTCCATTGTTAGTTCACGTAAACATTGTAATTGCTATCAAGCCCGCTCCCAGAGCCATGATTTAAGCTTCTTCCTGAAGGAGAAGAGGGATGGAACCGACCTAATTTCACTGGGAGGGTGTTCCAGAGGTGGGGAGCCACCACCGAGAAGGTCCTGTCTCTTGTCCTTGCCAAACGCGTTTGCGAAGAAGGCAGGACCAAGAGCACGGCTTCCTCAGACAATCTTAAGGTCCAAGGCAGGACATAGAGGGAGATACATTCAGATAAGTAAGCTGGGCCAGAACTGTATAGGGCTTTATAGGTCGAGACCAGCACTTTGAATTGTGCTCAGAAATGGACCGGCAGCCAGTGGAGCTGACACAACAGGGGGTGGTATGCTCCCTGTATGTTGCTCCGCGTTAGTAATCTGGCTGATGGCATAGTGGAGAAATGTGTTACATAAAAGCTAGACATGTATTTCTTATACACATGACCTGGTAGAGCTGGAGAACGATTCTTTCTGCCAGGACCACTACCAGCCAAAGTCAATAATATTCTGACACAAAAATACAATAAAGGTCTTGCTCAAAATAAATAAGGTTTTGGGAAAGCTCTTATTGAATCTCCGTGAAGAATTCTATGAATTGTAGATTAAACAAGTAACTCCTTTGAGCTCTGAAGCTAAAGCACTTACATTGTTACCCACTTTCAAGTACAGAGAAAGATCCTGTTAGACACCAGAACCATCAAAGCTTTTAAAATCTAATTCATCATTTGGCTCAAAAAGTATAGATCTACTCATGCTTAATTTATAGTTCTGAGAAATTCCAAAAATGTATTGAATTCTTTGGCAAATGCAGGATGAAAACCATTCATCCCACTGATGCTGCCTATCTGGTTCCAAGGGGGAAATTACTTGTATCCAAGATCCTGTAGTTGAATTAATCCAATAAGTATTCGATAATTTCCACAAACGCTAGAGAAGTTGGCCAATGGATTTAACTACACCTTTCTTTGATGAAGAGAAGATAACCTCCATTCTACATCTGACCTTAGAACAATACAATTTTGCTTCAGGACAGAAGCATTTTAGTAAATAAAAAATCATATGATATGATGTTCATGTGGTATCTATGTTTTGCAAATGCATGTACTGTATACACTTGATTACAAGCCAACCGAATATAAGCTGAATATAAGCCACAAAAAACTGGGAAAACATATTGACTCGAGTATAAGCTAAAAGTGGGAAATGCAGCAACTATTGGTAAATTTCAAAATAAAAATAGATACCAATAAAATTACATTAATTGAGGCATCAGTAGGTTAAATGTTTTTGAATATTTACATAAAACTGTAATTTAAGATAAGACTGTCCAACTCTGATTAAATCATTATTCTAACCTTCTTCAATGTAAATGTGTTGTGTTTCCTTCCAATAATAGAGTAAAATAATAAATGTAATAATAACAATAAATAGAAAAAAATAATGTAATATAGAGTAAAATAATAAATCTTCTTCTTCTTCTTCTTCTTCTTCTTCTTCTTATTATTATTATTATTGTGTGGTTTTCTGGCATTGTATATTTCTGCCGCTTCTGTGATTGTTTATTTGTATTTTGATTGTGTAGCCCACTTGTCGATGGATGTCCAGAATCAGCAGCATCTACCATGGTCCTTTTTATCCTGGGCATCGACTGAGCCAGTATAGACTTCGTTTTGGTTTGTTTCTCCAAAGTGCTAATGGGTTAGATGCTCTTGGTTCCACTCCTCAGCTGAGATCTCTCTGGCTTGGTTGGACTTGCTGGTAGTTACACTACCGCCAGCACAGCTCTCGGCATCCTTGGAGAAGTTAAACCCCCCACCACGACAAGGTGGCACCCATGGGGGCTGCATATAGATCTCATTTGCTGTGACATACTGTGTTTTTGTGTCAGTAAAATAATAATAATAATAATAAAGTAAAATAATGTATCAAATGTAATAGTAATAAATGTAGTAAAATAATAAATGTAATAAAAATAATAATAACAGTAAAATAATAAATAACTTTGACTTGAGTATAAGCCAAAGGGGGTGGGGGCTCTTTCAGTCTTAATAAGGCTGAAAAACTGGTTATACTCAAGTATATATAATAAGTCATTCTAGGAGCTGCTTCATAACTACAAACACCACTTTATCTGCAGCCTGGTTTTATTAAGGAAAGAAAAGGGGAAGACATCAGACTCACCTGCTCCAGGCCAGTGGAATCATCTTCAATATCATCAGGAAGCAGGAGGATCATGCTAAGCTCTTTTCCCCGATAAGGTAGTTCCAGAACTCGACATTTGCATTCATCAATATAACCAAAAGGAAATTTCTTTTTCATAAACATCATCTTCACATTCTTCTTTTCCTTCTGAATGGTATCAATAATATTATAGAGATGAGCATATAGAATGAAAAGGTGTGTTAATAGAGATGTCGATACTGTATAGATCATAATAGGCAGGAGGAAAATCAGAGAAAGACTTGCAAAACTATCAACACTAATACCATGCTCTGTAACATAATATCTGAGTCTTACTAATATGGAATTCCCACTCTATTCATTGAGCCTTACTTCCAAGGCAGTGTGCACAAGATGGTCAGCTAAAAAAACTCAGACTGGATCTACACTGTCATATAGATTATCAAATCAGATAATCCAGATTATTTGCTTTGAACTGGATTGTATTAGTCAACACTCCATATATTCTAGTTCAAAGCAGATAATATGGATTTTATATGGCAGTGTAGATGGGGCCTCAAATGGAATATTTCGTTAGTAACATACTTTAGTCAGATGGGATAAATATTGAAACAAGATTTGCTAAACCCTTCTTCAAAGTTGATTATTACTATTACTACTACTACTATTACTACATTTATTTATACCCTGATTTTCTCTCCACAAAGGAGATTCAAAGCAGCTGAAATTGAGACTATAAATCTAAGCCCATAAATCAAGACAAAATATTTCAAAACAAAAATCTTGGTTTAATTTAATTGGGAAGAATGTCATGGATCAAGAAACGATTCATCTGTATTCTTGACATCTCTAGTCAAGGTACGGTAAACCAGTGGTTCTCAACCTGGGGGTCCCCAGATGTTTTGGCCTTCTACTCCCAGAAATCCTAACAGCTGATAAACTTGCTGGGATTTCTGGGAGTTGTAGGCCAAAACACTAGGGGACCCACAGGTTGAAAACCATACCTTTTATGTACGTAGACTGAGTTTATTTTTTTGGTAACTAAACCATTGTCCCTGTCCAACTACAGGAGGGGGAAGTAACTGCTGGGTGGGCTGGGAGAAAAAAACAATTTTTGAGAGGAGTCTGATAAAGGCAGAATCACTTCAGGTGCTTTTCTGGAGCATCTGCTCCAGAGACTTTCACTTCAGTAAAGTTGCCAATATATGATTACAGTTGCCAGTATAGAAAACATGAGAGTATGAAACACCCTTCAGTTACCTTGCTGAGCCTAAAAGGCATATCTGTAGTGTCCTCTTCTTTAAACTTCTCATCCCAGCTACCTTTAAAGTAGATCGCATTCACCAGAACCAGTTTGGTCAGTTGGTTAACAGAGCCTTCAGATAACAATTCACGAATCTTGCCTAAAATGAAATGGTGCAGAGCAAAAATCTATATAAAAACAACGTTACATAAATTACATATAACCAATGTGCTGTAGTAATCTCAGGTCTGGACAAGGATTTTGTAAAACCAGGGGTTCAACTCCCTTTTCAGTCATGGAAACCTACTGCATGACCTTGGGCAAGTCACACATTTTCTGCTTCAGAACAACCCAATAATAATAATAAATAAATAATAAACTTTATTTGCAACCTGCCCAATCTCCCCGGGGGAGGGGGGGACAATAGCCAACCCCAAATAACTAAACTGAATCTAAAGCTGACCAAAAACTGATTCATTACTGTATTGTCGAAGGCTTTCATGGCCGGAATCACTGGGTTGTTGTAGGTTTTTTCGGGCTATATGGCCATTCTAGAGGCATTCTCTCCTGACATTTCGCCTGCATCTATGGCAAGCATCCTCAGAGGTTGTGAGGTCTGTTGGAACTAGGAAAAAGGGTTTATATATCTGTGGAATGACCAGGGTGGGACAAAGGACTCTTGTCTGCTGGAGCTAGGTGTGAATGTTTCAACTGGACTTGTCCACCGTGCACCATGCAGCTGTGGACAAGTCTACAAACGCAGCGCCCAAACACGAATCAAGGAACATGAAAGGCACTGCAGACTACTTCAACCAGAGAAATCAGCCATAGCAGAGCACCTGATGAACCAACCTGGACACAGCATTTTATTGAGAACACAGAAATGGTGGACCACTCTCACAACCACCATGTCAGACTACACAGAGAAGCCACTGAAATACACAAGCATGTGGACAATTTCAACAGAAAGGAGGAAACCATGAAAATGAACAAAATCTGGCTACCAGTATTAAAAAACTCTAAAATTACAACAGCACAACAACAGAGAGGAAACAAACAAGGACATCTAATCACCTCTCAACAAAAGTTTGCTCCAGGCACTCTCAGGCCATTATATGCTAATCAAGGTGGTCAGTTGAAACATTCACACCTAGCTCCAGCAGACAAGAGTCCTTTGTCCCACCCTGGTCATTCCACAGATATATAAACCATTTTTCCTAGTTCCAACAGACCTCACTACCTCTGAGGATGCTTGCCATAGATGCAGGCGAAATGTCAGGAGAGAATGCCTTTAAAACATGGCCATATAGCCCGAAAAAACCTACAACAACCCAGTGATTCATTACTATTGTGGCACTAATGTTGGAGAGTGGTCCCTGGTCAAAGTGGTCCCATGTCAAAAAAAGGTTGGGAACCATTGGTTTAGAGCTAGAGCTAATAAGAAAGTGCTGCTATTCTGATGCTCCTGTTGAGTTTTCCAACCAATCAGATATCTCATTTTATAAGATATAACTTTTTGAACTTTACTATAGCATCCTGCATATTTTAGTCTCCTGTTTTTTAATCTCCTGCTTTTATCAGTTCTTATATCAAAAATGCAATGTGTTTTTCAAGCATCTCTCACCTTCAGTCTGCCCCTCAACCCACTGGTTAATTTGTTTTCGCACACTTTCTGCAGCATTTAGGAAATCTACTGTGGATAGCTCTGCACCATATAGCTTCTGAGTGTTAGTCAAGTAATCCTAAAGACACGAAAACAAAAAGATATAAGCATCCATGCACATTTAACAAACAAACTAACAAAAAAGTTCACACATCAAAAAAATTCACCTAGCATATATAAAAGGTAAAGATTTTCCCGTGACATTAATTCTAGTTGTGTCCAACTCTGGGAGGCGTTGCTAATCTCCATTTTTAAGCCAAAGAGCTGGGGTTGTCCGTAGGCACCTCCTAGGTCATGTGGTCAGCATGACTGCATGGAGCGCCATTACCTTCCCACTGAAACAGTACCTACTGATCTACTCATATTTGCATGTCTTCAAACTGCTAGGTTGGCAGAAGTTGGGGCTAACAACAGGAGCTCACTCCATCCTGAAACACCAACCTTCCAGTCAGTAAGCAATTAAAAAAAAACCAGGAACAACAATATATAGTTTGGAGTCACATTTTGCCCCCTACCTATTCAAAACAAATTTGTCCAGTCTAGGGGATTTCCATGGAGTAGAGAGAAGCCTGAGAGTCGGCAGAAGAAGAAAACCTCTAGGGAGAGATCATGTCCCCCAAATGATTCCCACTACTGTACTATAGTAATTTAAAAACAACATTAATGACGAGACAGGATCTAGTCATTCATATTTTTTTACATTATCTCATTCAACTTACTTGCAAAAAGGTATAGGTTTTTTCTCCATACAACCTATTAGCAAGCTTCAGTATGTAAGGGACATTGCTCCGGTTTATCGTACTACTGAGTGCCTGGAGTTTTGTATGAAAGTCTTCAACACCATCAAAGTGAAATGTCTGCATTGAGACAAAGAGGTTACTTGAGACATAATTATCATGACAACAAAACAGATTCATCCAGGGGATACACAACAATGGCTGTTCAGAAAATGTCTCATCACGAAATGGGAAAAGCACACCAGTGCAAGATATATACAGCCTGGCATGGCACATAAAAGGAAGTATGCAAATGTGTGTGTGTATATGTTTTCCATTAGGGGATCAGAAAACCATGGGGCACAGCAAACAAGAAGACCAAATGTTCGTCCATTTAAGGCTAAAGAGAACGTTATTACTATTACAATCTTCTATGGTTACCCTTCAGCTCCCCGCCTCCAGCCTTAGTAAAACACTGGGAGAATGAGATTACTATGAGAGAAGGTAAAAGCTATAGACTTCCAGAATCCTTTTTCAACTCCCTACCTTGAGGGGAAGATGCGTGAGAACTGAAAAGGCTAGTGAAGGCATAGGCAAACTTTGGCCCTCCAGGTTTTTTGGACTTCAACTCCCACAATTCCTAATAGTCTGCTGGCTGTTAGGAATTGTGGGAGTTGGAGTCCAAAACACCTGGAGGGCCAAAGTTTGCCTATGTCTAGGCTACAGCCTCTGCACAACCAACTTAGTGTCGTGTGTCCCCCCCCCCCACATGTTTGCCTGTACTTGATAGGTTCCATATGTCACTGACATACGTCAAGCTCGGCCTGTCATTGAACATGGAGAAAACCAAAGTGCTCTTCCAGCAGTCACCAGCCAATCCCTCTCCAATGCCAGAAATACAGCTTAATGGTGTAACATTATAAAATGTTGACCATTTTCTCTGCCTTGGCAGCCACCTCTCCACAGAAGTCAACATTGACACTGAAATACAACACCTCCTGAGCTCTGCAAGTGCAGCTTTTTTTCTGAATGAAGCAGAAAGTGTTTGAGGACCAGTACATCTGTAGGGATACCAAGGTGCTTGTTTATAAAGCTATTGTCCTCCCAACCCTGTGAGACATGGACTGTCTACAGACATCACATGCAACTCCTGGAACGATTCCATCAGTGCTACCTCCAGAAAATCCTGCAAATCTCTTGGGAAGACAAGCAGACAAATGCCAGTGTGCTGGAAGAAGCAAAGACCACCAGCACTGAAGTGATGGTCCTCCACCATCAACTCCGCTGGACCGGCCACATTGTCCGGATGCCTGACCACTGTCTCCAAAAGCAGCTGCTCTACGCCGTACTCAAGAACGGAAAACAGAATGTTGGTGGACAGGAAAAGAGATTTAAAGATGGGCTCAAAGCCAACCTTAAAAATTCTGGCATAGACACTGAGAACTGGGAAGCCCTGGCCCTTCAGCGCTCCAGCTGGAGGTCAGCTGTGGCCAGCAGTGCTGTAGAATTTGAAGAGGCACAAATGGAGGACAAAAGAGAGAAATGTGCCAAGAGGAAGGCGTGTCAAGCCAACCCCGACCGGGACTGCCTTCCACCTGAAAACCAATGCCCTCACTGCGGGAGAACATGCAAATCAAGAATAGAACTCCACAGTCACCTACAGACCCACAAGTACACTGATCTTGGAAGACTATCCTACTCAGACGAGGGATCACCTAAGTAAATAAGTATATGTATGCATCATTGTGAACGAGAAAGGAGAACAATGCTCACAATGACCATCCTCACCTGACAACACCTTTGCTCTCCCATCAACCTAGAGGTAAAGGAAAATGGTAGCCCTGGGTGGACCAGTTCTTAGTCCTTTAACAAACAAAAGGAAAAATCCTCAGTTCTGTTCAAGGCCTAAGAACTGGTCTATATTGTTATATTGGTCACAATCACAGAAATGGTTATTTGTTCCAGCATTAGAGACTACACAGGCAGTGGTGTGGCATGACTCACTGTTCATTCATTTGGGGAGTGGGGGAAGTGATCAACTATATATTTTTGTATAGCATGGGCTTTTGTTCAGACACCACTCCCCTTTCTGCTTTCAAGGATTCCACATGGGTTGGGCTGTTTACTTAGTGTGTTGGCACACACAGCTGACAAATTTCTGTGCAAAGTCTAAGCCTTGGAAGGAAGGGCAATGAGCTTTATTGTGTTCGTGTTTTTCTAATAATTGCAAAACCACTCCCTATGAAAGCCTGGGCCATAAACTGCTGTGAAGGGAATATTTATTTCAGAGGCAAAAAACATTCAAATGACTGTACATCATGGGACATTATGAATATATATTTCCCTGCTTTAAATTATAATAACCAGAATCAGCATAAAAATTGCAGCATAAAAGGAGCCAATTTTCTGACCTTTGAGAGTTGTGTTGCGGTGTCACCTTTGGCCCCTAAGAAGACCATGGCGTGTGCAGAGGTCATGCTGATTGGAGAAAAGAAGATATTGCCTGTTGGGTTGGCTTCAGTCAACTTTTGGAAGAGATCAAGGGCAAAACGGGTGTTTGCATTGGCTACTTGATCCATGGTGAAGGTCTGTAAAATGCAATACAAAACAAAACTATGGAGTTAATTATATTTTTATTTTTATATAGCCATTTGAATCCAAAACAGCCTCCAAGGCAACAGAAATGTATTTGCTACATTAAAATATAAACATCAAATACTTTACAAAGAATATCATAACAGGATTGCTATAAGTTTTTTGGGCTGTATGGCCATGTTCCAGAAGCATTCTCACCTGAAGTTTCGCCTGTATGTATGGCAGGTATCCTCAGAGTTTGTGAGGTCTGTTAGAAACTAGGAAAATTGGGTTTATATATATGTGGAATGTCCAGGATTGGAGAAAGAACTCTTGTCTGTTGGAGCTAGGTGTGAATGTTTCAATTGGCCACCTTGATTAGCATTTAATAGCCTAGCAGTTTTCAAAGTGTGGCTTCTTACTGCCTGGGGGCATCCTTTTCTGAGAGGTGATTAGCTGTCCCTGATTGTTTCTTGTCTAGAGCTCCCCTGTCTTTATTTACTGTTATGATTTTAGAGGTTTTTTTTAAAAATACTAGTAGCCAGATGTTTTTCATTTTCATAACATTTCATAAGTAAAGACAGAGGATTCCGGCCATGAATGCCTTCGACAACACAATATCATAAGAGCAAATTAAGGGTGCAAGCAACGAATAATTTACATTTCCAGAAATGTAGCCACATTAGTCTGTTGCAGCAAAACCCATGAAGTCCCTTGTCATGTGAAAAGATAACAAAGTTTGTCTGGTATCTTGTTGTTGTTGTTGTTGTTGTTGTTAAAGCAGACCTATTCACTGAAGTTGAAGGATGAGTTATGACATAGGAAAACCTAATGATTCAATGAGTCTCCACTAGTCTAAAAGAGAATTTGCTCTTTGCATGATATGAACACTCCTGGACCACAGACGGATCTGCTGTCTATGAATGTTTACGCCACGTAAAGCTGTTTGGATTGTACTCATTAAACTTTAAATGCAATTCATCAAGTGAAAGCAACTCAAAAAACGTGCAAAATTGGCTGTTCTGGTTGCAAATTTTCATAACTGGGGTGCACACCACTGAAAAGACCCATTTATCAGCCTCCTCTTTGGGTACAAATAATGGACTATGAAACAGATTTTTTTTCCTTTTCTCTTTTTCCTTTTCTCTTTAAATTGTTTCCATTTCTCTTTAAATGATTATGGAACAGTAAATGATGGAAAGTATTGCACTGTATGAAACAGATTTTAACATGGAGTTACGTTTATGAGAAGGAGCCGAAGTGGCACAGCGAGTTAAACTGCTAAGCTGCAGAACTTGCTGACCGAAAGGTTGGTGGTTCAAATCCACAGGACAGGGTGAGCTTCTGTTGTCAGCTCCAGCTCCTGCCAACCCAGCAGTTTGAAAACATGCAAATGTGAGGAGATCAATAGGTACCGCTCCGGCAGGGAAGTGGAGTTTGCAAAATTATTGATCTACTCACATTTGCAGTTTGAAAACATGCAAATGTGAGTAGATCAATAGGCAAGGCTCTGGCAGGGAGGTGGAGTTTGAAAACCTATTGATCTACTCGCATTTGCAGTTTGAAACCATGCAAATGTGAGTAGATCAATAGGCACCACTCCGGCGGGGAGGTGGAGTTTGAAAACCTATTGATCTACTCACATTTGCAGTTTGAAAACATGCAAATGTGAGTAGATGAATAGGTACTGCTCCGGCAGGGAGGTGGAGTTTGAAAACCTATTGATCTACTCGCATTTGAAGTTTGAAAACATGCAAATGTGAGTAGATTAATAGGCACCGCTCCGGCAGGGAGGCAGAGTTTGAAAACCTATTGTTCTACTCGCATTTGCAGTTTGAAAACATACAAATGTGAGTAGATCAATAGGTACCGCTCCGGCGGGGAGGTGGAGTTTGAAAACCTATTGATCTACTCACATTTGCAGTTTGAAAACATGCACATGTGAGTAGATCTATTGGTACTGCTCTGGCGGGGAGGTGGAATTTGAAAACCTATTGATCTACTCACATTTGCAGTTTGAAAACATGCAAATGTGAGTAGATCAAAGGTACCACTCTGGCGGGGAGGTAATGGCATTCCATGCAGTCATGCCGGCCACATGATCTTGGAGGCGTCTACGGACAACGCCGGCTCTTCGGCTTAGAAATGGAGATGTTTTCTCCATTGCATGTTTTTGAACTGCTAAGTTGGCAGAAGCTGGGGCTAACAGTGGGAGCTCACCCCACTCCCCGGATTTGAAATGCCAATCTTTCGGTCAGCAGGTTCAGCAGCTCCAAGAACGTAAGAAACTATCTTGTTTATAACTTGAGGACTGCCTGTAATATCATACATTTCCAAGAGGTTTGTGTGGGTGTGTGTGTCACTTCTGGCTAAGGCCGCCCAGCACACCTACACACTGCAGCCCACACACTTTGGAAAGGCTCAGCTTTATTCGAAAGTGGTGGGAGCCTCAACACAACTTCCCTGAGCTGCCAAACCCAAAGCAGCTGTTTCTAGCAACTCTCCCACTTCTGAAATGTGTTGTCCTTTTGAGTAGTGCTCATATAAGACTCTGGAGATCATGGTTTCAATTCCCAAATCCATTGCAAAAGAAAAACAACAACAGCAACAACCCCTGGACAGTTCAAACACTCCCCCCTCCAAAAAACAAAAACAAAACAGACATAACAGCAGAGACTAGATTTCTGCATCCGAGGAATGAGATGAAGCTTTTGCTCCCCACTTCCTTGTCTTATCCACTCTCAAAGGCGCAACTAATGCCTTTCACATTGTCAGCATAACACAAACAGAGTGTCGCCAATAGAAGTCTTTTGCTCACTTTCTCTCTGTGCTCTCCAAGCTTGGCCGGTGCGGGAATACAGCGCAGTAGATCTTGGGTGCCTGAACTTGGCTCCAGGGGCGATGCCTCGGAATTGATGCCTCTTGGGTGCCTCACCCTCCAACGCCTCCTTCCCAGCAACGCTTCGAGGCGGAGCAAACGCCACTGTCTCCCGTAGGACAACTCTGCCTTCGGCTTTCTTCGTCACACTCGAGATTGACTCCACTTTAAATCCGGTTGCTGCCTCCTACAGAATTCTGGGGTTTGTAGTTTAGGGAGGAGCCTTTAACAGCCTCACCGGACTACAAACCGCAGAATTCAGCAAGATTTAAACCAGATTTAAAGTGGATTCATTCTCTAGTGGGATGAAAATCCAAACAAGGGCGTTTCTCCTTTAATTCCTCCCTCCCTTCCCCAGCACAGTTTATTTTGTTGCAAGGACTCCAGGGCTTGTGCTTTTGTGCAGAGGGTTGGAAGTCTGACCCACTGCTCGTATTGTTTGCCATCAAATTTCGATGAATGAAAGATGCCCAAGGATGTATCTATGTTGTAGAATGAGTGCATTTTGAGTGATCCCTAGGTTTTAATGATCTAAACCAGTGGTTCCCAACCTTTGGTCCTTCCAGGTGTTTTGGAATTCAGGTCAAACAATTCCTAACAGCTGGTAAAATGGTTGGGATTGATGGGAGTTGAAATCCAAAACACCTGGAGGACCATCATTATTAGATCACTAGCTGTCCCCTGCCACGCGTTGCTGTGGCCCAGTTTGTTGATCTGGAAAATAAAGTAATGAGAAAGTGTATTCTTGCTGTTTCTTTGTCAGTGTTGATGTGTAGAGTGTCTGGTTTGCCCACCCGGGAACATGCAACATATCATTATCCTTCTTTAAGGGTCCCTTTCAAATCTATGATACTGTATCTCTCTGTGTGTGAATAATATCTATCTATCTATCTATCTATCTATCTATCTATCTATCTATCTATCTATCTATCTATGACTGGATGGCTCTTTGTCAGGAGGGCTTTGATTACGTTTTCTTGCCCTGATGAAGGGAGTTGGATTGGATGGCCTTAAGTATTTTCTGTTGGTCATGGGGGTTCTGTGTGGGAAGTTTGCCCTGATTCTGTCATTCGTGGGGTTCAGAATGCTCTTTGATTGTAGGTGAACTGTGAATCCCAGTGACTACAACTCCCAAATGTCAAGGCCTATTTTCCCCAAACTCCATCTGTGTTCATATTTGGGCATATTGAGTGCTTGTGCCAAGTTTGGTCCAGATCCATCATTGTTTGAGTCCACAGTGCTCTCTGGAGTAGGTGAACTACAGCTCCAAAACTCAAGGTCAATGCCCACCAAACCCTTCTAGTGTTTTTTGTTGGTCATGGGAGTCCTGTATACCATGTTTGTTCAATGCCATAATTGGTGGAGTTCAGAATGCTCTTTGATTGTAGGTGAACTATAAATCCCAGCAACTACAACTCCCAAATGACAAAATCATAATTTTTTTGAGTGAAGGTCACTCCTTGTGTTGTGAGAAGTTTTGTTGCCAAATTTGGTGTGATTTCGTTCATTGGTTCTTTTGTTTTTAAGGTACTCATTATGCACAGAGCATTTTTTATATATATAGATAAGCAAAGCCTTTGCTATGATCTAATGATGATGATGATGATGATGATGATGATGATAATAATGCTATGTAACAATTTTAGGAGCCCCTGGTGGCGCAGTGGGTTAAACCACTGAGCTGCTAAATTTGTTGACTGAAAGGTTGCAGGTTCGAATCTGGAGAGCGGCATGAGCTCCCACTGTCAGCCCCAGCTTCTGCCAACCTAGCAGTTTCAAAACATGCTAATGTGAATAGATCAATAGGTACTCCTCCGGCGGGAAGGTAACGGCGCTCCATGCAGTCATGCTGACCACATGACCTTGGAGGTGTCTATGGACAACACTGACTCTTCGGCTTAGAAATGGAGATGAGCACCAACCCTCAGAGTTGGACACGACTGGACTTTATAAACCTTTACCTTTACCCTATGTAACATTTTTAAAAATTGTTCCTGATTTGAAAGTGTTATTTCCTGTTTAATTGTGTGATACTTACTTTGGAAGTAGTTGTTATACTTCATAAGCTTTGTTTTGGTGGCTGCAGTTTAGTAAACTTTTTGCAGTTTGGTAAACTTTTTCTATGTTTTTTAAATGATAGAACTAATTAGGAAAATATATTTATAACCCAGGAACAAAAATGGTGTTAGATAGTGTAGTAATAATAATAATAGTAGAAAGAAGAAGAAGAAAAAGAGGAAGAGGAAGAAGGAAGAGGAGGAGGAGGAGGAGGAGGAGGAGCAGGAGGAGGAGGAGGAGAAGGAGGAGGAAGTCCCCTCAGGGGAGATAGGGTGGCCTATAAAAAGTATTATTATTATTATTATTAATATTATTAATATTAATATTAATAGCAGTAGCAATAATACATTTTATTTATTACCCAGCTCAAACACATATACACGTGTGTATATATATATGTGTGTGTGTGTGTGTGTGTATATATCTCCTTGTACCAAACACAAATGCAGAATTGACATATAGAATGTAATAGAATGCAATAGAATGTAAACCATAACTCATGATTGGATAGGCCTGCCGGAAGAATTGGGTCAACTGTCTCTTAAATTCCAACAGATGATTTAGCTGTCAGATCTCTTCTGACCAGTCATTCCAGGCTTGGGGCGAACAAGAAAAAGGTCTCTGGGTGACAATTGTCAGTCAGGTTCTGGCTGGTTGGAGTAAGTGTCCTAAAGGTCAGATTGTTAAGAATTATGTATTTATTTATTGCATTTCTATACCACTCTTCTCACCCCTGGAGGGATTCAGAGAAGTGTACACCATGTCAAAATGACAAAAATTCAATTCCGAACATACATATAAAAGCAATACATGACATAATTAAATCAATAACATATAAATATGAATTAAAACCATCCTGTAAGTAACCTGGACCCAAACCATGTAGCACAGGTTGATTTTCTTCTGAAATTTATTAGTGTACTCCATCATCCAATGCATGTTTCCAATAAAACTCTAGTGCCACTTTCTTTCCTGAACCAGACTACTACTACTAATAGTAATAGTAATAATAATAATAATAATAATAATAATAATAATAAGGCTTTCCCCAAATGTCTTAATACTGAAATATATTCAGAAGAGTATATAAATGGTTTTGGTCCAACTTACCTGTCTGAATGCATCTCCCTTTATGAGCCAACTAGAGCTTCAAGATCTGCTGGGGAAGCTCTTCTCTCAGTCCCACCCTCACTGCAAGTGTGACTGGTCGGGACGAGAGACAGGGCCTTCTCAGTGGTGGCCCCTTGTTTGTGGAACTCCCTCCCCAGTGACATTAGATTGGTCCCATCCCTCCTGGTTTTTAAGAAAAAGCTAAGGACCTGGCTTTGTGTAAAAGCATTTGGAGAATAGGGTAATGGTATTTGATTTTAACCTTACAGTTCGAATAATGTCCATGGGAAAACTTGAAACTTGGAAATTATGACTTGGCACTTTATTATGTTTTAATCTACTTTATTGTTTTATATGTTTTAATTGTTTATATGCTTTAGTTGTTTCACAATTTAATGCGGTCTATTTATGCTATGTGTACGATACAACATTGAATTTTTGCCGTAGTTTGTAAAGCCACTCTGTGTCTTCTTTGGGGTGAGAAGGGCAGGGTATAAATAAAGTAAGTAAATAAATATAAATAGTAGTCAGCAAATAGTAGTCAGAAAAGCTGAAGAGTTCCCTCCACCCAAGATAAAGCAGTGTGAAACATCTATGGCATCTATCACACTATGTAACAAAGTTTGAAAAATTTTCTGTTCCTGGTTCCAAAGTGTAATTCCTGTTTAATTGTGTGGTACTTGCTTTGAAAGTTGTTATACTCCAGAAACTTCATTTTCATGGCTGCTATAAACTATGTTGAATTGGTTGAGACGCAATGGGATATTCATCTGAAAACTATAGCAAAATATGCTGCAGGATGTCCTGCACAAAAAAAGATTTTGCAGTCTAATAGACTTTCCTCTGTGCCAAAGATGTTGTAGTAGAGTCTGTTGGCAATGCTGCAACTGGTAGTAGGAGTGGTAGAGGAGGGAAACGAGGCACCCAGGTGTTAGATGAAGAGCAGCAAAGGAAGAGAATTCGGGAGATACTTATGTCACCCACTGATGAAGAATCCTTTGAAGGTTTCTCCGAGAGTGAAATGAATGAGGAGGAGGAAGGAGATTCAGATGGGAATAGAGGCATTAAGAGGGTTACTCGAGAGCAGGAGTCAGGATTTCATGAGCTTTTCTGAGAATGATGGGTCTGAGGGTAGTGGGGATGAAGAGAAATCACTGGATTGGACCAAGGTTCAGAAGATTCGGAATGTGTGTACTCAACCATCGTCCAGTGACACTTTTGAGGGGTTTTCTGGTGGCGGAGATTGGCAATCTGTTTTTTTTTTTTTTTTGGTTGTGTCAGGAGTGACTCCTGGTGTGAGAGAATTGGCCGTCTGCAAGGACATTGCCCAGGGGATGCCCGGATGATTTGATGTTTTTTTATCATCCTTGTGGGAAGCTTCTCTCATGTCCCCGCATGAGGAGCTGGAGCTGATAGAGGGAACTCATCCGCCTCTCCCTGGATTTGAACCTGCGACCTGTCAGTCTTCAGTCCTGCCGGCACAGGGCTTTAAACCACTGGTGATACCATGGAATCGTGGGGAGACCTAAGTCTTGACAAAAGGTGGAAGAGTTGGAGGGATGGACGTTGGCGTTCAGCTGTAGAGGCTAAGCCAGCTGACAGTGATGAGGATGGGGTGGAGGGCAGCTCATCAACAGATGATGAGTTGTAAGATAAATGAAGGCACTGGAGTGATAGAACTTTGCAGTAGGCAAAGTGTTGGTTTCGTGCCTTGGGTCTTGTCGCTACCGCTTTCTTGTTGGGCTTGGGTCCTGGATCTGCAGGTTGCTGCTTACTTCGTGTACTGACTGGCTTGGATTCTTGTAAGTGCTGATTTCCCCTCTCCTTGACTTCAGACTGTTTTTGACGATGACGCTGCCTCTTGGACTTTGGGACTTTCAACTGGGATTTCTTCAACTTTGGACTGCTTCTGGATGACAGTTTTGCTTCACGGATCTTTGTTTGCTTACTCTTTATCTGCTGCTCTATTTTGGGTGATTTTGGACACTACTCAGTTTAATCCGGATTATAATCTCCGTTTAATCCGTTTTATATATCTGTTTAATCTGGATTATTTCCTAAATTGGTTTTTTGAGCTAATATTTGCAGCTACTTTTGAGTTTTGACCAGAGACACTGTAGTAAGTGTCTCTGAGTCCTTTTGTTTGATTCAATAAACTGTTACTTTTTGGACATACTCATTAGTCTGACTCTTTAAGGCTTCTGGGTTCCGACAAAAGATGTGTCAATAGATCATACTATGTAACACAATTTTTGTTCCTAGGTTATAAATGTCATTTCCTAATTGGTTATATCATAAAATGTGTTACATAGTATTATTTATTGACACATCTTTGGCACAAATGGGTTTATCTCATCCTGAATAACCTTTGATCTAGTTTCAAATGGCGGCCCCAATCAATCAGCAAGTTGACCTAGCAAATATAAAAACTGGATTTTTGAATCATCACTAAAGCTTGTCCTCAGTGGAGATGATCTTTTATAAATTACCTCTAACTCAAAGATGGAAATGTGTGCTGGCCAGCAATATGGATGGTGACATATATTAGGAGTTGCAGTTCAGTAACATGATTCCTAGTCCTGCTCTCAGTGCATGCCACACATGTTCAGAAATAGACAAGATGAGTCATGGGAGGAATTGAAATCAAATGACTCAAATCTGAGAATATCAGTCTAGATGTTAAGAAGGGAACAAGCGACAGGAAAAGAGATTCCATCTAACCAATTAGGTTAAACCTCCAAATGGCAAAAGCCATTCAACAATGGAGTACTCTTTTAAGCAGAGGCTGGATGGCCACCTGTCAGGAGTGCTTTGGTTGTGTGTTCCTGCATTGCAGGGGGCTGGACTGGAGGGCCCCTGTGGCGTTTTCCAATTCTATTAGTCTATGAACAGAGCAGACACAAAGCATGAAACTCTGAATCTTCACCAATATTGCCCTCCCAGTGGCACCTTCTTACTTCTGCATCTGTGTTTGCATCTCTCTTCACTTCCAAGAGTCACCATGCACAATGGGATTGTGGTGCAGCTGGCTGAGTGTCAGCTGCATTAAGATCACTTCTGACCAAAAGGTCATGAGTTCGAAGCCAGCGCAGGTCGGAGCGAGCGCCCGACCAATTGTGTAGCTTGTTGTCAACCTTTGCAACCCGAAAGACAGTTGCATCTGTCAAGTAGGAAATTTAGGTACCACCTATGTGTGGGGAGGCTAATTTAACAAAATTTAAGAGGCCATAAAAAGACTTGAGTAATGCACTCCAGCAAAAGCAGGCGTGGAATGCCGAAGTACTTCATCAGTGTTGCAGTTGGCGATGAAAGCAACAGCTCCCCTGGTGGTCAAAAAAAGTTAAATAGCCTCTGACTGTCTTGTCTATGTTATGTGTCTTGGCATTGAATGGTTGTCATATATGTGTACATTGTAATCTGCCCTGAGTCCCTTGTGGGGTGAGAAGGGTGGAATATAAATACTGTAAATAAATAAATAAATTTTGACCAGGGACCACTCTCCAACATTACTGATGTTGGGTTACTGATCAGTTTTTGATCAACTTTAGATTTGGTTTGGTTATTTTGTGTGCTCAGAAAATTGCATTGGACAGACCACATCAGCTCTAGTTTCTGATGCAGAACATATGCCATCCAGTACTTGCCATCTGCTCGCTCATAGAAAATCATATTTAATAATCTAGAGCTGATGTGGTCATAGTAATCTTTAGTGGGTAGTCAGCCTCTCCCCTCCTGACATTCCTGTTGCCTCAGTGCTATAAGAGGGTTTCGCAAGGCCAGTCACTCTCATTGCTGCATGGTTTTGAGGCAACAGTGCAGTAATTGTGAGGCAGTGGACCATATTTTTGTTCTTGCCAACCACTGGTTGTCCACAGACCACAGGTTGGGAACAACTGCCTTAAAATAAGTAAAAACTTATCAGGCTGCCATTAACTTCTTCTGGTAGCCTCCTGGTGCATGTTATTTATTTTAAGGGCTTTTTTGGGGGGTGGGTGGGTGGGGATTGGTGCCCTCTACCCTCTGATTTCTCCGGGCTCATGGAATCTGCACAAGTGAGATGGAAAGTGGGGACTGACCCCTGGGACTACCCAGGAGTCAGTCCCCGCAGAGCCCATGCCCCATTAGACCTGGGCCATTCAGGACACTGGCTTAATTTAGACTGAATAATTATTTCATATTCCAAAATGAATATCATTTATCCAGAATTCTGAAATCCAAAATATGACCTGCTTTGTCCAGAAATAATTCTCTTTTACCAGACGAGTTGTTTGGATGCCTCTGGTAAAAGTCTGACAGGTTCCACGTTTTGGGCCCTGTCTGTATATGCAAGTATTCCAAAATCCAAAAAATCAAAACCTGATGTATAAACACGACTGGCTCTAAGTATTACAAACTGAGCACGGCAGGAACACTCTTTCAAGGAACCATCTTTATTAAAGTAGGAAGCACCCAAATGGTTTACAAAGAAGAAGATAATGTTGCATAAATGATCAATGACTCAAAATTACGTTAATGCAGCAGAGGGATTGATGGTTGTTTGTGAAAAACTTTCAGCATTGGAAATAATTCTGACCGTATGTTCCCTTTAACAAAACAGGAGAGAAATGACACTAATTTTGATGCAAGCAGCCCAGTGGACTAGGACATTGGCTGTTATATTGTTAGTATATGGGTTTTTTTATATAGAGTGAAATGTTGCTTATAGTTTAAACAGTGTGAAGTAGTAATGCAAGAGTTAATGCATAGAGCTGTGATGTATTGCCAGAGCATAACTTAAGACAATTCCTGTAGAATGCTGAAGAACTGATAACATTGGAATGTGCTTCTTGTGGTGTGTGCAGATGTGAATACACATCAGTTATAGTGTAAATAGTGTATATTGGAATAAAGTTAAGTGCCGCTTCAGCCTTGAAGCAGAATTCAAGGAGTCTGCTGCATTATTATCTTTGTGCCTTCGAGCAGATGCTTGAGAGGTAAAGGAAGATTGACATAAGAGAGGCAATTTATCTTGATAAATCAACATATATTATGTTGTTTTACTTTTCATGGAGAAGCAAATCTCCCAAAGAAAAGAATAGTATTTGTTGGGTTATGACGTATAAAGAAGAGGAAGGGGTGGTCAGCATTGAATTTCTTTGGCATGCTATTCACTGCCACAGCTGCTGCTGCCGCTGCCGCTTCCGTCCCCTCTTCATTCACTTCCACAAAGGACTTGTGAACTATTTTGGACACATGGAGGTCATGGGCTGCCGACATTCCAGATAAATCCGCCTTGCCACTGTCAAAAATATCCCGCAATCCCAGTGCTTCCAAATAAAACTGAAGATCATAGCTTTCTTCCAGCTTAAATTTTGGCAGATGAACGTAGACTTCATTGTAGGAATGCATATTTTGGGGGGATGTCCACTTTTGGAGCTTGCCTAAGGTGAGCTGCTTCTCCAGCTACAATAATAACAAAAATACACATTAAATTCATTCTCATTGTGGCACAATGCTTCCATTGGATACATAGAAAAATGTATCATGCAAAAGCTACTGTTCCTACTGATGTCACCCAGCAGGACTGGAAAAGGCATCTTTCGGCTAGGACTACAGCCAGCTGACATTGGTAATACTCTGGCATTAAAGTAGACTTAAGGTCTTGATCAAAGTTAACTAAATCTTGGAAAACGTTTTTGATGCATGACTCTACTGGCTGGGGGAATCCTGGGAGATGTAGTCTTCTGAGCTCATGAACATTTATTGTTGCCCACTTTCAAGGATCCTGCATGGACTTTATCACACACTGCCCACCCTCCCCCGCCATTTTAAAACACTTAGAATCCATGGTTTATGACAGAGCCCTTCTTATAATGCAGGCAAACTTCCTGTCAGCTCTATCATACTTTTGTCAGAGAAATATCCGAAACAGTCGAAAAAAGGGAGGGGAGAGAAGACTATCAGAGATCGTGTCAGGACACAGGAACCAGGATATAACTGGAGAAAACACCCAAAACCACATGGGATATAAGCTGTTGAATCACCTGAGTTGAATTGGTTCAGTAATAGGGAGTGAGGGTTGTTCCTGCTAAGCATTGACATTTCTCTCCCAAAATCCTGCTTCATGAGCCTGGCATGGTAATTTTTTTTTAAATTAATGCAATCATTCAAAATACCGACATTTCAAAATATCTTTGTTTTTCCTGTCTGTGCTGCTAGCTTCTCGGACTTCTGCAATGGATAGTATTGAGAAGCCTGGTAATACCAGGATGGGAGGTGGGGGGGGGGGGGGGGGGTTGAAAGCTGATATCTCCAGAGTTATTCCCCCCAAGATTTTCTTTTAAATAAAAATGGAATGAACTGCACTTGCTGATGTGATAAATTTGAAAATTTATTACTTTGGAAGAAAGGGCAAGAAAGAACAACATATAAGATATGACAAATAGAACGATGTGCTTTGTAACTCTAAAGGACTAGACACCATGGCAATATGATCCCACCCCACCCCCCTGGTCCACGGGGTAGAGTTCTGAGTCTCCAAAATCATGTCATTTTTTTAAAAAATAAAAAAATGTAAGAAATAGTTCAAAAACTATACATCTAATCCCACTTAACTTGTGGTTGTGGGAAACTCTGGAAATGTTGCAAAGTGCTGAATGGAAAGGATTCATCCTACCAATCTACCCTTTTAAACTCCAAGGGGGAACATGTTTGCCTTCCAGACCTAATTAGGCAGATTTTGGATAATTTCCAGGGTGCCAGAGAAGCAGAGCAATAGTCTAACTAGAACTTTCTCTGCATTCTTTGCATTTCAGTAAACAATACTTCATAATACAAGGTGTTCTATGTGCCATGTGTTGCCAGTGAACACTCTGGCAGATCTGTGTTTTGCAAATACAAGCAGTTCCCAAACAAGATAGATTTTGTAGGTTTATTCCTGTTGAATTTGTATGGAAGTCGGAACACACAAATGTAACTCCAGCCAAACATACATACACACACACATGCTTTGGATAGCATAGGAAAGGGTTAACACCCCTGTGGTGCTTGTTTTTTTCTATCTGTGCCCCTGGTTCAGAAGATTTCACTTCACTTTCTACCCCTGTGATAATTGGATTTTGAAGCAATTGTTTTGAAAATAATGATTGGTGATAAAGCTTCAGCGGAGACATCTCTCCATGATAACTCTTTCAAGAGTGAATTTCCCTTCCTAGAAGTAGATTTCTCTCACTTCCTGCTGTCTCACTCCCGTTTCTAACTATAAGTCATTTGTAAGTCAGATGTCTATAACTCGGGGACTGCCTATACATGTAAGTTATCCTATGAGCAGGTACTTCTTGACTACAAGCACCACCATTTGCATCTGCAGCCAGGCTTGATCAAGGAAAGAAAAAGGGGAAAATGACAGACTCACCTGCTCCAGGCCAGTGGAATCATCTTCAATATCATCAGGAAGCAGGAGGATCATGCTAAGCTCTTTTCCCCGATAAGGTAGTTCCAGAACTCGACATTTGCATTCATCAATATAACTAAATGGTAGTTTCTTGTTCATGAACATCATCTTCACATTCTTCTTTTCCTTCTACATGGTGTCAGTAATATTACAGAGATGAGTATAAAGAATTAGAAGAAAGTAAAAGTGCATATTTTACAGATGTTATATGTTGGCAGAAATTTCAATGAAAGAAGATTTTGCAAAACCACATCAACCATGCTTTTAAACATTACATATTATTCTTATTAACATGGAATTACCACTCCATTAATTTATGGAACGTTATGAAGCATGCATAGAATAGACAAGGAAGATATTGTAATATAGGAGGCTGAACACTGAATCAATGAGCTGATAACAATGGGGTATGAATATAGCAGATGCCATTTGTCTTTTCCTTTTGCTCTTCTCCCTTGCAGCTGATGAGTAAGAGTTATTGCAATGAATGAAATGTAAATAAAGATAAGAGCCGCTACTGAAGCAGAAACAATTGTCTGAAGTCAGTTAATTGGACAATAAGAAGCAAATTGGCCAGCAAATTGCACTAAGGTTCACTTTTGGGTGGCCATAAATTGGAAACAATTGAAGGTATGCAGCAAGAAATACCTAGACTGAGTTTACTGTTTGATAATTTAACCACTCTCATGGTCCCACTAAAGTAGAGGTGGGTAACTGTTGGACAGGCTAGAAAAAGCAACTTTGCATCAAATTACTTCACTTTTGGCCGAAAATGAGACTTGGAAGTCACTTCTGGTTTGCACTTCTGGGATTTTTCAGCTAGTTTAAGGAGTCCAAAAGGTTTTTATGAGGAGGAGTGTTTCTGGCAAAGGTAGTATTACTCCTGGTGATGTTATGGAGCAGCTTATGGTTGCATATCCCTCCCAGGCAGTTCTTTCTACTACTGTTGATACTGTAGATGAACAATTTAAGACAGAAGACAGCATGAAACACATTCCAGTTACCTTACTAAGCCTAAAAGGCATATCTTTGGTGTGTTTATCTTCAAACTTCTCTTCCCAGGTACCTTTAAAGTAAATTGCATTCACTAGAACCAGTTTGGTCAGTTGATTAACAGAGTCTTCAGATAACAGCTCAGTGATTTTACCTAAAAGGGAATCATACAGAATTAAATAATCCCGCTACTAGAAAAATATTACTTTCTTCTGTTTTCAGGACATTTGTTACTAAGAAGTCAGTCCTAGGTAAATATGCACAGGATTATGTCTATAGGGCCCTTCCACACAGTCATATAACCCAGAATATCAAGGCAGAAAATACGACAATATCTGCTTTGAACTGGAATATATGGCAGTCTGGACTCAGATAACCCAGTTCAAAGCAGATATTGTCGGATTTTCTGCCTTGAAAACCCAGAAGGGTTTTATGGCTGTGTGGAAGGGCCCTTGGTTGTATTTCTCAAGCTATCCCTCTTCCCTGAACCTGCTTAACACAGCCAGATATACTCTCATAGAGAACAAAATTCCCATATGATAGAAGCAAAGTTACACTAATGTTTGATGTGTTAACCAACCCCCTGCAATAGACTCCAAATATGCATGCTTATGAGACTGACAGGAATTGGAATACAAAATCCATCCCAAAAGAAAAATAAAAGTCGTACTTGTATCAGTTCTTGTTTTTAAGGACATTATTTTTAAAGTTTTTGGAAGTCACAGAAACTTGAGAGGCAGAGAAATAAATCTAACTTAGTGTTAGCCTCTGGAAAATAACCTTCCATTCTGCTTCTACCCTCTCCACTTTTATTGGTTGTTAAACAAGATTGAGATAAATGTTTTCCAAGCATCTTTCACCTTCAGTTTGTCCCTCAACCCACTGGTTAATTTGTGTCCGTACACTTTTTGCAGCATTTAGGAAGTCTACCATGGATAGTTCTGTACCATATAGCTTCTGAGTACTGGTCAAGTAATCCTAAAGAAATGATAAAATATAAATATAAACATATATATTTTGGGGAAAAAGGCCACATATTGATGAACTACACATCTACCATAAATACTAGTGCATAAGTTAACCTCCTGTATATGTTGAAGGTAAATTTGAGGGGCAAAATAATGGATTCTGGTATGACCTTTAGATGAATTAAGGATCATTCCATACCAAGGGGAAATGTACAGAGGGCTGGTCATTGGCTCTTTTTAAACTAAAGTTCAGATACTTACTTACATAGCCCCATTGATAAGTCAGCTGTGGCTATGCGGGTTGGTTTTTGAACTGAAATTTTGAGACATATAAGTATTCAAATATCACTTATGCATTTTGACACATCTGAGGTAATCCTACTTGCTTGCCTGAGATTATTTTTACACAAGTCTTCTACAGTAGAATGGAAGTGGGTTAGCATCCACAAATAGGGGGCCTTTCTCCATGATTGATGCCATTTTGTTTTTTATTCCTAATGTGATCTGTTTTTTTTAAAAAAAAATTCAAAATGACCAATTTGTCAGACTTGGCCATCGTGTTGGCTTTTTAAAAAACACTTTTTTCATAAAGTGGTACAAAAGATATCTTTCATCAGTATCTAGCAAGGAAAAAAGGACACTTAATCTTTCATCTGGTTAAAGATATTGTCTCCAGCATAACATTTCTCTCAAAGAATTTCACAGAAATTCACTTTTTATAGTGGCTCGGTAGCTATTTGACATCTCTGGCCCATTCTCTGTTCAGTAATACCAAATGAGAAATTCCCTCCTGGGTACACAGAAGGTTGGGTGACTTGGAAGGCATTTAACAGGCTGCACTCTGGCACCACAAGATGCAGAGCCAACCTTAAGAAATGGGGTTACAAAGTGGAGTCCACGACATGCGAGTGTGGAGAAGAGCAAACCACAGATCTACTACTACAAATGCAGTCTGAGCCCTGCTACATGCACAATGGAGGACCTTCTTACAGTGACACCAGAGGCACTCAAAGTGGCCAGCTACTGGTTAAAGGACATTTAGCATAATGCCAAGTTTTTAACTTTGTGGTTTTTTTAATACATTGTAACTGTATTCTCAATTTGCTTCTGACATGAAAAATAACACTGTCTGTCTAAACATTATTCAGGATCCATATCAGGTCAAGAAATACTATGTCAGAGAATAATAATAATTCATTAAGAAATCACATTCAGAGGTGCAAAAGTGACAACGGCCAATTTTCACTCCTACCGTCAAATGTTGTTTTGCCAATTTTTAGCCAGATATCACTTCTGCATTTTTGAAAATTCAAGCAGCTTAGGAATGAGGAAACATTTTGAAGATAAGCCAAGGAGCCAAGAATCCCCAGGGAGCAGAAATATACTGTCTGGAGACCAAATATGGTCTCCAATAAAAAAAAATTAAATCACTAAAAAAAATTAAAACCCCAGTGGCACAGTGGGTTAAACTGCTGAACTGCTGAACTTGCTGACCAAAAGGTTGGCAGTTCGAATCCAGGGAGCAGGGTGAGCTCCCACTGTTAGTCCCAGCTTCTGCCAACCCAGCCATTCAAAAGCATGCAAACGTGAGCAATAGGTACTGCTTCGGCAGGACAGTAACTGCACTCCATCCAGTCAAGCTAGCCACATGGCCTTGGGAGTGTCTATGGACAATGCCGGCTCTTCAACTTAGAATTGGAGATGAGCACCACCTCCCTGAGTTGGGAAACCTTTACCTTGACTTGCCTATTAAAAAGGGGGGGAGGGAGTGGGGGATTTCTAGATACTGGAGGGAAGCCTGGGAGGAACAGAAAAGTATTGGCAGGGGAGGGGAGCTACACACTTCCCACTCCTGTTCTATCACAATTAAGAAACAATTCTAATGTTTAGACCATTTCCCCATTTTTACACAATCTCAGTCAACTCACCTTCAGGAAGCAATAGGTTTTTTCTCCATATAATCTATTAGCAAGCTTTAGTACATAAGGCGCATCACTCCGGTTTATGTTAGTACTGAGTGCATGGAGCCTTACATGAAGATCTTCAACAGCATCCAAGTGACATGTCTGCATTGAAAAAAAGCAGTTACCTAACTTATATCAACTGTGAATGTTTAATAATAGCAGATATATCCAGGAGACACACAACAATAACCCTTTAAAATATTTCTGGTCAGAATGGCAAAGAAACACAATGTGTTCAAAGTGTAATATATGTATGCAAGATGTGCCTGGCATGCCACAGATTAGAAAGATGATCCTGCATATATTGAATTTATTCCCTTTACATGTACACTAAATTTACTCAATTTTATTTTGCAAGTTGCATGGTTCTAGCGCAGTGGTTCCCAAGCTTCGTGCCTCCAGGTGTTTTGAACTTTAACCCCCAGAAATCCCAGCCATCTTGACAGGTGTTAGGATTTGTGGGAGTTGAAGTCCAAAACACCTGGAGGCCCAAAGGTTGGAAACCACTGCTTGCAGACATTTACTGTACATACAGGGACTTATCAATACCCAGACCTGTGGGGCAATATTAAGTAATTTTTTTTCATAATCTCACAACCATCAAGGCAAGTGGTGATTTTGCATGCATAAACTGTCTGCAGAATTATTTATTTATTTATTTATTTACAACATTTATATACCTCCCTTCTCACCCCAAAGGGGACTCAGAGCGGCTTACAAGATGTATATACGCACAATATATTAAGTTATTAGCATAGTACAATATCAGTATTATATATTACTATATTGTACTATACCATTATATTGTAATATTATTAGTAATATTACATGTGATATAAATATATAATTATATCATTATTATTAGTATTATATTGCATTATATTATAATATTATAAATATTATATTATATTATATTATATTATATTATATTATTAGCATAGCACAGGAGACAAGGTAGAACTGTCCCCTGGCCCCCTCTTTCTTCACTCTGGTCCAGAGTGGCAGTCCAAAATTGACTCCTTTATTCAAACGGATATTAAAAGCCAGGAACAAAATAGAAAAATGGCACAGAGAAGACTAGAAGTTCATCCAGTTAGAGCCAAACTGGATATTACAAAGCAAGTATCTTCCATCAGCCTCCCTCAGCTCCTGCCCCCTTTGTAATATAGGGGGAATGGGGTGGGTTGTGAATGAAGATTAACACAATTGTACGTATTTGAGGGTCTATTTTATATACTCATGTAGAATTTGACCTCATACATTTTGGTACTAAAATCGATTTGGATTTACATTGTACACAATGGCCTTTTGTTCCCAACACAACTCCTCTTTCTGCTTTGAATAATTCCACATGGGTTGGACTGTTTACTTAGGATGATGGCACATATATCTGAAAAAAGTCAGTGCAAAGTCCAAGCCCTCGAAGAAAGGGCAGTTTTATTGTCTAAGTGCTTTCCTAATAATTGCAAAACCAGGGTCATAAACTGCTGTGAAATGGTAAAGACACATTTACCTGCTTTAAAACAAAATAACAAGACCTCAGCATAAAAATTGCAGCACAAAATGAGCAAATTTGCTGACCTTTGAGAGTTGTGTTGCTGTGTCACCTTTGGCCCCTAAAAAGACCATAGCGAGTGCAGAGGTCATGCAGAGTGGAGAAAAGAAGATATTGCCTGTTGGGTTGGCTTCAATCAACTTTTGGAAGAGATCAAGGGCAAAATGAGTATTCGCATTAGCCAACTGATCCATGATGGTCTGTAGAATAAGACAAGACAAAACTATGCAGTCAATTATGTCTATTTATAAATCACCAATTGAATCTCATTGAGTATCTTGCCATATTAAAGGCTAACAAAGTTCATCTGGTGCCCCATTGTTTAATCCCAATGAAAGTAGATCCATTCAAACAAGTTGAAGGATGAGTTAACACACAGAGAAATCTAATAGATACAATTAATCTCCTGTAGTTGAAACTAAAATTGGACTTCTATTTGGTATAAAATTTCATGGACTAAGTCACATCTGTAGTCTATGAATTCTTATGCCAAATAAAGCTGTTGACGCTTTACTCCTTAAACTTTAAATACAGTGGTAAATATGAAATTCATCAAGTGATAGCAACTCAAAAGTCATGCAGGATGCAGTACTTTTAAATAGCCATTCTGAAACAAAGAAGCAACTAATCCAATGGCATTGAACTCCAAAACTCCGGATGATCTCTCCCAGTGGCTTCATGTACATGTTATCCACAAGCCTTATATATTCAAACGCCACTCTCCTGACTAAAAGCAAACCACAGGTGTTACTTCCATCAGCGCTAGTAATGATGTCTAATGATGAGGGAAAGAGGAGTTGTAGTTCAGCATTTGGAAAGTGACATAAAATCATTGAAAAACTAGAATAATAAAACTACAGCAAATTATGCTACAGGATGTCCCACAAAAATAAAGTTTTGCAGTTTAATAAACTTTTTCCATGTTTCATGATAGGATCAATTAGGAAATTACATTTATAACTCAGGGACAAAATAGGGTTGTTGCAGGTTTTTCGGGTTGTATGGCCATGTTCTAGAAACATTCTCTCCTGATGTTTTGCCTGCATCTGTGGCAAGCATCCTCTGAGGATGCTTGCCACAGATGCAGGCAAAATGTCAGGAGAGAATGGTTCTAGAACATGGTCATACAACCTGGAAAACCTACAACAATCCAGTGATTCCGGCCATGAATGCCTTCGACAATACGAGGGTTGAATCAAAAGTAATGCCTCCACCTTTGTTACTTGGGTTTGGATGGGAATATTTTAATAAATCAAACGCAGAAATAATCCTTAGAATGTGCTCTTTAACTACCACTATTCACTTTTCCACATAATCACCAGACAATTGGATACATTTCTGCCAACGATGAACAAGTTTTCTGAAGCCGTCATGGAAAAAGTCGACACTCTGTTTCCACAACCAACAGTTCTCTCAACGTCTTCTTCAGAAGCATAATGATGTCCCCGCAGATCTTCTTTCATTATCAGGAACAGATGGAAGTCAAAGTATTGTCAAAGGCTTTCATGGCCGGAATCACTGGGTTGTTGTAGTTTTTTTCAGGCTATATGGCCATGTTCTAGAGGCATTCTCTCCTGACATTTCGCCTGCATCTACGGCAAGCATCTTCACTACCTCACTACCTCTGAGGATGCTTGCCATAGATGCAGGCGAAATGTCAGGAGAGAATGCCCCTAGAACATGGCCATATAGCCTGAAATAACCTACAACAACCCTGATGGAAGTCAGATGGTGCTAAATATGGACTGTATGGAAAATCGTCCTGAATCAATTTGTCAACCTTTTGCTTGTGAAACTCGGTGGCTACTGTCACAGGATGTCCAACTCTTTGTTTGTCAAGCAAGTCAGATGTTCCCACCTCAACATCTTTAAACTTACTCGCACAACGATGCACAATATCTCACATCAACACAATCACTATAAACAGCTTGCATACTCTGATGAATCTCCTTTGGGGTGACACCTTCTGCTGTCAAGAATTCAATGACTGCACGTTGCTTAAGTTGCATTGACCAACTGTCTGCACAGGGTTCCATACTTCGCACTCTAACAACACAACAGTTCAATACTAAGGCTTTTCACCAAAGTGGAACTGTAGAGGAGAGTCTACTGAACAAGCCAGTACCTGCTGCATACTAGTACTACCATCTGTTGAGGTGTTACAAAGGTGGAGGCATTACTTTTCATTCAACCCTCGAACAACAAACATGTTACATAGTGAATCCAACACAAATACCTGAGAGTGCCAACTCCTTTTCTATCTGATACAAGCGTCTGCTCATTTAGGGCCCTTCCACACAGCTCTATAACCTAGAACATCAGGGCAGAAAATCCCACAATACCTGCATTGAACTGAGTTACCTGAGTCCACACTGCCATATATTCTAGTTCAATGCAGATAATGTGGGATTGTATTCAGCTGTGTGGAAGGGGCCTTACTGATGCAGATAGGACAGGGGGAAATCTTCCTCCCTCCATCCTCCACTCTAGAACAATGTCTCTCCAACAGCAAAACATGAGGCTGAAAAGCCTCTGGCATCCCCTGCTAGAATTGTTTGAAAGCACTCTGTGCCTTCCAGGAAAGTTTCCTACTAACAACCCTGTGGGTTGCAAATGCAAGCTAGAGTCAAGGCATGCCGTCCCGCGGATTGTTGGCGCTCTCTCACTTTCTCTCTCTGTCCTCCAACGCGGATGTCGGTGCTCTGAATCAGCCCAGCGGGTCCTGCATGCCCCTGGAAGATGCCTCTTTTGGGTTCCCGCAAACCGCGCCCTCCTCTTTCGCCAGGAAAGGGAGGAGGAGCAGCCACAACCTCCCTCCTCTCCTGCCTCTCCAGCTTCTCTTCAAGGCGAGGCAAACCTCTTTCTCTCTCTTCATAGAATTAATGCATTTCGACACCACTTTAACCATGGGACTTGTAGCCTTTAGCCTTCTCTGGCAAATACTGGAAGTTCCTCATCAAACTCCTGAGGGGGGTGCCAAAGGGGTCGCCAAAGACTATCAGAAAACACAGTATTTTATGTTGGTCATGGGGGTTCTGTGTGGGAAGCTTGACCCAATCATTAGTGGGGTTCAGAATGCTCTTTGATTGGAGGTGAACTATACATCCCAGCAACTACAACTCCCAAATGTCACGGTCTATTTTCCCCAAGCTCCACCAGTGTTCACATTTGGGCATATTGAGTATTCATGCCAAGTTTGGTCCTGATCCATCATTGTTTGACTCCACAGTGCTCTCTGTTTGTAGGTGAACTACAACTCCAAAACTCAAGGTTAATGTCTACCAAATCCTTCCAGTATTTTCTGTTGATCAGGGGAGTTTTGTGTGCCAAGTTTGGTTCAACTCCATCATTGGTGGAGATCTGAATGGTTTTTGATTGTAGGTGAACGAGAAATCCCAGCAACTACAACTCTCAAATATCAAAGTCTATTTTCCTCAAACTCTACCAGTGTTCACATTTGGGCATATTGAGTATTAATGCCAAGTTTGGTCCTGAGCCATCATTGTTTGAGTCTCTGGATGTAGATGAACTACAACTCCCAAACTCAAGGTTAATGTTTACCAAATCCTTCCAGTATTTTCTGTTGATCAGGGGAGTTCTGTGTGCCAAGTTTGGTTCAATTCCATCGCTGGTGGAATTGAGAATGCTTTTTGAATGTAGGTGAACTATAAATCCCAGCAACTACAACTCCCAAATGAAAAAAAAATAACCACTCCCAAACCCCACCAGTATTCCAATTTGGGCATATCATGCCAAATTTGGTCCAGTGAATGAAAATACATCCTGCATATCAGATATTTACATTACGATTCACAACAGTAGCAAAATTACAGTTATGAAGTAGCAACAAAAATAATTTTGTGGTTGGGGGTCACCACAACATGAGGAACTGTATTAAGGGGTCATGGCATTAGGAAGATTGAGAACCACTGTTTTAAGGAGTGTCTGTTGCCTTTTTCCTTTTCCTTGAGGCTGAGAGAGTGTGACTCATCTATGGTCACCCAGTTAGTTTCCATAGTGGAGCATGGATTCATAGTCTGTTCTTCAGACTCCTAATCCAACACTTAACCACTATACTATACTATCCTTACTGTCATGGCTCTAGGTCACTAAAATCAAGAAACAAACCTGCATGGTTGCTAATGACATTTTAATTCTGCAAAATACTAATTAACAAGATGAATTCAGATAAAATCCTTCCTTGGGGTGTGGCATGCACTGATTCATTCACTCAATGCATCACTGGTTTCAGAGCTCAAAGGTCAATGGTGCCAAAGCTACCTCAATACTCCAACTTGGCTCACAAAGCTTTTTGAAATCTTTTATCTTAAAGATCGATAGTGTTAATTTTAGACTCCAAAGAGGTCCTCCAAAATGGCCACCAGCCAAAAAAAATGTTGCTCATGCAGAATTCTGGTGCTTGTAGTTTTAGTGGGACTCAATACCTCTTTGGCATAGTATTTTCAAGTCCTTTCTCCTAAACTACAAGCCCCAGAATTTTGCATATATGCTCGAATATGCACACTGGTGGAGTTTGGGGAAAATAGACCTTGACATTTGGGAGTTGCTGGGATTTATAGTTAACTTCCAATCAAAGAGCATTCTGAACCCCACCAATGATAGAATTGGGCCAAACTTCCCACACAGAAACCCCATGACCAACAGAAAATACTGGAGGGATTTGGAATGAATTGACAATGATTAAGGGAAGATGTACTGTATATACTCGAGTATAAGCATAGTTTTTCAGCCCCTTTTTTAGGCTGAAAAAGCTCCCCTCAGCTTATACTCGAGTCAAGGTTATTTATTATTTTACTCTATTATTTGTATTATTTTTATTTCATGTATTATTTTACTCTCTTTATTATTATTACATTTATGGTATTTTAAATTATTATTATTATTGCATTTATTATTTTACTTTATTATTGCATTTATTACTTTACTTTATTATTACATTTATTATTTTACTCTATTATTACTGTTATTATTGCATTTCCATTATTTTACTTTATTATTATTAATAATAATATTTTTATTATTACATTTATTATTTTACTCTCTTTATTATTGTTGTAAGGATACGTAAGTACATTCACCTTGAAGAAGGTTAGACTAATGATTTAATCAGAGTTGGGCAGTTTTATCTCAAATTACAGTTTTATGTAAATATTCAAAAACATTTCACCTCCTGATGCCTCAATTAATGTAATTTTATTGGTGTCTATTTTTATTTTGAAATTTACCAGTAGTAGCTGCATTTTCCACCCTCAGCTTATACTTGAGTCAATATGTTTTCCCAGTTTTTTGTTGTAAAATTAGGTACCTTGGCTTATAGTTGGGTCGGCTTATACTCGAGTATATACGGTATATGGGGGCATTGAATTGTTGCCGGCTGTAATCCGCCCTGAGAAGGATGGGGAACAAATATTTGAAATAAATAATAAAATAAGATGTAGTTCACCTACATCTGAAGAGTACTGTGAACCCAAACGACTATGCCAAACGGGTTCCTAAGACCATCAGAAATATTTATTTTCTTATGGTATATGCAATAATAAAGTAAAATAATGGAAATGCAATTCAAGGTGCAGGTGATTGCCTACAAAGCCCTAAATGCTTTGGGACCTGCCTACCTGCGTGACCGGATCTCCATATATGAACCCACACGTTCCCTTCGATCATCTGGAGAGGCCCTGCTCATGATCCCACCTGTGTCGCAAGCGCGTTTGGTGGGGACGAGGGACAGGGCCTTCTCTGTGGTGGCCCCCGACTCTGGAACTCCTTCCCCAAGGACACCAGACAAGCCCCAATGGCCAACTTTGGCAATCTTTAGGAAGAGCCTGAAGACCTGGCTGTTCCAGTGTGCCTTTCCAGAATAGGAAACTCCTGGCATCATGTCCCAAATGCACTTTGTTAGTTTTAGGATTGTCTGCACATTGCACCTACCTCCAAAAAACCTCTACATATCACCTGTCAAGTCCAGCACTTTTTAAATTTTGTCCATTACATTTCCTGGCCTTTAGGTTTTAAATGCGTCATGGTGTCATTGTTTTTAGTGTTTTATTGTTTTGCTTGATGTTTTATTATTTGTTTATGAGTTTTATTGTTGTATTTGTATGCTGTTGTTTGTTCGTGGCCTTGGCCTTTGTAAGCCGCATCGAGTCCTTTGGGAGATTTTGCGGGGTATAAATAAAGTTAATAAATAAATAAATAAATGGTCTTTGGCGACCCCCCCCCCCCCCAAGGGGCCCCTCACTTCAATTCACTTCACTTCACTTTATTTCTTAATTAGTCGCTCTCCACCAAGGTGCTCTGAGCAACTTACACTTTAAAATAACATTTACACAATATAAAAACATTCAACTGTGACTATTTGGCAAATTAGATCTAATTACTTAAATGCACAAACTGCCCTGACCCCCAGTTTGAGATACACTGCTATAAGCTCTAGTGTGATACTGGTGAGTAGCTGTGGCAATCAAAGGCAGGCTGTCCCCAAGTTACAAACATCTTCACATTCTTCTTTTCCTTTTGGATGGTGTCAGTAGTATTACAGAGATGACTATAAAGATTTAGAAGAAATGTAAAAGTGTACATCTTACATATCTTATATGTTGGCAGGAATTTCAGTGAAAGATTGCTTTTGCAAAACCATGACACTGATACTATGCTTTTAAACATGACATATGATTCTTTTTAACATGGAATTTCCACCCCGTTCACTGGGTCTTACTTCCAAAGTAGTGTGCACAAGACGGTCAGCTAAAACAAACTCAAATAAGCAGAGTCAATTAATAGCATACTTTAGCCAGACAGTATAAATATTGAAACAAGATTTGCTAAATCCTCCTTCAAGGTTGAGACTATAAATCTAATCCCCCTAATCAGAGAAAATAAAACGAAAATTGCAGTCAGTCAGTCAGTAGCCTTTATTTTGGTCAATAACCCTTCAGCTGCAGTCAAGTGGAAATACATATGTCATTACAACATTTGGATCATAAATAACATCAAGTTCTGACTTATGGTTTAACGATAATAAAGATAATAGAGATAATAATAATAATAATAAACTTTATTTATACCCTGCCACCATTTCCCCAAAGGGGACTGGGGCGGCTTACATAAGGCCAAGCCCAGTGATACATTATAGCAAAATAAAATACAGAACAACAAAAATAACATCACAATAAAATAAATACAACATAAAAGTAAAATAAATAGTGCAAAATAACATCATGGCAAATCAAACACAATGAGAGGACCAAATGAATGACATAAAATGATAACACTCTGGATGAGATAACAATGAAAGATGTATATTTGTGATGGAGAGGCTTGTCTCCAATTTCTAAAAGTTGAGTAACTTCTTTGTATCATAGGACTAATTGAAGTTCTAGATTAAGTCCCCTAGGTAAAGGTGAAGGTTCTCCCCTGACATTAGCCTTCTAAGTGCTTGTTATTATTCTTCCACTGTTACAAGTTGCTCATGAAGCACTCGTGGCTTTTGGCTGCTGCAAAAAAGAATTTAGCCATCTGCTTTGTCACCTTCTATCAATCTTACTTTAATTTCATGGGGAAAGGTTTCATGGATGAAGAGCTGATATATCTGCATTCTTGGTTTCTAAAAGTTAAGATTCTGCTGTACCTGAGTGTGAGCATTTGTTAGTTGATTTGAATGTACAAGCAGATAAGAACAAGATATGTTCTATAAGTAAGGTAAAGTTTTTCCCCTGACATTAAGTCGTCGTGTCCAACTCTGTGGGTGCTCATCTCCATTTCTAAGCTGAAGAGCCGGCGTTGTTCAAAGAAACCTCCAAGGTCATGTGGCTAGCATGACTGCATGGAGTGCTGTTACCTTCCCGCCAGAGCGATACCTATTGATCTACTCACATTTGCATGTTTTCGAACTGCTAGGTAGGCAGAAGCTGGGGCTGACAGCAGGAGCTCACCCCACTCCCCAAATTCAAACCTGTGACCTTTCGGTTAGCAAGTTCAGCAGCTTAGCGCTTTAACCCATCGCACCACCAGGGGTTCCGGTATGTTCTATAGGTTTGTTTTTAAATTGAATTTGTATGGAAGTCAGAACAGGTGCATTTTTAAACTATATTATTTATTTATTTTATCATGGTTCAAAACATTTGTTATATATAGTTTGTTATGCAGCAGACACATAATATTCAATATTTAATACAAGCTGCAAGACATTTTTTGCATCTTCTGTTATTTTCACACCTATATACGTTTCTATCCCGTACCACTATGCTCCCCTCCACCCAAGCCATTTATTTTATACATCATCTGTCCAAAATTTCATTTCCTCTTGTGGAGGTAATTTTCCATCCCTTTTCAATAAATCTTCTCCATTCGTCATCAAAATTATTTTGTTTCCATATCCCACTTTTAATTTACATGTCAGATTATAATTGCCAATTTCCATACTTCCTTATACCATTCCTCTATTTGTATATTTATTTCCCTATAAGCAGTCTTGTTATTGTTAATAAATTTGATAGCACATACTTTTCTTCTTCTTTTCAACTGTTTATTATTATACGATAATGAAACCATACTAGGACTTCTTTCTATTCTGATATTCATTATATCCTCTATCTCTTTAAATATCTTTCCCCCAAATTTACTTACATAGTTACATTGCCACCACATATGTAAATATGTACCTATTTCTTGGCATCCTCTCCAACAATTTTTGAATAGTTTTTTGTTTATATTTGCTATTTTTATTAGTGTTATATACCATTTCCATATTAACTTATAATTTTCTTTAACTCGTATGGATAATTTTTTCAAATGTCTGTCTCCGTAACTGTGACCACTCCATGTCATTTATTGTTGTCCCTAAATCCTCCTCCCAGCCAAATAAATACAGTGGAACCTCTACTTAAGAGTGTCCCAATGTAAGAGCATTTTGAGTTAAGAACTTCTGCTCGGTCTGGGATTTGCTTTAACAAAAGAGTAGCATTTTGAGTTAAGAGCAAGCCCCAGAGGAAGCACTAGCACCAGAATACAGAGCTTTAGGGCTTCGAGGGAGCAGCCTCTGTGCCTTGTGGTCTTCTCTGCTTTGGGAGACTGCTGTCTGTTTTGCTCTCGTCTGCTTTGAGGAACTTTGAGTTAGTTGATTTTGTGTGGTATTTATTCTTGGTATGTCTGGTGTGATGAATCGCATACCTTTTAAGTCAGAGTAAGCTCAGGGAACTTCAAGGGTGCCATCCATCCATCTTGCCCTTGGTTGGCCCCTCTTCCTTTTCCTTCCATTTTCCCCAGCATCATTGTCTTCTCTAAGCTTTCCTGTCTTCTCATGATGTGGCCAAAATACTTCATCTTTGCCTCTAATATCCTTTCCTCCAGTGAGCAGTCGGCCTTTATTTCCTGAAGTATGGACTAATTGGATCTTCTCGTGGTCCAAGGCACTCTCAGAATCAAAAGCATCTACTTCCTTCACTCAACCTTCCCTATGGTCCAGCTCTCACATCCATAGGTTACTTCGGGGAATATCATTGCTCTAACGATGTGAATCTTCATTACCAGTGTGATATCTCTACTCTTCACTATTTTATTGAGACTGGTCACTGCTCTCCTCCCAAGAAGTAAGCGTCTACGGATTTCCTGGCCACAGTCTGCGTCTGCAGTAATCTTTGCACCTAGAAATACAAAGTCTGTCACTGGCCTCCACATTTTCTCCCTCTATTTGCCAGTTATCAATCATTCTTGTTGCCATAATCTTGGTTTTTTTATGTTTAACTGCAACCCAGCTTTTGCGCTTTCTTCTTTCACCTTGATTAGAAGGCTCCTCAGCTCCTCCTCACTTTCAGCCATCAAAGTGGTGTCATCTGCAGATCTAAGGTTGTTAATGTTTCTTCCAGCAATTTAAACCCCAGCCTTGCATTTATCCAGCCCCGCACATCGTACGCCTTTCCCAATCTTGAACCAGTCTGTTGTTCCATGGTCAGTTCTTACTGTTGCTACTTGATCCTTATACAGATTCCTCAGGAGAGAGACAAGGTGATTTGGTATGCCCATACCACCAAGAACTTGTCACAATTTATTATGATCCACGCAGTCAAAGGCTTTAGAATAGTCAATAAAACAGAAATAGATGTTTTTCTGAAATTCCCTGCCTTTCTCCATTATCCAGCAGATATTGGCAATTTGGTCTCTCGTTCCTTTGCCTTTTCTAAACCCAACTTGTACATCTAGAACTCTCTCTCCTTGTATTGCTGGAGTCTTCCTTGAGGGATCTTGAGCATTACCTTACTGACATGTGAAATAAGGGCCACTGTATGAAAGTTTGGACAAGTTAAACATGAGCCAACAATGTCATGTGGCCACAAAAAAAGCCAATGGGATTTTGGCCTGCATCAATAGGAGCATAGTGTCTAGATCTAGGGAAGTAATACTACCCCTCTATTCCGACTTAGTTAGACACCTGGAATATTGTGTCCAATTCTGGGCACCACAATTCAAGAGAGATATTGACAAGCTGGAATGTGTACAGAGGAGGGCGGCTAAAATGATCAAGAGTCTGGAGAACAAGCCCTATGAGGAGCAGCTTAAAGAGCTGGGCATGTTTAGCCTGAAGAAGAGAAGGCTGAGAGGAGATATGATAGCCATGTATAAATATGTGAGAGGAAGCCACAGGGAGGAGGGAGCAAGCTTGTTTTCTCCTTCCATGGAGACTAAGACGTGGAACAATGGCTTCAAACTACAAGAAAGGAGATTCCATCTGAACATGAGGAAGAACTTCCTGACTGTGAGAGCCATTCAGCAGTGGAACTCTCTGCCCTGGAGTGTGGGGGAGGCTCCTTCTTTGGAAGCTTTTAAACAGAGACTTGATAGCCTTCTGGAGAGTTCAGGAAAACCCCTTTTCTAGAAGAATTTAAAAAGAACCTTAAAACCTGGCTCTTCCGCTGCGACTTTGGTGAGTAGGTGCACACCATGACGTTTTGTACCCCTCAATGCTTTTTTGTTACTGGAGTTTGTGCCCACCAAATGGGAAGTTCAACCTCATAAATCCCCGTAAATGTCTTGCTCCTATTTTATCTCATCACAGTTTTTAAATTGTTTTATCCTGTACATGTGGCCTGCCCATTGTTATGGTGATTTATTTATTTTTGTTGTGTCAGGAGCTACTTGAGAAATTGCAAGTCGCTTCTGGTGTGAGAGAATTGGCCGTCTGCAAGGACGTTGCCCAGAGGACACCTGGATGATTTGATGTTTTTATCATCCTTGTGGGAGGCTTCTCTCATGTCCCCACATGAGGAACTGGAGCTGAGAGAGGGAGCTCATCCGCCTCTCCTCGGATTTGAACCTGCGACCTGTCGGTCTTCAGTCCTGCCGGCACAGGGGTTTAACCCACTGCGCCACTGGGGACTCCGTTATCGTGATTGTGTTTATTAGAATGTTATTTTAAGACTGTTTTTCTCTTATTATTATTAATGTACTTTGATGCTGTTGTTTGTTGTTTATGTTTTGATTTTATTGCTGTAATATGTTGTCCGGGATTGGCCCCATGTAAGCCGCTCTGAGTCCCCATCGGGGAGATGGTGGCGGGATAGAAATAAAGTTTATTTTATTATTATTATTATTATTATTATTATTATTATTATTATTATTATTATTATCTGTCGGGGGTGCTTTGAATGCAATATTCATGCTTCTTGGCAGGGGGTTGGTTTGGATGGCCCATGAGGTCTCTTCCAACTCTATGATTCTTTAGCATTTCCCTTTTTTGGTATGGGGATATAAGTTGATTTTTCCCCCCAGTCTGATGGCCATTCTTGTGTTTTCCATATTTGCTGGCATATGGCATGCATCACCTTGACAGCATCCTCTTTCAAGATTTTAAACAGTTCAGCTCGGATCCCATAGCATTGAGCCCTGGCAATTCAACTAGGCTCAAATTGCTGTGATATGGGAGCAACTACAGCTCTCTCTCTCTCTCTCTCTGCATAGTAACAGCAACCCTGGAGGCGAGGCGAGGCGAGACGTCCACCCCCGCGGGTGAGCCATTGCAGCTGAGAGTCTTTCCCGGAGGCAGAGCCAGAGTCCCGGAAGAGGACTGTGAATCAGCTTCCTCAGTCCTTTCTCTTTCCTTCCTGGTCTCATCGCAGTCTCTCTGACCCAGCCGCCTGCTGATTGACTCCTCTTTCTCCTCCCTTACTGCCTTTTGCTTCTCTGCTGCCGGTTTGGAAGCCCAAGATCTCCCTTCTGTTGCTCAATCGCACTGCACAGCGCCGCTATTCTGCTTGAACTGCCAGGTAAACATATGTTGCATTCCTCTCTCTGTTCAGAATGGCTGCTTAGAATACCTTTACCACACCCTCTCTGTATATGTTTGTGGCAAAGGTACTTTGGCAGCAAGATCAATCTGATGTCTCCCTTTAAAGGCTTCCAGACAGGCCTTATATCCCAGGATCTGATCCCAGCTTTTCTGCTATAAACTGGATTATATGAGTCCACACTGCCAGATAATCTGGGATAAACAGAAAATTTAGAATCAGATCCTGGGGTATTAGCCCTGTCTGGAAGGGGCCATATTTATATTAAAGGCTCACATACTCTTAATGAGTAATTTTAAACTTCCACTCTTTGTCTGACTTTTGTTTTGTGTGTTTTAACATGTGTTTTATGGAAATGCTGTTTAAATATGTGTATTCTACAGAGTGTTTTTAAATAATTGTGTGTTTAAGCAGTGTTGTAAGCCGCCTCTAGCCGTGGGGAGAGGTGGGGAAGAAATAATGATAATAATAATAATAATAATAATAATAATAATAATAATATAGCACTCTATCTGTGTGTATAGGTATATGTATAATGTATATAAATAAAATTATATTTGTGTATAGTAGAGGTAGTGTTACAGCAAAATGCACCTAATGTTTCCCATTGGTATCTTAAAGACTTATTTATACACATGTGGGTGTAGGTATATGTATAGTGTGTGTGTGTGTGTGTGTGTGTGTATGTACAGACACATAGACACATACATACGTACATACATACTAGCTGTCCCCTGCCACATGTTCCTGTGGCCCAGTCTGTGTATATGTGTTTTGTGTGTGTATATATGTGTGTATATTTGTGTATATGTGTGGTTGCATATATATGTGTCTGTGTGTGTTTGCACATGCATTGTAATTTTTTTGTTTTTGTTTTTTGGCCTTTTAAGTCTCTTCTACTGTGTTTTTCAGTGTTTTTATGAGTGATGGTCACTTGTTGGACTGATAAGTGTATTGTGTCTAAATTTGGTGTCAATCTGCCCAGTGGTTTTTGAGTTATGTTAATCCCACAAACTAACATTACATTTTTATTTAGATAGATAGATGATAGATAGATAGATAGATAGATAGATGAGAGACAGTGTGTGCATATATATGCATCTATATAAATAAAAATGTAATGTTAGTTAGTGGGATTAACATAACCTAAAAACTACTGGACAAATTTACACCAAATTTGGTCACAATACACCTACCAGGCCAACGAGTGACCATCACTCATAAAAACACTGAAAAACACAGTGGAAGAGACTTAAAAAGCCAAAATGAAAATTAAAAAATACATTACAACGCATGGCCAAAACCACATATATACACATATACATAAATATATACACACACATATATACGCACACAAAACACATATACACAGACTGGGCCACAGCAACGTGTAGCAGGGGACGGCTAGTTATGTACATAAGAACAAAAAGAGAGCCCAAAGTTACAATGGGGCCTGATATGTGCTGTATACGATGCTATTTCATTAGACGCCATTTAGGTGACAGCTTATATGTAATGTAAATTTATTTCCTATATATACTGTATATAATGCTATAGTGTCCTAACTTAGAAACAAAAAAAATAAAGGAGTTATTCAAAACTGAAACCCTGGTGTCACTTTAGGTCCCGTTTATGTATAATGTTGTATATAAATACAGTTATATGTGTGTGTGTAGCAGAGATAAACTGGCAGCAAAACGAATCTAATTGTTCCCTTTGCTATCTTAAAGACTTATTTATATATGTGTGTGCAGGCATATGTATAATGTTGTATATAAATGACATTATATATATGTATTGTGTAATGCTTTCATGGCTAGAATCACTGGGTTTTTGTAAGTCTTCCGGGCTGTATAACCATGTTTCACCTGCCCGAGGATGCTTGCCATAGATGCAGGCAAAACGTCAGGAGAGAATGCTTCTGGAACATGGCCATACTGCCCGGAAAACTTACAAAAACCCAAATTATATATATGTGTGGTTATATATTCATAAGAACAAGGAGAGTCAGAAAGTCACAAAGGGGTCTGATTTATGCTGTATATAAGGCTGGATCTACACTGCCCTGTATCCCAGGATCCAATCCAATATTATCTTCTCTCAGATTATCTCCAAAAGTGTAGATTCCAGATTATCTGCTTTGAACTGGATTATATGAGTCTACACTGTCAGATAGTCTGGGATAGCCAGAAAATCTGGGATCAGATACTGGGATGCAGGGCCGTGTAGATCCAGCCTTAATTTGCGCTAGAAATTTCTATGTAGCTATGGGATGTGGGGAAATATGGTTTAATCTTGAAGCGACAACAAACAAGGCACGTAAAATGTTAATTGGCTAAGGGGGGGGGGGGGGGGGGGGGGGGGGGGGGGGGGGCTTGAGGGGCTTCAGCCCCCCCCCCCCCAAATTCTCATGGTGGTTCGCGAAAAGGCCTTACTGGTGCATTATTTAAACTGTTATGTTTATTCATATCATGATCTGATCACTATACTCAATATATCCCATATGCATGGGGGTATTGGGGTAACGATACAAAAGGTTTGCTAGGGTAGACCATCTTTCACTCAGACTCAGCTCCCCCACCCCCGAAACAAACTCAGCCCCCCCACCCCGAATCAAAATTCTGGCTATGGGCCTGGATGTGTCTGACTTGTTTTCTGCTCTTTCCTTCTCTCAAGGGACAATCTTGGCTGATTTGTAACTAGGTGATACAGTCTACAGTGTCAGGTAAGCTGTGTGTCCAGGGTGTGGCACTTGCTGGAGACTCATACACAGGGTAGGATCCAGGGCTGCATTTTGTAACACCCTTCTGTGAGTACAGAAGGCAAAAGAAACAGAAGACCTCCCCTTTTTAAAGAAAAATAAGGAAATGCTACAATATAAATCATGAAAATTGATAGAGTGTTTTCTCAGGACCCATCTACACAGGCCACTGAATGCAGGGTTGGACCAGGGTGGCAGTACTCCAGCCCTTTGCCAGAGGTGGCTGCATTGTGCGTCTCCATCTCTCTGCAGTGGCGGGATGGAGTCCCTACCATCCAGTCGGGCCAAATCTTATTTGACCCCACTGGATGACAATGTTTCCCTGAGACCATTTTTTGGCACCACAGCAGCCACTGAACTCCAGAGAGCTCCTGGCCATTGCTTTCTGTCCTCTGCAAAAATAGATCTGCAAAATTAGTGGTTTCCTGGTTGAACAAATCAGCTCCTATAAATATTTTGGTATGCATTTTATAACATGGGCAAATGGGTGGTTTTTATTCATAAGAGGATCACAGTGCTTGAAAATTATCTCACTTTTTTCTGACTAAAGGTAGTGGATTTGTTCCCATTTTTCCCTGTCAAAGTTTTAAGGACATAATTTGGTATGGGATAACAATGTATACTTGTATTCCTCTATTGCAAGAATCTGTTTTTCATTTTTGAGGTTTGTTCTTAGTGGACTTTGCTGAATGCTTGAGGTGGAGCCGTGCTTAACATGGTTGGAAAAGCTTATCTCATAGTCTAGTTGTGAAATCCTGTGTGTTTTTCTTCAAGTTGTCTGTCAATGTACAAGGACCCCATCAATTTCACAGGCTTTTCTTATGCAATAAATTACTCTGAGGTGGTTTTGCCAGTTCCTTCCTCAGAAATATAGCCTACAGCACCTGGTATTCACTGGTGATCTCCCATCCAAGTTCAGAGCAGAACGGATCATTCTTAGCTTCCATAATCAGACAGGATTTGGTAACTCTAGGTGTCTTTATGTCTCATTTTGGAAAAAAAAATCTGATATAAAAGATTTTTCCATTCCTTTTGTTGGCAGGCAAAGACGTTTTAACTCAAAGCAGGCTTTTAATATGCAACCACTTTCAGGGAGGTTTATATGAGAGGGGTCTTTGCTTTTTTATATATATTTTACATTTGCTGGGCATTCCACAGATATGTAAACATCACTTTCTTAGTTTCCAATAGACCTCACAACCTCTGAGGATGCCTGCCATAGATGTGGGTGAAACATCAGGTAGAATGCTTCTGGAACATGGCCGTACAGCCCGGAAAACTCACACCAATGCAGTAAATCAAAGGTGTCCTCCCCTTATTCTGTTTTCAGCAAGAGTTATGCGGAAAAAGCAGCTTGCATGTTAAATCTTGATCAAGCAGGGATTTTTGGCAGCTGGCAGAGTATGTTAGCCCTGTCCTCTTCTAATTTGGGTATTAAGTGTTCCTCCAAACGATGACTACATTTTCTGTCTAAGCAACACCGTGCCCTTGGTGATGATTGAAAAGGGTTTTCATCATATTCTCTGCATCTAGTGTTTTGTCCACATTGCTCAGGCCTGTTAAGATCATGGTACACATCCTTGTGTGCTGTTATTTTTTTTTTGTTATGCTTGGTGGAAAGGCTACATTATTTTACTTTGCTCTTAAATATTTTCCTTGTATATATCATTCTGCTCTACGGAACGTATGTTTACATGGAAACAGTCATCTAGATATTGATTATTTTGGCAGATTTTTTAAAATACTATCATTTCTATTGGATCTAAAATATGTATTGATCATCTGTGGTTAGAATCGGTCTTGCAATTATTATGTCAACATTCCATGCCACAACAGTTCATGGTGTTTACTTCTTTTTACTCTATTTACATTTTCTTAGCCTCAGAGAAAAGCAAAGGCAAGTCTCCTCTGAATGAATCTTGCCAAGAAGACCCCATGATAAGTTCACCTTAGATTTGCCATAAGTCACAAACTACTTGAACGCACAAAACAACATTAGAAAATCAGTGATTTTAAGTAAGGGAATAAACAGTATCACATAAAATAGGAATGGGGGGGATGCAAGTAGAATATGTGGGGATTTGTAAATAAATAAATAAAAAGAAAACACCATGATGTAATGGGTTGACTGGAAAGGCATGTGTTGGCAGCTGATTGACTGAGCATTCTAGGAGACAGAATTCTGATTGGCTACTGTCTCTAGCTTGCCCATGAGACAAACGGTTTTAACTGCCACTTTCACCTCAAAGAGTGAAGAGAGCGCTGACCAGAAACAGCTAGGAAGGAAATGACTGCCAACTCTCTAAAGACTGATCATTTCTAAGTAAATCAAAGGTGTCCTCCCCTTATTCTGTTTTCTGTTAAAGACTGTTTGAAAGGGACTGTTTATTCTCTCTATTCTCTGTAAGAATTCAGAGAGACTACTGTATATATTGTTGCTCTGTTTGACCTTTTGAACTGAAGTAAAGTTACTGTTAATCTGACTGACACATTATTATACTGCAGGGTATATTTTGGTTCAGAGACAGTAGTAAAGCTTTAATTTATTTTATTTTAATTAATTTGTTTAATTTATTCATATCTACAACTCCAAACAGAATAAAGAGATTTTCAGTGAAATTAAGACAGATGTTTTCATATCACTACCTTAGACTCTAGCCCTTTCTACACTACCATATAAAATCCAGATTATTTGCTTTGAACTGGATTATATGGCAGTGTAGACTCATATAATCCAGTGCAAAGCAGATAAGCTGGATTATATGGATAGTGTAGAAGCCCCCCCCCCCCTGTTTATTCCTATCTCCTGCCATTTCAAAGAGTGTAAAAACTTGGGAAAAGATGAGTTGATGCCACTGCGACATGGGATTTGATAACACATGTTTAAGTATCTCTTGTAAGAGGAGCTTGAGCTTTAACATCCCACTGTTATTCTCTTCTGGCCGTCCGTAGGTGTGAAAGATGGATAAACTCACAGCACCCAACACTATATTTGCCCTCAATCTTTTCAAGGAGCTAAGTGAAAAGGATACAACAAAGAACATGTTTATTTCTCCCATGAGTATTTCTTCTGCTCTCTCCATGGTCTCTATGGGAGCCAAAGGGAACACTGCAGACCAAATGGCAACGGTAAATCCATATATATATTATTAGGTGGGGAAAATAACCTGTTTTGGTTTTGAACTGAGTTTTGAGTAACTTCCATTTTATTATAATAGACATTCTGTAAGGAATAAGGATGTTCCTAAGTTCAGATTCCTGTGCAGGCTTGCCTTTGCATTCTTGCCAATATAGATTAAAGATATTCTGTCTCTCCCAATGTCATCAATCTTTTTGTCCTGTGAAATCTGGAAGAAGAATTGAAGAATTGATGTTTTTCCTCTTTAATTATTAAAAAACACTGTTTTTTTCCTTTTCCTTAAATAAAAAAGCTATGGTAATGAATTAAAGAAAGAAAGGGCTTGTGATCAATGCAGTTCCGTGCTGAAATGCATTATTTTTAACTTTTTTGGGGTATCATTTGCGAAATATCTCTAATCAAATCTGAATGCAACATAAAATGTAACTAATGACAACTATCCTTTTGCAGGTATTATCTGTGCCCAAAGGTGGAGAGCTTCATCAGGAGTATGGGAAACTTATTTCTGAAATCAACAAGCCAGGCACCAAGTATTTGTTGAAACTAGCCAACAGGCTTTTTGGAGAAGAGACATATGAATTTCTTGCAGTAAGTAACCTACTACTAGCAGGAACCCCCGGTGGCGCAGTGGGTTAAACCCCTGTGCCAGCAGGACTGAAGACCGACAGGTCGCAGGTTCAAATCCGGGGACAGCGTGGATGAGCTCCCTCTATCGGCTCCAGCTCCTCATGTGGGGACATGAGAGAAGCCACCCACAAGGATGTTAAAACATCACAACATCCAGGTGTCCCCTGGGCAGCGTCCTTGCCAACGACCAATTCTCTCACACCAGAAGCGACTTGCAGTTTCTCAAGTCGCTCTTGACACGACCAAAAAACAACAACAAAAAATCCCTACTACTAGTGCAGGAAACCCTCCAAAATACCCTTGACAGATGACCATCAGGTTTCTGTTTAAAGGCCTCAAAAATACCCTCCAAATTAATCCACCCAACTGTCAAACAACTGAGCTGTATAGCTGTGTTCCAGAAGCATTCTCTCCTCACGTTTCGTCCACATCTGTAGCAGGCATCCTCACAACCTCTGAGGATGCCTGCCATAAATGTGGGTGAAAACTCAGGAGATAATGCTTCTGGAACATGGGCATACAGCCCAGAAAACTCATAGCAACTAGTGTCAAGGAGTTTTTGCTGTGTATTTAAATGTGTATTATAAACTATTAGTATATAGTCTGTTTGTGGCAATTTAACCTACTGCCTCCACCACTGAGTTATATCCAATTCCACTTAGACCCAGTTAAGTCTTACACAAAAGTGTCAAAAAGTGTTAAAACTCACATTCCACATTGTAATAAAATGCAGTAGATAATAGAGGTGTATAGTGATCATTGGTCTTAAGTTATTGTAGGAGATACTTTTAATATCTCAGAAAAGATTGAGCGGTTTCTTTGGTTCCTAAAACCATCTAATTATATGCACATGTAATTCCGTGACACAATAATAATAATAATAATAATAATAATAATAATAATAATAATTCTTACCCACTTCTCCTCATGGCTCAAGGCAGGTTACAACATTGCTAAAACACATAATCAAAACACATAGTTTCGTAAAGTAAAAGTAAAGATTTCCCCTTGACATTAAGTCTAGTTATGTCTGACTCTGGGAGGTGGTGCTCATCTCCATTTCTAAGCTGAAAAGCCGGCGTTGTCCGTAAACACCTCCAAGGTCATGTGGCTGGCATGATTGCATGGAGTGCCGTACCCTTCCTGCTGTAGCGGTACCTACTGATCTACTTACATTTTCATGTTTTAGAACTGCTAGGTTGGCAGAAGCTGGGGCTAACAGCGGGAGCTCACCCTGCTCCCCAGATTCGAACCCCAAACAAAAATGAGACATAGAATTGAAGTTTAAAATTAGATTTAAAACCTCAAAATTATGGTTGCTTGGAAATATATTTCATTTTCAAGCTGGAACTTCAATGGCTAGTAGTTACCAAAGGCTCTTTCAATGTGAAGTATAGCTGACTTTAGATCCAGGTATGTCTTTCTGCTGGAAGGAAGCCTCAGGCAGAGCTCAGTGTAGAGTCTTTACAGTAGCTTTCATTCAATATTTCATACAAGGACAAGGCTTTTCTTCCTGCCCAGTGAACCATGTAGCATGTCATCCCTTTCCGCCATGGATTATATTATAAATTATGCAACTTCCACTTCCACTCATTGTATTGTGTGCTGTGCTGAGAGAAGTAGTATCCAGGCATGTGAATTATAATTTGCTGTACAATACTGTAATGCTACTTTTGTATATGGAATTCATCATGGAAGTGTGACTCCCTTATGTCATATTTCTGAGTTTTTAAGGGCCGAAAATTCCCATGTTCATAGGAAATTCAGTAATGTTATGTGGATCATACTGTATTATGTATATTTTTGAGTCAAGGAATTTCTCTTGGTTCAGATGCATAATTTATTTCATTTTATCACAAATACTGTAAATTAATTTCTAGGATTATGCTGGACTTTCTATCAATGTGAACTTTACTAAAAGTCTTTAGAGTAATATGTTAATAGCTTTTCCAGGTGCATACAATACTGAATAATAATAGTAGTAACAGCAACAACAACAACACTTTGTTTATATTCTGTCCTATCTCCCCGAGGGGACTCAGAGCGGATTACAGTATATACAAACACAAACACAGGCAAACATTCAATGCCTTGATATAATTAACAGAAATTCACAGAGATTCACAGACAAAGACAAAGGCTTCCCCTTTCATCTCTGGCTCTGGAGGCAGTGCTCAACTTCCAGCTCTGGGGGAGGTGTTCATCTGAATTTCCAAGCCGAGGAGCCTGTGTTGTCCGTAGACACCTCCTGGTCGTGTGGCCAGCATGACTGCTTGGAGCGCCTGTTTGCTTTCTCTCGGAGGTGGTACCTATCGATCTACTTACATTTGCATGTTTTCGAACTGCTAGGTTGGCAGGAGCTGGGGCTAACAGTGGGAGCTCACCCCATCCAGCAGATTAGAACTGTCAACCTTCAGGTCAGCAAGTTCAGTGGCTCAACGCCACCCACGGCCCTACAGTACTATACAATACTGAATATTGAAATCAGTTCCTTTCTTTTTTTTACAGTTTGTGACAATGTGAGAGCATAGTTTTTATATGATACATAAATTGTAATGGGTTTTAGTAATAAAACATCTTCATTTTGTATTTAAGCCATTTATAGACTCCAGCCAGAAATTCTACCAAGCTGGTCTAGAGAAACTGAGTTTCACCAAAAACTCAGAAGATTCCAGAAAACATATAAATGCCTGGGTAGAAGAACAGACGGCAGGTGAGTAAATCTTGGACTTTTTAAAGAAAGGGAAAGTGGAATTCAGCGAATGCTTAACTTGATTGCATTACTGTAAATGAGAAACAGCTACCTGTATTAAACAGCTTTTTCTTTCCTCCTAAAGGTAAAATTGCAAATCTCCTTGCACCAGGAATAGTTAACAACCTGACAAGGTTGGTCTTGGTGAATGCTATCTATTTCAAGGGAAATTGGGCAAGTCAGTTCCAGAAAGAACATACGATGGAACGACCATTCAGGATTAACAAGGTATGGAATTGAAACAAAGATTTTAACAACCCTGTTGCAGATTCTGCTTTTTGAAAGTACCTCCCCGCTTCCAACATGTTGCCTTCAAATGATGAGTCCCACTATTTCAAATTATGATACTGGGAAAATATATGAGATGATTTTTTAAAAACTGATATGGTTCAGGCACGAAGAAATATGTAAACCCTACATTTTAACATAAATTTTTATCTCTGTGTTAGTAGCATTCTTGCCTTTTATCCCACATTTCAAATAGACACATTTGAGTTTCAAACGGATGTGGATCTAATGTAACTCCTTGCTGACTTATACATTAAGTCTATTCTTTTGTTTTTCTTCAATCCATCAGCCTGCAGCTTCTCTCACCGAAGCTTCTCACACCAGGCCATCCTCATACTCTGAGGTCTACTAACTCTGAGGCCTACCTCACACTGAAGTTTACCTCACACTGAGGCATCTCTCAGACTGAGGCCTCTCTTAGATTGAAGCCTCTTCATACTGAGGGCAACTAACACTGAGACATACTAAGCTACAGGGACACCTGCTTATATTGAATTGTAGCTTTTGCTGAGTCATTGCATCCATTTAAGTATTGATATTGATGTTTAATGATTTGTGGTGCTATTGCTTTTAAATGCTTAATGATTTTGTATTGTGTATACCTAAATTGTTGTAAACCGCTCTGAGTCGCCTAAGGGCTGAGAAGAGCGGTATACAAATAAAGTAAATAAATAAATAATAAATAAATTTAACCCTTTCAGTGCTTGATTCACATTTTTGTAATTAAAAATACCTAGTTAATTTTTAATATATAATCCAGTTTAAATAAGATAATCTGGGATAAGATCCTGGGATATATGTAGAAGGGGCCTTCGTCTCATAGATGCAGTGAGACTCCTCTAGTTTGTACAAACATTGGTTCCATGTAATGTAATCTAGGCCTTACATTCACACACAATTGGGCACAGATGCATTTGCTACTATGGTCTACTTTGGCATCACAATGGAAGGCTCATCCTATAGTTTTTCAGCAGCACCTTTGTCTTTTTTTCCTAACACACCTTCCCCCTTCTTTCAGAATGAAAGCAGGCCAGTGCAGATGATGTTTAAGAAAGCAAAATACAACATGACCTATATATCAGAGTGTCGGACCAAAGTTCTGGAGATCCCTTATGTGGATAATGACCTGAGCATGATTATTCTGCTTCCTGATGCAATTGAAGATAATTCCACAGGTCTGGAGAAGGTAAGACTGCCTGCATATTAGAAATAAGCAGTGGTAGTCACTGTGTACCCCATCAACTGTTATCATTAACATTATCCTTTGTAGTAACGGTGATTATGTGTCTTATATTATTTCCAACTTATGGTGACTCTAAGACAAATGTGGCACAACGTTTGCTTGGTAAGATTTGTTAAAAAATAGTGTGCCATTGCCTTTCTCTGTGACTGAGAAACTGTTGCTTGCCCTAGGTCATCTACTGGACTAGGATTTTAACGTTGGTGCTCCAGCATCCTAGTCAAGCCGTCAAATCACTACGTCAGACTGTTGTGTATGTAATAATATGTCTCATTTCTGTAAATGTGGCTTGAATGCTGTGCCCTATTTCAAGTCACATCAATTCCTGGAAAGCAGCTGGTTTCTGGAATTCTTTTTTTCCCATCCTAAATTCATTATTTGTATAGTACAAACTCTGTATCTGCAAGACCAGTGTATGTGGTTTGACAAAATGTATCCTTCTCAAGCTTTTTTTTAGGTCCTCCACTGTGACTGTATCATATTCTTGGGCCAAAAGCCCTTCATTTTAATAAGCTTTGCTATTACTTGTGACTTGGACCCCCGATGGCGCAGTGGGTTAAACCCTTGTGCCGTCAGGACTGAAGACCGACAGGTTGCAGGTTGCAGGGAGAGCGCGAAGCTCATCCGTGCACTCCTTAGATGAGCTTCCTCTATCAGCTCCAGCTCCCCAAGCGGGGAACATGAGAGAAGCCTTCCAAAAGAATGGCAAGACATCAAAAACATCCGGGCGTCCCCTGGGCAACATCCTTGCACATTCCCAATTCTCGCACACTAGAAGCGACTTGCAGTTTCTCAAGTCGCTCCTGGAAAAAAAAAACCCTGTGACTTTGGTTATCCATGTAAAGTCCAGGAAAGTATCCCCAACGGATACAGTTACACCAGTGTTTCCTAACCTGTGGGTCCCCAGATGTTTTGATCTTCAACTCCCAGAAATCCTAACAGCTGGTAAACTGGCTGGGATTTCTGGGAGTTGTAGGCCAAAACACCTGGAGACCCACAGGCTGAGAACCACTGAGTTATAGTAATGCACACAGACAGGTGATAAGTCTGCCAAGCATAACTTATGGACAGCCTGATGTTATTTACCATCAACTGCTGTGTATATTGGACAGTTTGAGAAGCAAGTGCCAAGACACAGTTTTCAAACTTTTTGGCATTTTTCTTATTTTGATCAGGCCTTAGCAGTGTGAGTTCCAGTTTCCCATTGGTCACGATTCTATAGTAGCTACTTAAATCCATAACTACATAGTTTCATAACTAAGTAACATCTCCCAGCTTGATCTCCAATCCTCCCACCAAATATTAACTTACAGGGCAACATCTAATGCAATAGAGATCTGACCTCCTCCTGTCAATTGGGACACAGCAGACTGACAATTTTGTGGTCTCCTTCAAATAATCATTAGTGTGATAGAAGTAGAATCCCTATTCCTTCTTGTATTGGAGATCATTCACAGGAGGGTGTGTGGAAATATAAATCTGCTGCCTCCCATTTGAAATGAGAACAGATTCTTATCACTTGCTACGACTGCTGCAGGATTGGTGGACTTTTACAGTTCCTACATATTCTCTACACTATTGAACATAGAGGGATCACTAATACAGATCAGTTATAGATGCATAACCTTATATTTATGATTGTGGATTCCAGTCATATTCAGCATCAAATGAGAAACAGACCTTCCCATATTAAAATACAATAATATTATAATACAACATTATGTCTGGGCCTTTCCCTCATCCTTTATCTCCAGCACAGGCAATTACTGCCAAGCCATATTTAGGGTGTTTCTAATGACATTGATGTAGCTGCTGTAGGTAAAGGTCAAGGTTGTCCGCTGACATTAAGTCCAGTTGTGTCCGACTCTGGGGGTTGGTGCTCATCTCCATTTTTAAGCCGAAGAGCCGATGTTGTCCGTAGACACCTCCAAGGTCATGTGGCCGGCATGACCGTTACCTTCCCACCGGAGCGGTACCTATTGATCTACTCACATTTGCATGTTTTCGAACTGCTAGGTTGGCAGAAGCTAGGGCTGACAATGGAAATTCACCCTGCTCCCCTAATTCGAACCTGTGACCTTTTAGTCAACAAGCTCAGCAGCTCAGCGCTTTAACCCACTGTGCCACAGGGGGCTCTGCTGTATGGAACAGAATACTAGAATTGGTGGATCTTCTAGAAAGTATATCCTGCTAACATGACACGTGTTAATTTAAAATTTCATTACATTTTAATGGAATATCGTAGGATTTAGAAGAGCCCTCTCTGGGTTTTTTTTTGGCTGGAGGACAGATTCCAGAAGCACTTTGTGTGCCTACTCCTGAATAACATTTTTATTCCTTTGGGATTAAACCAACATGAGTCAGACGTATATCTGTAAGCAGGTTTATCCTTCTTCCCTTAATATTTCATACTTATTTAATTTCAGTTGGAGAGAGAACTGACCTATGAGAAACTCATGGACTGGATCAATCCAGAAATGATGGATCTAACCCAAGTGGAGCTGTCTCTGCCCAAATTTAAACTGGAAGAAAAGTATGACCTGAAGCCTGTTCTGATTGGCATGGGGATGTCTGATGCTTTTCACGAGAGTGAGGCTGACTTCTCAGGAATGTCACCCCAAAATGACTTAGTCTTATCTGAAGTTGTTCACAAATCCTTTGTAGAGGTAAACGAAGAAGGCACTGAAGCTGCTGCTGCTACGGCGGCTATTATGATGATGCGGTGTGCTATGATTGTCCCACAATTCACTGTCGATCATCCATTCCTCTTTTTAATTCGACACAACAATACCAGAAGCATCTTGTTCTATGGTAGGTTTTGTTCTCCATAAAAGTAGCATATTGGGCAGGTACAATACAAACACAAGTTGTTGTGGCTCGTTTGGCAATTTATCAAGGTTTTGATTTCATATCAGTAATGTTTCTACTAAATAATGCTTGGTGCTTTAACTGGTGCTGTTGTGCCTGAAGCAGGCTTTTATGCTACTGTTAATATTTGACAAATGGTTATGTCCCCAGAGATCACTCCAAAAGATGGTCCAGTGAAGGCAACTATGACCTTATTCTCAGTCCTTCTGCTGAGACATATGGATATTTGTTCATATTCCTTGTGTCTTATTCAATACAGGATACAATATTGCACGGACTGGTGCAGAAGATCAGGCAAGCCTTGCTAAGTGCACTTCTCTTAATCTTTTGTATGTAAATTATTCAAGAACAGAGGGCTTTGCAAGTGCCTTGAGTCCACTTTTGTGATAGCTTTTCCATTCTTGGTCTTCCTGTTTCCAAGGGGTAACTATCACATTTTCTTCACCTGAATGTATTCACTGGGAGCATGGGGATAAAACACTAGTTTACTTTTCTACCTCTGATCTTTTGCTGCTATTGTATCTTAAAATATTTCTCTAGAGAAACAGCATGATTGGCATATCACATTACTTACTTACTTTACTTACTTACTTAAGCAGATACCACATAAGCAGATATCCTCAGATATACTCTTCATTGCTGCTTATTCATACCCACTTTCCAATCACCTGTCATTTCTCACAATTTCTTTTGAACAATCACACTAGCCTAACCCAGGACACTACACACGTACTCATTTATCCATTTCTGGATTTGCACCTTGCTTTCTTTACTCTAAAATACCAAGTAATAATATAGCATACCAAAATCACTCAATACTACAAACTTGTCTATGCATGAAAAACAGGTAAAGCCCCATAGTGACATTTTAAAAAAAAATCAACAGGCAAAGTTACAACAAAATATTAAAAAAGAAAGTTCAAGACATTCCTGGAAACCTTTGAAAGAGTTATGATTTCTGAATGTACAAAATTTGACTTTGCAAAAAATTATTCTGAACCTGTTGTGAAAGACACTACTATCTATATTTGCCTTTTGGATGGACTGTTTAACAAAACAGTTTGAACTTTATTTTAGAAATGGCATTCAACCTTGTTTGATTGGAATAAAAGCTAAAAACAAATCTATATGAATTGTTCCGTCTCATATGTTTGTTAATTATGATGTTTCTGCACTTGGTAAAAGACAGACTCGTTGCTGGTGTCCCTGTCATCATACATTGCTGAAACCAGTGGTCGGTTCACTAAAGTTATCCAAGAGCCTGGATGGTGCATGTAGAGATAATCTTTCTCCCAATTCAATTTGCCATTCCCACCGTAGATGCCAGGCAGCAAACTGAAGGAGTTATGAGGTGCTGGTGAACAGGGTGCTGAAGGATGACAAATTCAGTCCCCTCTCAACCATGAGCAATGGTGCAGGAACAAAAAATGTGAATTGTAAAATTCATAAATGTCACAAATTTGGCTTATGACATTGTCAGTACTGAACAGGATGCCAGCCAGCATTTTAAACCATCAGAATGCTACTTAATACACAAGTTCAGATAACCTCAGCAGTTAAAGTTAGTTCATTAATTTAGCTGAAGAGCTGACTGGACTGTATATGCTAACAATCATGCTCGTAGCCAAGGGGGCAGTTTAGGGGTTCAAACCACTTCTGAAAAATTTCAGGTAAAAAACCCCCTAGTTTACTCCTGAATTTTAACTCGTTAACCAAATCTCCATGCCAAGTCTATTAGAAGAAAAAATTAGAATCCCTTCAGACCTGCAAGCACTATCTCAACCAAATTTTGATTATTCACACTATCAGTACCTACCTTTCTACCAATTTACATTGCAATAGCTGACATATTAGAAGCAACCAAGTTGGCCTTCCCGCAGCTGGCAGGCAAAGTCTAAGGTGCAGGGCGGTGGAGGGAGGATTTGACCTGGATTGCAGATGAAAACTGAGGAAAATCTGGAAACAGAGGTGTCTACCACTGGTTCATCTAATCCAAGCCCTGCCAAAGAAACAATGGAATAGGAGCAAAGACAAGACACTTGTCTTGTTAGACCTTGGACTTTATATAAATAATACTGTTTCTGATGACCATATTTTGTTCATAGTGCAGGAAAAAATTGCAACAATAAAGCAGGAGAACCATTTTTGTTGATATTTCTGTTTATGTTATGCTGCACATTGGAGTACCTTGTAAGCCACCCCAAGTCTCTTTTGGGAGATGGTAGCAGGATATAAACAAAGATTATGTTTTTGTTGTTGATGATGATTATAGAGCTTCTGTTCCTACGAGCCTCAGCAGGTTGGCCAATCATGAGGGATCATGCAAGTAATAATTCATCAGTTGTTGGGGATCAAGTTCCTCAGCCCTGCAGTATAGTCACTTTAATAATTTTGTTAGGTATCCCCACATTTCACTTATACTCAGATATGTGTAGTTTCACAAAAATCTTAGTATGCCAAAAGTAGCGGGACATTTGAAAAAAATGCTTTGTGGTAGAAAAATGTTGGTAAATATTGTACATACAAGTAAAAAGACACATTTAGATAAAAGATTAAAGACCTAAAGAACAAAATCTCATGGTGTATCCTGGACTGTAGTTCCAAGTGGTAAAAAGAAGAGAAATGCATCCCTTTTACAAAAGCTTGTTTTCAGAACTGAGTTTCTCATCTTACCCAAAAAGATAACCATTAATGACATCCAGCATAAAGCTAGCAAATCAAAATTCATTTTTGAGTTACAGTGTCAATTGATCTTGTATTATTTATACATGTATGTTTACTAACATTTCTAAAACAATAGCTAGACATTCTACAACACTTGTTCAATCAAAATACAAAGTATAAAATGTAATGTGAGTATAATAAAGAGTAAGAATTATCAAACAACATTAACAAGAAATGGTTAAATGTTCATTTTCAAATCATACATGTGCCATTATAGCATGAACCCAACGTTCCTATGTTTAAAAATTAAATGTTATCTCATAGCATCTAAAACTTTCTATGCATGTATATGCTATGCTTTTTAAAAAAAGAGATAAAAGAATGATCAGAAACAGTATAGTATAAAAGTGTGCATGCATTGGAGAATATAAATGTCACTGACTTTTACCTTTAATTACACATCCTTTATATATTATGAAATTATAGATTGGAAGAGACTGAGGCCCCTTCTGCACAGATGAATAAAATCTCACATTATTTGCTTTGAGCTGAGATATATGGCAGTGTGGACTCAGATAACTCAGTTCAAAGCAGATCTTGTGGGATTTTCTGCCTTGATATTCTGGGATATAGGGCTGTGTGGAAAGGCCCTACAAAGCTATCTAGTCCCATCCCTTATGTTTTTATTAACTACTTGAGTGTATTTTGAGAACTAGGTGGGGCATTGTAGCTCAAATCTTAATTGTAGGTTGCAACTAAATTGTAAGTTGCACTGAAATAAATGGGAGCTTGGTAAATAAGCAGTTATGCCATTTCCATTGATTTAATGGTTCTATTCTACTTGAAGCTAACAATGGGATTTGGACCTATGTGAATTTCAGCTTTCCATATTTTCTACATTGAGCCATGACACTATATTCTTAAGCCCCAATTCATATTGGGAGGTGAAATGCACTCTATGATTGTATGGAAGGCAGACATGCAATACTCGGAAACCTGGCCCATGCAAAATAGATGCTCTGAAACAGTGTTTCTCAACCTGGGGGTAAGGACCCTTGGGATGCTCACAAAGGGGGGAGGGGTCAGAGGGGTCACCAAAGACCATCAGAAAATGCAGAATTTTCTGTTGGTCATGGGGTTCTGTGGGGAATGTTTGGCCCAATTTTATCATTTGTGGGGTTCAGAATGTCAACTCCCAAATGTTAAGGTCTATTTTCGCCAAACTCCACCAGCATTCAAATATGGGCATATTGAGTATTCATGCCAAGTTTGGTCCAGATCCATCATCATTTGAGTCCATAGTGTTCTCTGGATGTAGGTGAACTACAACTCCAAAACTCAAGGTCAATGCCCACCAAACCATTCCAGTATTTTCTGTTGGTCATGGGAGTTCTGTGTGCCAAGTTTGGTTAAATTCAATCATTGGTGGTGTTCAGAATACTCTTTGATTGTAGGTGAACTATAAATCCCAGCAACTACACTCCCAAATGAAAAAAACCAATCCCCCAACCACACCAATATTCAAATTTAGATGTATTGGGTATTTGTGCCAAATTTCATCCAGTGAATGAAAATACATCCTGCATATCAGATATTTATGTGGTGATAATTTTATGGTGGAGGGTCACTACAACATGAGGAACTGTATTAAGAGGTTGTGGCATTAGGAAAGTTGAGAACCACTGCTCTAAAAGAGCATGGCCAAAAAGGCCACAAAAGAAGAGGACATCTGTCTCTTGTTTCATTTTACAAAATGAGACCCTCTGACAAATGGAATTGGTTAACATAGATATTTTTTAGAGATCAGGTAGAAACGCTTATGTGCATTGCTCTTTTTTAAAGCAACATAATGGCTTAGCTATAGTACGCATAATATTTGCATCTTATTCCTAAACATTTTTTGGTCTGGCACAATCCTGCTAAGGTCAGCAGAACATCCAACTTCATGAGTGCACTTCAAATTTCAGGCTTTTAATGCAACCTAGAAGCTACAAAACATTCTACGGAGAGCAGAATCTGCCAAAGAAAAGGATGTTTTTGTTTTTGTTCTCTCTGATGAAGAAGAGAAAAGGATGGTCTGCTACGATTTTTACAGGCCGCATTGATGACCTTATTACAACCACAGCTCCGGTGGCAGCTGCTGCCTCGGTGCCCTCTTCATTCACTTCCACAAATGACTTGTGAAACACCTCTGACAGAAACAAGTTATTTTTGCTTGAGATTCCTGAGAAATTTGCTTGGCCTTGACTGAAGGCATCTTTCATCCCCATTCTGCTTAAGGTAGACTTGAGGTCATATCTCTCTTCCAGTTTGAATTTGGGCAGTTGGAGTTCCACTTCTATGTTCTCCATCATTTCTGGACTCGTCCATACCGATAATCTCTCATATGTTAGTTCTTTCTCCAACTACAGTTAGATTAGAAAAACGGTTAAGATAGCAAAACTGGAACTGGCCCTTTCATACTACATTATTATAGGACTACTTCAACTGAGGAATTAGATGCTTCTCCCAAAACTGCAAATCTTAAGGTCTTGTAGGGTATTGCCATGACTGTTAAAGTGCAATCACAGTGCTATAATTGTATGATGTGAAAGGACTGTAGCTTTTAATGGGCCGGGAGAGGAAGGACTGTAGATCTTCAAACTAGTGGCCATGTTCATTGTTAAATCTTAAACATGAAGATACAAGACCATAAAATACAAACCTCTTATTTACCTTTCTAGAGAACAATCCTTTTCTTGGTCTCAACTACACTAGACAAATAAAATCAATGGCCACTTGATGATTCAATATTTATGTAAATTTGAATGGGCTTAAACAAGTCGAGAGTGACATGATTTAGGCTACAGATTATCTTAAAATACTGTGTTCATCAAAGGTGGACAACCAGATGATGGTGGACTACAACTCCTATCAGAGCAAGCTAACAGTAAGGGAAACTGGGAGTTGCAGTCCAACAAATATATTAGGCCACACTTTGCCTTCCCTTAATACAGTGGTTCTCAACCTGTGGGTCCACAGATGTTTGACCTTCAACTTTCAGAAATCCTAACAGCTGGTAAACTGGCTGGGATTTCTGGGAGTTGTAGGCCAAAACCTCTGGGGACCCACAGGTTGAGAACCACTGCCTTAATATATACACTGAGCTACCACTCAATTACTGTACTTAGTGGCTCTTTACATCTAAATCAGTGGTTCCCAACCCTTTTTTTGACCAGGGATCACTTTGACCAGGGACCATTCTCCAAAGGGTTATGAATCGATTTTTGGTCAACTTTAGATCAGGTTTGATTATTTGCGGTGCTGATTCAGAAAATTGCATTGGATAGACCACATCAGCTCTAGTTTCTGATACAGAACATAGGCCATCCAGTAGTCGCCATCTGTTAACCCACAGAAAACCATATTTGATAAACCTCAGCACTATAAGCAGGTTTTGCGAGACCAGACGCTTTCATTGCAACGGTGCAGTAACAGTGAGGCCATGGACCATATTTTAGATCTTGAGGACCACTGGTGGTCAATGGACCACAGGTTGGGAACCACTTATCTAAATAGGCATGTCTTGAAAATATACAAATCTTGCCTGTACAATTGCACTATGGCAAATGGGAAGGAGTTATACAAGCCTATAATTTATTGGATTCCTAAGCCTTCCCTGAGACAGTGGAAAAATTAAAACACCTTTCTTCTAACTGCATCTGATTCCATACTTATAAACGCTAGCCAAGTCCCCTGAAATATGAAAATAAATGCTTTACCAGTTCTAAACCAGTAGACTCATCTGTGATGTCTTCTGGCAGCAGGATAAACATGCTGAGTTCTTTGCTAACATAAAGGAGCTCAAGAATAAAAACTTTCAGAGTGTCAATGTAGAAAGCTGGAAATTTGTCCTTTAGAAACATCATTTGCACAGGCTTTGACTGGATCTGTAATTTTTTTTTTAAAAAAAATAGCGTGTTAGTAGTTTTTCTACATAAATTAACCACCTTCCAGGATTGGCAAATCACAGGTTTTCAACAGAGATGTGTGACATGTAGCCCTTCTGGGGTCATTGGACTGCGATTCCCATCAATCTTAGCACAGACAATGATGATAAATGATGGGAACTGAACTCCAACATCCAGATTAGTATCAAGTTGCTTTGCATTTCTCTTTTCAAAACACCAAAGTGTGAAAGAGGACAAGAAAGAGCTTCATTTCCCTGATGTAAAATCAGAAAAAGGGTGTTTTTATTTTTGTTACCCATGAGCTATAGCATTATCACTTCCCAGATAAGATTCTGTACTCTCATCACAGGGCAATGGAGTCGACACTGCCATATAATCCAGTTCAAAGCAGATAATCTGGATATTATATGGCAGTGTAGAAGGGACCTCAGTTAACACTTGTCCCTGACAAAACCTCCAAGAACATTAAAGTTCATGTTTTACTATATGAAATAAGTGCTTTAAGCAAGCCTTCTTTATAGACGATGCTCAAAGTTAAAAGTAATACTATACTAAATTAACACCAGTAAAATTTTCCCATGTTGTAGGATGACATTTTTATTTTTTTATTTACAGATGCTTACCTTACTGAGTCTGAAAGACTTCTCTGTAGTATTTTCTTTTTGAAATTTTTTGTCCCACATTCCTTTGAAGTAAATGGCATTTACTAGGACCAATGCAGTCTGAGAATCAACAGCACCATCAGGTAACAGATTCTTAATTTTGTCTTTTTCAAAGAAAAGGATAGTATAAGTATTGATATCGCAAAACCACTTTGTATTTTGAAAAATAGCTTTCTACTAAGTCAGATCATCATCCCATCTAAATTCTTCATCTCGTACTGCCCCTAGAGTTTGCTTTCTTGCAAAAATAACATGATATTTGTGTGTGTGTATCTGGAGCAACTTGAGAAACTGCAAGTCACTTCTGGTGTGAGAGAATTGGCCATCTGCAAGGATATTGCCCAGGGGATACCCAGATGTTTTATCATCCTGTGGGAGGCTTCTCTCATATTCCCGAATGAGAAGCTGGAGCTGAAGGGAGCTCACCCCGCTCCTGAATCAACATTACTCATTACAGAAGAAGTAACATTAGCAGTTACTACATTGTCACCCCATCCCCATAAAAATCAGGTATTATTATTATTATTATTATTATTATTATTATTAATAGCCTGCTTTATCTCTCCAAAGGGGATTCAAAAAGGTTTGACATAAAGCATTATTATATAATTTAAAATATATAAACATACAGCCATTGGTGATGATGCTCTCACTTATAAAAATGTAACATGTTACAGATAACAGCATTACTTTCAATGCAATACTGGGGAAGTGAATCCTGGCTGCTGAAAAGGCTTTTTTCATGACGCTTTAAAAGAGGGAAGCATCTGATAACTAAATCATGTACATTTCAAGTTTTAAACAGAGAAGTATCTCCCTCCATCAAGAAATATATAAAACATGAGGTAAGTTGATAAAGAACACTCCACATCTTACCTTCAAATTAGATGTTTTCCCACATACCTCGCTTTAGAACAGGGTGTGCAAAATACATCCCACATATATCCTCCAGTTTGTAAAACCAATTTATAATAAAAATTACAGTATCCCTTCCTTATCCATGGAGTTGACTAAAATAATCAAAGGTCTAGAGAACAAGTCCTATGAGGAGCGGCTTAAAGAGCTGGGCATGTTTAGCCTGTAGAAGAGAAGGCTGAGAGGAGACATGATGGCCATGTATAAATACATGAAGGGAAGTCATAGGGAGGAGGGAGCAAGCTTGTTTACTGCTGCCCTGGAGACTAGGATGCAGAACAATGACTTCAAACTACAGGAAATATTCCACCTGAACATTAGGAAGAACTTCCTAACAGTGAGAGCTGTTCAGCAGTGAAACTCTCTGCCCCGGAGTGTGGTGGAGGCTCCTTCTTTGAAGGCGTTTAAACAAAGGCTGGATGGCCATCGGTCAGGCCTGCTTTGAATGTGATTTTCCTGCTTGGCAGGGGATTGGACTGGATGGCCCATGAAGTCTCTTCTAACTCAATTAGTCTATGATAATGGGTCATTGTTTGCCCTAAAGGCTTATGGGGGCAATTTCATCACAGTTTCCCCAAATGATTTTAGACTCACTTGCTCCGATATTTAAAAATTAGCTGCTTCTAGAATCCAAAACAGACCCGCATTTTTAATGGCCTGGCTAGGAGGCTGTGCTTTGACAATGATATCTGGCAATTAAGGAAAATATAACAAAAATATGTTATGTATGTGTATTGCTTTATAACCAAGAAAAGTTTGTTAAGTGCTTCATAAAATATAAAACATGTGAGAACTATTGGCTTAGGTTTATTCACATGTGTTTTAGGAGAAGTTCAGATATTATGAATCAATTAATTAACTTACTATCAGTTTGTCTTTCCACCCAAGAATTGATCTGGCCTCTGACTTGTTCAGCAGCACGCAAAAAATCAACAGATTGCGGCTCTGCATGGTAATATTTCTTAACAAGTTGCAGATATTCCTGGAATGCATAAATGCAAATTATTTCCCACCTATACTCATGTATAAGTCTAGAAATTTTTGTCAAAAAATTAACCCAAAATCTTGTATCAATTTATCCATGATCAATGTTGGTACTGAACTTTCACTTGTATTTATTTTTTAAAGGAACCATGCCCTTATCTGAGTAAACTGGCGAAAGGTGAGAGCTTAATCCATCCCAGAACAACATGAAAGAAGCATCAACCCGCTCTACTCCCTCCTTCATGGCTCCATCTCTGGCCTTTTTGGATGCCAGGGTGGGAAAATAGCTGTATTTCTCTCCATGGAATGACCTCCAACTGATCCATGTGTCAACCCAGAATATCAAGGCAGGTAATCCCACAATATCTGCTTTGAAGTGGAATATATGTTAGTGTGGACTCAGATAACCCAGTTCAAAGCAGATATTGTGGAATTTTTTGCACTGATATTCGGGGTGATATGGCTGTGTGGAAGGGTCCTGAGGGCCCATCCAGACAGTACCTTTATTGCAGACTACGTTCTGGACAGTCCCGAATTAATTTGCAACAAACTAGGAAAACCCTGGTTTGTGGCACATTAATTAGATAGTGGATTTATTCTGCGCCTTCTTGGAAGGAGCGGGATAAACCCACTACTTCCGGTATCTGGACTGCAGTCCAGACACCATTCTGAATGATGACCATGAGATGCAGAGGGAACCTTAAGAAATGGGGCTACAAAATAGAATCCAAGACATGTGAGTGTGGAGAAGGGCATACCATAGACCACCTACTACAATGCAACCTGAGCCCTGCCACATGCACGATGGAGGACCTTCTTATGGCAACACCAGAGGCACTCCAAGTGGCCAGATACTGATCAAAGGACATTTAATCAGCTACCAAGTTTGCAAACTTTGGGTTTTTTTTTTTAGAATACAATACAACTGTTTGGTTCCCTCCTGACACGATAAATAATATAGCCTGGTAAACTGTGGGAATACCAACCCCCCTCCCCGAAGCCTTACCCGGCCTCCATTACAGGCTTCGAGCACCTCTCCCGGAGAGTGGGGTGGGGGAGAGATGCTCAAAGCCTGTAATGGAGGCCAAGTAAGCTTTCATTTGAACTAACAACTCTGAATTCCTAGAGGGGATTGTTGGGTCTACCCTCAACATCCCCTTCTCTGCAGTCCTTGTTGAACACCAAGGGCTAAATGGAGCTCTGTAATCATCAGCATTTCATTCAAAAAGTTCACGGTCATACCCCAAAGAATCTTGGAGGTTGGACCATTATCTATATTAAAGAAATTCCAAATTAGAGATTAATGTTAAGTGTAAATAATACTATACTTACATCAACAAATGTGAAAGTCTTTTCTCCATATAGTCGGTTGGCAGTTTTAAGCACGTAAGTCCTCTTGGGTTGGTTGATTTCAGAGATCAATTCCTTGAACAGACTATGAATGGTTTCACCTGCACTGAGATCTTGTTCCTTTCAGAGAGACACCATTGCCTATCAAAATCTCAGTTGCATTTGATGACACACCAGCAATTCTGAACATGAGCACAGCTAAGAAAAATGTAAGACTAAAACCTTGAATGTGAAGTAGCACTTAAGCATCACTAAAAAGAAGAGACAGATTTCTAAAAGAGTGCATGAGATATTTACATAATATTTGCATGTACTAATATTGTAGAAATTGAAACAACTTTTAATATAATCACTATCTTTTAATGAACAGCAAATTACATTTCCCCAGGGGAGTATAGAGACTATGGTGATTAGATGAACCATATGCTTTCTTAGTGTACTGTACACATACTAAATTGTAAAAGGTAACTTCAAGATCTCTGTTCCACTTTCTTTAAACTGGAGTTGGACTGGAAAGTTATATAAAAAGTTTACATATTTTGATGCCCCTCAAATAGAGAACTATGCCTCTACCAACTTGTCCCCAGTTACCCTATTCAAAAAGGATGGTCAAAGGAGATACAAGCTCTACCACAGTAGTTCCCAACCTTTTCCTCCAGGTGTTTTGGACTTCAGCTCCCACAATTCTTAGTAGCTGGTAAGATGGCTGGAATTCCTGGGAGTTGAAGTCCAAATCACCTGGAGGATCCAAAGTTGGAAACCACTGCTCTACTAAAAGGACAAGGTTTGGAGAATGAGTGGTATTTTGAATTAGCTAGCTTCCATCTTTCATTTTCTTTGGGGTGCGGGGGGACGACTTATGTTTGAAACACTGATATCTCTAAGGTTCGACTGTAGTTGGTCAATCCAGCCGTTTTACAAGGTGATTTTAATTCTTCAGAACTATATGCAGGATTGCTATTTCTGTTTTCCATCTTTTCCCCATTATGGTATGATATTACCTCTGAAGATCTTTCCATTCCTTTTGCCATAATGAAATGAAGCACCTGTAAGGAGAGTTGTAAAGACAATAATTGCAAAGTTAATTACATAATAGAGAAACAGAATAGTAGTAGGTGTATGGTATACGATATTAACCAAACTGAAACTATACAAAATAAGATACATTTTATAGCTGTAATACTTGTAATACAGTAATACCTATTGTGACAACAGCAAGGATGCAACTGCTACAATCCATACTTTACTAAGATCTTTGATCTAGTATGGAAAGCTATATTTTAAAACAGTACAACAATTTCTTCTTAATGACCCTTTTCAGTGGTTCTCAACCTGTGGATCCCCAGGTGTTTTGGCCTACAAGTCCCAGAAATCCCAGCCAGTTTACCAGCTGTTAGTATTTCTGGGAGTTGAAGGCCCAAACATCTGGGGATACACAGGTTGAGAACCACTGCTTTAAATGAAATAGCATTTTAAAAATATCGTATCAGTATTCAAAATAATGATCAGCTACTCATCATACTTTTGAAAGTATCTTCAATCCTGAAACTGCACAATGTGTTTGACTGCCTTCTATATTTATGTTTTCCTTTCCTTGTTCATAATTGACTGCTGATATCAGCTTCAGAGGACTTTCAATGTTCTTGACCATCATTTGTATTTATGATACATTTTCTCTTATGTGAATTTATGTATTGATGTATTTTAAGAAAACCAATTAAAATATATTTTAAAAATTAAAAAAAAGAAAGAAAGCAGCTAACACAACAATTTCCAGTTAGTGAATTCTAAGATGTTGTAAAATGACTACTTCCCTACATAGAACAAGGTTGAAGTCCTATATCATCTGTGGACCCAAGGCTAAAAAACCACTGGATTAGTACAGTACTGTATTAAATCTATAAATTATGTGAAAGATAGATCTCTTTTCCACCGTGTATATTGTCTTCAAAAGATCAAACACTAAACCACACCCAATAGAAGAACCTACTTCAGCCATCTGGGTGGCAGTGTTGTTTCTTGCTCCCATAAAGACCATACCCAGAGCAGACATGACACTCCAGGGTGAAAAGAAAATGTTTTTGCCTTGAGATGATTGATTCAACTTTTTGAAAAGACCCAAGGTGAAGTTGCCATTGGCTGTTGTAAGGGTGTCCATTGCTGAAACCTATGAAAAATATAACAAAGAAAATAATAATATGGAGAATGATGGGTGTCATTTTTCTTTCTTTGATCCTATGCATATTAATGGGGAAGGAAAACTTGATGGTTTGAACTGGTTAACTCCCTGATAATCTTGCCTTTGAAGTTTTCTCAGTTGTGCCATTAAAGCCAGCAAACAAGTTATTGGTATTGTTGAAGGCTTTCATAGCTGGAATCAATGGGTTGTTGTAGGTTTTTTTTGGGCTATATGGCCAGTTCTAGAGGCATTTCAAATGCCTCTAGAACAGTGTTTCTCAACCTTCCTAATGCCGCGACCCCTCAATACAGTTCCTCATGTCATGGTGACCCCCAACCATAACATTCTTTTGCTACTTCATAACTGTAATTTTGCTCCTGTTATGAAACATAATTTAGGATTTGTAGTTGTTGGGATTTATGGTTCACCTACAATCAAAGAGTATTCTGAACTCCACCAATGATGGAATTGAACCAAACTTGGCACACAGAATGCCCACGACCAACAGAAAACACTGGAAGGGTTTGGTGGGCATTGACCTTGAGTTTGGGAGTTGTAGTTCACCTACAAAGAGCACTATGGACTCAAACAATGATGGATCTGGACCAAACTTGGCATGAATACTCAGTATGCTAAATGTGAACACTGGTGGAGTTTGGGGAAAATAGGCCTTGACATTTGGGAGTTGTAGTTGCTGGGATTTATAATTCGCCTATAATCAAAAAGCGTTCTGAACCCCACCAATGATAGAATTGGGCCAAACTTCTCACAAAGAACCCCCATGACCAACAGAAAATATTGTGTTTTCTGATGGTCTTTGGTGACCCCTCTGGCACCCCCTGGCGACCCCTCCAGGGGTCCCGACCCCCAGGTTGAGAAACACTGCTCTAGAACATGGCCATATAGCCCGAAAATACCTACAACAACCAAGTTATTGGTAACTGAAAAATAAAGTGGTATCTTGTTGGAGGGGTCTGAACAGGGCTGTTGCACAGGAATGACTGTTCCAAGGTGTGAAACTTTTAGACCTGCAGCAATTGGTGAGTCACGTGAATGCAATGAGAAACCTCTGAACCCGTGTAAAATGAGCAAGTATTAATGACATTATTGATGTTAGTTTTAGTAACATATTGTTATTCATAAATGGATGGCCATCTGTCAGGGGTGATTTGAATGCAATATTCCTGCTTCTTGGCAGGGGGTTGGACTGGATGGCCCATGAGGTCTCTTCCAACTCTTTGATTCTATGATTCTATGAAATGACAGAAATCTTGGAAATGTATGCTATTATACATCATATATATTTAAAAATGTAAATGAAAGGTTTTCATACATTTCGTTATTTCAACTTATGTATGTGTCCTTGGGCCCTTCCAGACAGCTATATAACCCAGAATATCAAGGCAGAAAATCCCACAATACTGCTTTGAACTGGGTTATTTGAATCCATACTTCCATATATTTCAGCTCAAAGCAGATAATGTGGGTTTTTATTCCGTTGTGTAAAGGGCCTCTATCTCTTATAAGAGGTTGGTTTAACTTCCGGTTTGCTAGTAAAACTGAATTATGGTCTAAAAGTCTAAAAGTGTGTCACCAATATGACATATTTGAAAAATTCTGCATTGACTTTGCCTCATTCTGCTGAGAATTGTCCAAAATGATCCCTAAGCCTTTCTACAACTATTAACTTGATTCCAGTTGTTTGTATGTGCCTTCATGTCAACTCCAGCTTTTGTTGACCATATCCTAGGGCAAAGTTTCATCAGAGCAGGTTTGCAATTGCCTTCATTAAAGCTTGAGAGAGTGTTACTTGCACAAGATCACTTACTGCAGTGATTCTCAACCTGTGGTTCCCCAGGTGTTTTGGCCTTCAGCTCCCAGAAATCCTAACAGCTGGTAAACTGGCTGGGATTTATGGGAGTTGTAGTCCAAACCACCTGGGACCCATAGGCTGGGAACCACTGACTTAGTGGGTTTCCAAGGCTCCGATCTCTCAGACTCCGAATCCAATATTCAAACCATTACACCATATCTCCAGTTGAGGGAGCAATTCCACATCTTTGAAATTGTTTTGAAGTTATGAGAAAGTACGCCGTTTTTTCTTCACTTGTCCATAATGTGTAAAGCTTCAGAAGCACAGTGGCTTTCCCATAGCTTAATTTGTTATGAGTGAGTTTTATACCCAAATCTTTTGTGTAGAATGACACCTAGCATAACAATATTGATCATTGATACACAAATGATCAAAGGCAGTTGGTGCCCATTATTGGCAGGACGAGATGGTCAATGGAAGAAACGAAAATCAACAAGACTGTGAAATAGGCAGGACTGACTGGTTTGTAGCTAGCCTGGTTTTATGTTGGTAGACGGTGTACTCTACTTGTCCTAATGGACCAATGTCCACAAATCTTAATATTGACACATCTCCAATCAATAAAATAAACCCTTTTGGGTTTTTTGTACAATGTTAGCATTGTTAAACCTTCTAAATATTGTTGAATTAAAACTCCTAGAAATCTTAACCATCACAACCAATGTAGGTGGAGTATTTCCTTTATCTGAAACATTTAGGAGCAGAATTTTCAATTTTTTCCCCAGATTTTGGAACACATAATGAAGAAGGCATGTGGGGAAAGGGGGCTAGTCACACATTTAGTGCCTGTAGAGTTTTACCTTCAAAAAGGGGGAAGATAACAAGGAGAAGGACTCTGCTCAAACAAGACCCCTGTAAAAAGCAGATGCTTCTGGTGCTTTTCCAGCTGACAGCACTTTCCACCCTTTTAGAAAAGTAGCTTGGAAGGAAGGAGAAAATCCTCACTGACCATGAGCTGTTCTCATTCTCTCTGGCCTGGATACAGTTAGCAGTCAATTAGGTTGCTCTGTGCACTGCCCGTTGCCATTGGCACACAAATATTAAAAAATATTTCAGACTTCTAGTTAAGGGAAACTCAACCTATAACGAGAAATGCTGGACCAACAATTGTAAAATCTGAAGTCCAACTATTCCGCTCTAACAGGCAATCCTTTATTCATTTAATCCTGCTAAGGTTTGAGGGATGCTGGAATTGCACTTTGAAACCATTTAAAATTCAGTTGTTCCCCACACACCCTGCTTTAACATATTAATTCATCCTTTCATACTCTTGTTCTTCCTTTAGAAGAATGACAGGAAAAATCTGCCACAAGAAACTACTTATTCTACTATACAAACTGCAAAAAACAAAACACCAACCTATAAAATAAATAATAGCAATTCATAACTGACATTGAACATGTAAAAGTTCATACTTGACATTGGGACTTTACAATACCTGGAGTTGCTTCAATTTATGTGCTTCCTTGCATGTGCTGGCTTGCATTTGTTTGTGGAGCAATCATTTTGCAGGAATGTAAAGCAACACTTACTTCCCCTTAATTACACCACTCAGGTAAACATCCTGTTCACCCACAAATGTCTGCTGGAAAGTTCAAGTTTAGCTGCATTATACTTACTATCTAAAACTATAAACTTCATTTTAAATAGTAAAATATATGTGAATATAATTACAAGAGCACTTGTTCTGGTAGTCGTGAAGGGCTCACCCTCAAACACTCAATACCATTACACTGTTGTTAAGGCACTGCTCTCTGTTAGATCTACTGTGGATATTGAGAAGCAAGCTTTGGAATCAAACTGAACTGCTGAATATATATTTGTAAATGTGGAATAAAATAAACTTCTTTGTATATTATAGTTGTCCCTCTGCATCCACAGTTTCTGCATCCACACATTCAACATTATTATTATTATTATTATTATTATTATTATTATTATTATTATTTCGGTTTCTTCTACCCCGCCCTTCTCACCCCGAAGGGGACTCAGCGTGGCTTACAAAGCAAAGGCATAATTCGATGCCCACATCACATAACAGTCAAAAACAGACATAGCATCAATTCACAGTTAAACAATTCCTACATTACAACTAGAAAAACCAATAAAACCAATACAAACCCAATTCCTCCTCATAAACGGTCAGCGTTCGCTATCTCATAGTTCTAATTTTCAATTCCACTTCGTCAATCCTGATGGTCTTACTCGTCTGATTGTCTTATTTAATTGTCAGATTGCCCAAAGGCCTGGTCCCATAACCACGTCTTACCTTCCTCCTGAAGGAGAGGAGGGATGTTGATGCCCTGATTTCCCCCGGGAGTGAGTTCCACAGGTGAGGGGCCACCACTGAGAAGGCCCTGCTCCTCGTCCCCACCAGCCTCACTTGTGATAGCGGTGGGGTCAAGAGCAGGGTCTCCCCAGATGATCTCAAATTCCGGGTTGGGACGTAGAGGGAGATACGTTCGGACAGATACACTGGACCGGAACCGTACAGGGTTTTGTAGGTCAAAACCAGCACCTTGAATTGTGCTCGGAACTGAACCGGCAGCCAGTGGAGCTGACACAGCAGGGGGGTGGTGTGCTCCCTGTATGTCGCTCCGGTGAGCAATCTGGCTGCCGCTCACTGGACCAGTTGAAGTTTCCGAACAGTCTTCAAGGGCAACCCCACGTAGAGTGCGTTGCAGTAGTCTATTCGGGATGTAACAAGAGCGTGGACCACTGTGGCCAGATCAGACTTCCCAAGGTACGGGCGCAACTGGTGCACAAGTTTTAATTGTGCAAAAGCTCTCCCGGCCACCGCCGAGACCTGGGGTTCCAGGCTCAGCGATGAGTCCAGGATCACTCCCAAGCTGCGAACCTGCGTCTTCAGGAGAGTGTAACCCCGTCTTAAAAACAGTTTTAAAATCCAAAAAGCAAACCTTATTTTGCCATTTTATATGAGGGGACACCATTTCACTACACCATTGTATATAATAGGAATTGAGGATCCATGGATTTTGGTATCCACGGAAAATCCTGGAAACATAACCCAGTGGATACCCAAGGGCCCACTCTACATTCTTATAAGCAAGAGCAAACAATTTCAGAATTTTCCTCCTCATAGCAAGAACATTGTTGAAACTATATGGCTTTTGAGGTCCATTTTAACTTCAGGATCTATTCTGCCAAATAGAATATTATTTATTAGAATATTTTTATTGATGATGATTATGATTTTAAACTTTTTTTCAGTGTAAAAAGGTTTTCTCAGCGGAGAAATTTATTTTCTGTTCTGTTCTGTGCTGAACATGTAGAAAATGTCATACATGTTTTTGTGCCCAACAGATCTTGAATGGTAAAGATCCTTGTTCATCCAAGATTCTTCTCAACATTCAAGAAAGTCCTTTTTGACCTGGGATATTGATTGGAATTCAACATCATGCATATGGATGCCTAATTGGGAGTTATGCTTCCATAACTGATTGCATTACTGCTCATTAGTCATGGTTCCTATGTAGGTTAAAACATGACTGCCCTGCAACCCACTCTACCAAATATCAGCTATACTGAGAGAAGGGTGCCCATTCTGCTGGTGATTGGGGTATTGGTGGGTGACATTTCCAATTCTTTACTGCCAGTGAGTAGGGCTCCAAGAACCAGAAATTGTTACAGCCTCACCTGCATCTATGGCAGGCATCCTCAGAGGTTGTGAGGTCGCCTGCCATAGATGTGGGTGAAACATCAGGAGAGAATGCTTCTGGAACATGGCCATACTGCCTGAAAAACTTACAACAACCTTTGTGTGTTTGCATGTATTGGGGATGTGGGGAGATGTTAGGTATTTCTTGACTTGTTGAAGCAACTTCTAGGAAAAACGAAACTTTATTTCGCTTTGAGACAGGAATTGCTTTCACTCAAGTTTATTTTCCATTTGTTCACTGTGTACATTTATAAAAAAAACAACTCTTGAGCCTCCACCCTGTTTTTGCAAGGTAGTTTTTATTGTTTAAAAGGATAGTTAAGAGATGTCAACAGATATCTAGAGAGGAACATGAAACATCACTGCAATTCTTGTGCAAGCAATTTACAAAATATATCTGAACGTACTTGGAAAATAGAATTCAAGTTCTTTGGCAGCACCAAAACCCAGTGTAGATCCTCTGCCTTACTCATGGGGAAGCCCTCAGAAGACACCTCATGTTTATACTTTAATAAGTAGCCCATGCTACTTACTCATGTGCTATATTTATCTATTACAACATACAAAACCGACAAAGAGACTTGCATACATATTATTTCAAATATCCTATCCTATTTGTTGTCAATCCACTCCTTTGGTCTTCACGCAAATCTACCATTTGCCAAAATATACGATCCTGTAACTTGCTTTTCCATTTCTGGCTGAATATCTTAACCATTGTTTTGTCCCATTGAACACGAGGTCTGCCCAAGGGCTGCTTGTGGTCTCTTGGTATCCAGTTCCTTAGCTGACATGTCCATCAGTTCTCTTCTGTTCATGCTATATGCCTTGCCCATCTTCTTTTTTCATAGACCACGTCCTGTACCTTGAATCTTTGACACAGCTCTTTATTGCTGACTTTATCTTTTGTCACACCACACATTCTTATTTCCATCGCTCTCTGAGTCACTGCCAGTTTTTCCAATATATATAAGATTTATTAAGACATTTCTATGCCACTTTTCATTTCAAAAATTCCAAAGAGTTTTACAATACTACCATGCTAAGAAATCATGAAACACAATAACATTTTAAAAATAAAATAGGAACGAGACAACAAAACATAACAATACATTGCAATAAATTAAGACAACTCAAAATGGGCTCATGTTTATAGTACTAAATGTAACACCAAGTGTGACCATCTTTAGCTTACAAAAATATAATCAGGAGGATGTAAATTGATTGATTTCGAGGAAAACTTCCATTAATATTTGCAGTTTGGAAAGGATTATATCATGCTTCTTACTCTAGTTTGTATTGGTACTGAAAAAGCAATTTAGGAAAGACATGATAATTACCAAAAAGAAAATGCAAATTGTGTTGTATGTGGTTTTGGAGGTTTTCTGGATTTATTTTAAAACAGTGACTTGACTACTTGACATATCAGTTGTAGCCATATGTGCTTTCTGCCTTTCTCCATACATATAGAAAAGTGAAGAAACCTCACCTTATTTAGACATATTTCAACAAACTGGCTATCTTGTGTAAGTTCATGCCACAGCAACATACTTCCTGTTTGCTAACTGAAAAGCTGAAATATTTTAGGGATGACAGAACCGGCCAAAGAAGAGAATGCTCTTGGTTTTATTATGCCTGATAAAAAACAGGAAAGGGTGGTCGGCTGCAAATAAAATGGCACCATGATCACTTCGTCCATCAATGCTAGCAGCACTTGAAGCGGCGGCCTCAGTGCCCTCTTCATTAATGTCAACAAAGCACTTGTGAAAAACCTGGGACAGGGCCAGCCTTTTTTTCTCAGACATCCCAGTGAAATCAGCTTGGCCTGAGCTGAAGGCATCTATTACCCCCATACTACTCAAAGCTGATTTGAGCTCATAGAGGTCTTCTAACTGAGCCTTAGGGAGATATACGTTGGCTTCAACTTCTTCCATTTCTTCTGGACTAGTCCACTTGGATAAGGACTCATAAGTCAATGCTCTTTCTAGCTGCAATTATATAGAAGGAAAAGACACACATTGTTACAAATCAGATCCTCAGATTCGTTCAATTAAATGTGCACAACTATGTTTTCTGGAATGTCTAAGAGAACAATGACAGCAGGAAAACAATCATTTTCCCTGGGACGTATGACAATTCAATTCTCTCACACCTGGAGAGCAGTGAAAGCCTGGAAAGCATTTCTTTTGCAAACAAAAATAATCCATTAATGACTTCCTTGTGAAAAAGCAATGTCTTCCAAGGTCTCCTTTAGGAGAACAACAGAAAACAATGACTCCAACTGGTAAATTATCCTGCTGTGATTGTTATTTTCCTGTCTCATGTGAAAAAATCCTAATCCTGACATCTTTTTGTCTTTGTGATATCTTACAAAGCTCCGAAACAATGCATTCAATTGTAAGGAATCATAGTCAAAGAACAATCTTCAAGGAAAACATCATAAATATATGCAACTGCAAAAGACAGGAGAAAGCATGTGGAATTTTATATATTTATTTATTTACAACATTTCTACCCCGCCTTTCTCCACCCTAAGGGGACTCAGGGCAGTTTACACTTAGGCAACTATTTGATGCCTTCAAAAACAATGTACAATTAAAAACATTTAAATAGAATTATAAAATACATCAAAACATTTAAAACATATAAAACAATGCCTTCACTGTTAACCACGTTATCCAAAGACATAGTTTGGTCCGTTCCAATAATCATTGCACATAATTCCCTATTTAGCTATTTTACAAGATCTCCAAAGGCTTGATCAAAAAGCCATGTTTTTACTTTCTTATGAAAGGTCAGGGGGGAAGGGGCTGATCTAATATCCCTGGGAAGGGAATTCCATTGCCAAGGGGCCACCACTGAAATGGCCCTGTCTCTCATCCCCATCACTCCTGTGAAGGAGGTGGGACCAAGAGCAGGGCCTCTCCAGATGGTCTTAAGCTCCGAGGTGGTTCATAGGGAGAGATCAATTTGGATAGGTAAGCTCGGTTGAAACCATTTAGGACTTTGTAGGCTAAAGCCAGCAATTTGAATTGTGCTCGATAGCAGTCTGGCAGCCGGGGGTTTGAAGTAGTAGGGGGGTTGTATGTTTGCTGTACGCTGCTCCAGTGAGCAATCTGTCTGCCACCCATTGGACTATTTGAAGCTTTTGAACAGTCTTCAAAAGAAGCCCCACATAGAGCATGTTGCAGTAGTCTATATGGGATGTAACCAGAGCGTGGACTACCATGGCCAAGTCTGACTTCCCAAGGTACAGGCACAACTGGCACACAAGCTTTAATTGTGCAAATGCTCCCCTGGCTACCACTGAGACTTATGGTTCCAGGCCCATTTTATTTTGGAGCAGATTTGGTGGCGATCTAGTTTGGGCACAGTTTGCTTCTCGGTTTTCCCCACAATTTCTGGCACTTTTCTCATCATCTACATGCTCTAAATAAATCTCTCAATTTTAGAACAATTTAAACATGACAAAGCTTTAACTTACCATTTCCAGGCCGGTGCTTCCATTATTAATGTCATCAGGAAGTAATATAAACATGCTGAGGTCATTTTTGAGATATGGAAGCTCAAGAATTTGAGTTTGTAATTCCTTTATGTAGTTCCAGTTAAATATATTGTGCTGGAACATCATCTTCACTGGCTTACTTGTGTTCTGAAAGATAATAAACACAGCTTTTATGTTCAGTGGAATATTTTTTTTTAACCTGCATGCGCTTGGGACTGTCAGGATCATGAGTCCTGCCATGTTTATTTGAKACATATCATGTAGGTATTTTAGCCAATTKTTTCATTTTTTGTACTTGTTATCTAATAGCTTTGTTATTCTGTATGTTTTGATGTTGTTGTTTGGAAACTGCRYTGAGTCCCCCCGGGYAGATAGAGTGGTATATAAATAAAGTATTATTATTATTATTATTATTATTATTATTATTATTATTATTATTATTATTATTATATYACAGCTATGCACATGTATTRTAGATGATGGATGTTGCCATGCTTTGAACATGTCAATACATGCTTGCATTTACAAGGGTCTGTGYGGAAATCTCTTCCTAGTGAAGAAATGTTTATCTAAGCCTAGAGAATRATTATGCTGCTGAAATCAGGAGTCGTATTACCAACCCAGACTCAAAGTCATTCTTATGACAGAAAAMACTAAGGGCTGGGCTAAGGACCAATGGGYAGYAAGCCTGTGCAAGATGAATTGAAGCTTCATCTTGAAAAATGAGATGAAAACCTGTGTAATACAGTGATAAGTTAAGAGTCTAATTTGTTTCGTCAGCGAGCTCTTAATTCAAATTGCTCTTATCTCAAAGTGAATCTTCACATTGAAATGCTATTAATCTGTTCCGGCCCCCCAGACATCCCTTCCCCCAATTTTTGGTACACTTTTTAAAATAAGAAAATGTACTTTATAAACAAATAATGTATAAATCCACATTCACATGGAACAATAAAAAAAAAGATCAACTTTAAAATGGTAGAAGCACAAAGTTGTAGCAAGGAAGCACAAAGCAAAGAGGCAGAAGCATTATTTTCTTCATACTGTACTCCTCCAACCTCCCTCCCTCTCTTGCTCTCTCTCCCCGCTCTCTGCATTAAGCCAAACATACCAGGAATAAAAATCACACAAAATCAGCTAACTCAAAGTTCCGCAAAGCGGAGAAGAGCAAAGCAGATAGCAATCTCCCAAAGCATACAAGAGCACAGGGCACGGAGGCTGCTCCCTTGAAGCCCTAAAGCCACTAGTGCTCCTTCTGGCGCTAGGCTCTTAACTCAAAACATGGCTTGCATGCCAAAACAAAACAAGGGGCTGACCAATGGTTCTTAACACAAAATAATCTTAATTTGGGATTATTTTAAGTCAAGGTTCCACTGTATTTTAACTGTGCAACATAGAAATGTATTATGCAGTTACTATTTGCCAGATCTGACATTGCCCTTGGTATACCTAGCAACTTTGTTATCTGAAATAAAGTTTCTATGTTTTTGTGGACATCATCTTCTGAACTGAGTATGCATGCACTTGAGAAGGATCTTCCTTATCTTTGCTTGTATGTTGCATAGTTGTTGAGTGATGAACTCAAGTGCTTTATTGCTTTTTGTTCATTTAGTATCATATAATTCCATACCTTGTTCAATCTGAAAGGCCTTTCTGTTGTGTCTTCTCTCTTAAATGGTTTCGACCAGTTTCCTTTGAAGTACAGTGCATTCACCAAGATCAGCTGAGTCAGTGAATTTACAGAGCCTTCATTTAACAGGTTCTTTATTTTACCTATCCAGGGAAGGATAGAAAAAGCCATTATACATTTCTGCAGTGTTACTCATTTGGAAAAAAAGGGAAACGTTGGTGTTGAGATAATCACTTAAAAGATGTGACTTCACCATTAACATTGTTGTGTGGTTTTGTCCAGTCATAGGAATACTGCTAGATCAGGCCAAAATAGCATCTAGTTCATTGTTCTGATCCCATAGTTGTTGCCCAGATGCCAAGCAGAGCATGAGAAAAATGCCATCCTCCTGCTTTTATTACCTAGCAGCAGTCTATAATACTGGAAATGGCATTTTGATACCATGATTATATAGAACATACAAATGTTTCTCTCTTGTTTTCAAGGGTTTTTGAGGTGTAAAATTTAAATCCTTCTGTTTTGCATGTGGCGTCCAATGAAGATCAAGTCATATAAAAAGTTTTCAGCTGCATTTTGGATACAGCATGTATTCAACTGTAGTGTTGGATACTAGAGAGTGGGAAATACTTCTAGTTTCTTCACAGCATACTTTGTTACTCCATGCTACCTCCCCAAACTAAAAATCCTAGACTATGTTGCATATTTTCAAAGTAATCTGTTGCAATCACTTTATTACTTTGTTTATCTTCACCAATTGTGTTAACCAGCACTGTACACAATGCTTTAAATTAATTTTCACTACAGATTCTGATAAGGTAATATGTTATTGGCAGTTTCAATTTTAGTTCTGTTGCTTTTTGAGCATGATATCTGTGGACCAATATTTCCAATGAGCTGCTGCCTTTGTTGCTGTTGTGTGTGTCTTCAAATTGTTTCCAACTTATGGTGAACCTAAGTTTTTCTTAGTAGATAAGTGGAGTTACAGTGCTGTAACTGTAGAGTATGAAAGGGCCCTTTGTCTCCCCAGTAATTCATTTCCTTTTGTTTTTGTTGTGTGCCTTCAAATCCTAGTCCAATACACAAACCCCTTCATCACACTGACTTTCTTTTTCAATGAAGTATTAACTGTAATCTCTAGATCCCTTCCTGTTAAATTCTATATCAGAAAAAAAAATATTTGGCACTTACCTTCTGTCTGGTGTTCAACCCATGCATTGATCTCTTTTCTAACTTCTTCTGCAGATTTTTGGAAGTTTACTGTTTGTGGTTCTGTGTTATAATATTTCTTCATTGATTGTATATATTCCTGAAAAGTAAGGCAATGTTTTACGTTATTTAACAATATGTCAAGGCCAAATGGGGAGAGGAAAAGCTTATCTATGAGTTGTCGAAGGCTTTCATGGTGAGAATCACATGGTTACTGTGAGTTTTCCGGGTTGTACAGTCATGTTCCAGAAGCATTCTCTCCTGGCATTCCTCCAAGGTGCTGAAACTTATTCTTATAGTCTTGGCTATCTCCTTTAAATTTATCAAAATCCTAGAATAGATTCACCACCTCACTTGCAGAGAAGACATTAGCTGTTATTGCAGAGAAGGTAGCATTACAACTGCAGTTTAGTGGCTACCAGGTGACTCAAGGAATCAACAGAGTTTCACAAAGCCCCAGGCAGCTTCTTTGTAGCACTTGACTTGTCATACTGAGATCTTTTTCAGATGATCTATCCCAGGATGCATCCACACCGTAGAATTAATGCAGTTTGACACCACTTTAACTGCTATGGTTCAAGACTATGGAATCATGGGAGTTGAAGTTTTACAGTGTCTTTAGCCCTCTTTGCCAAAAAGTGCAAATGCCTCACCAAACTACAATCCCCTTGATTCCACAGCCATGGCAATTAAAGTTGTGCCAGGCTGCATTCATTCTTCAGTATAGATGCATCCGCTGTCTACTATCTAGTCCAATGGTTCTTAACCTGTGGGTCCCCAGGTGTTTTGGTCTACAACTCCCGGAAATCCCAGCCAGTTTACCAGCTGTTAGGATTTCTGGGAGTTCAAAGCCAAAACATATGGGGATCCACAGGTTAAGAACCACTCTGACCTACCTGCCTTCTCAAGGCCACTAAGATATACAGTGTTGTTGCATTGGAAATTCGTGGTAAGGAAAAACAAAGATATTCTAACATGTGGCTAATGAAGATATAGTTGAGAAAACACAGGAAAGAGTTCAGACTATATTGACAAACAGATTCTAACAAACACAGTTCTCAGTCTTTGAAATCCAGAAGCTACAAACACCACAGATTCAAAATATAAGAAAACCAAGCCTTACAAGAATATCTATGACTTTCTAGAGCATATTTACATACATTTATAGAATATACTTATGCACACTTTTTCTACTCAGTAATCAAAGAAAAAAGCTCACTTACTGTTTGAAAGGGCACTGATTGGTCTCCATAAAGCTGATGGACACTTCTCAGCAAAAAATGTTTGGTAGGTTGGTTGATTTCTTGGCTAAGTGCCTGGAATCTTGAATGGATGTTGCTTGATGTTTCAACTGGTGGTTTAAACTTTAAAAAAAAAACCACCCTACATTACACGTATAGTCTTGTCTATATATTTTCTTAAATGTCTCATTATTTCTCTTTAGTCTCTGCACATGTTATGTGACCCATCAGATATCCTTGTGCTGCAACTCCCATCTGCTACTGCCAATGGAAGATTTAACGACCTTTAGAAGAACATACATTCCCCACTCAATGTTTTATATCATGTTTTCGTATATAGAAGTAATGATTTTATTCTGACATTGTCAAAATAATTAGATTCACCCAACAGTCCATTCTTTTCCACCTTGTTTGGCCTGAAAATAGAGCCTGTGGCTTATTTTCTTTTACATACAACATTCATTACTAGCATTGCATATTGAATCTGAATTCATATCAGCTGCTTTGGGAGGTTAGCTTTGCCTGAATAATGAGGCCAATGATATATAATAAAAATTCTAATGAAAATATCAGATAAGCACAAAACGCTGTGATAAATTCATGGACACTCTAGTTTTTCCCAAGATCAAATACAATGTTTTATGGGATGAAAGTGGCTTACATACAACCATCCAGATTTTTCTGGACTATGTTTCCTTTTCCCCCTGCATTCACTATTGGCCAAGTTAGTTAGGGCTGATGGGAGATATAGTCAACAGCCTCTCAAAAGTGACATGTCTCCTACTGGATTTAAGAAAAAAATGGGATAAAAAATGAAATCCTAACTACAATTATGCAATGGATACTTTAACAACTCTGTATGTCTCAGGTCCCTTCCACACAGCTGAATAAAATCCCACATTTTCTGCTTTGAACTGGGATATATGGAAGTGTGGACTCAGATAACCCAGTTCAAAGCAGATATTGTGGGGTATTCTGCCTTGATATTCTGGGTTATATGATTGTGTGGAAGGGCCCTCTGTGATTACTTCATATTGCAGGATTGATCAGAGAAAGAGAACCATGTTTTCACTGAATTTCTTTAAAAGATATAAAAATGCATACAGTTTCAGCTGAAAATGGACAACAAAGTCTCATTTTTTTTGTAAATGTTCATTTCCTGTGGGCTATATTTTGTTGTCTGACTTTAGTGACCCTTTTAATCTTTAATGGAAAGACATGAAGGCTTTCATTTGAAGAACTTTGTGCAAATAAGTGTGTGTAAACTAGGAATCATGCAATTCTCGTTGCTTTAAAATGTACAATTCATTTTTTTTCAAAGTCAGTGTTTTCAATGTTCAAATAGCTTATTAAAATAGTAATTTTGGGGGTTCTTTTGTGTGCATCAGGAGCGACTTGAGAAACTCCAAGCTGCTTCTAGTGTGAGAGAATGCCAGGGAATGCCCAGATATTTTACCATTATATAGGAGGCTTCTCTCATGTCCCCGCATGAGAAGCTGGAGCTGACAGATGGGAGCTCACCCCACTCTTCCGATTCAAACCCCTGACCTTTCAATCAGCAGTCCTGTTGGCCAAGGGTTTAACCCATTATGCCATTGGGGTATCCAACCTTACTATTATTTCCATTCAGTGTTAGAGTATCCAATTTTTTCAAATACAGTTTTATTAATGAAAAGGCAAATATACATTCAATTTAGCTATGTTTAGTGTTTGTTTTAAAGATGTTACCTTTTGAATAGAGATGCAGGGATTGTTCAACAGCTCCTCAAATCTGGAATACGCTCGTGTTTTTCTCCTAATCTGCATGGTCTCAATGCCCCCAGCTTTATCAAAGTGAAACACCTGCAATTTGGATAAATTTGGGGGAAGAAATTAGACTTTTGGAGCACTTTATGCATCAATCATCTACCCGCTGTTTCCTTTCTAGGTTTTTTCCCCCTGTTTCTTCCATATTTTTTTCTTTATCAGAAAAATATCACAGAAGGAAAGAGAGAATTGGTGCAGAACATCTCTTGAATGGAAGCCCCAGGAATTCTCTAACGAAAGCTTTGAATAGCCACCAGAAACCAATGAGTCATTATGATTTCTAATATGCTCATAACTCATGTCTGTGTCACGAGATTAAGAAAGATTAGATGCAATTTATCCCTAGACATTATCATTGTCCAAGTATCTACCTGTTCTACTGTGTTCTAAGTACCACAATCTGGTTCCATTCCAAACTCACCTCAGGAAATATTAAAAGACATCCTGCAAAATGAAGACAAGGTGATGACCCAATGCCATACCACTGTTAAAACATTTCTCAAATGATACACTGTTCTAATGTTGAAGGGGGAAAGAATTGTCTTGACTGTGTTTACAAAAAAAAAAACCACAACAAAACCCTGTTAAATGCCTTCTGTACAAGTAGACAAAGAAAATGTACCCATGCAGCATGAACTCTGGATCTCAAACATAATAGGGTGTGTGTATAATACTTATATGTACTAAGAGAATGCTGACTTTGAGTAACTGTAAATAGGGCATCTATAACATTAATTGAACTGATTTTATTAGACATGCAAACCCAATATTAGTCAACAAAATGAAGACCATTATAGATCGTGCTTGAAAATACTGTGCCAAATCTTTTTCCTGTGTTGGTATCTACACAAATAGTATACAATTTGTTGGGGCAACTGAATAGATGCATTCTGACACTTATCTTAGGACTTCATCCCACAGGCTTAGGTTTCTGTTTCCCTGCATTTTGGAAATGGAGCTCTGCAAGAGTCCCATGGAGGCCATATGACTTAAGGGTGTTTTCGGTGGGACTCTGTTTCCATGCTGCATGGAAATGTAACCCTAATCAGTCTTCAGGAGTTGGGTGTTATTCAACTTCAAAGTTACTCTTCAAGTTATTAATTAGACTCAGTTATGTATTTCACAATGTAGCATGCACAAAATTAAGGGCACATTGATTCCTCACCATGTGCTTTGATATTTGCATTCTAACAAGTTTGAATACCAGTTCAACCAATTTTGAAAAGAGGGAGAAAAGTACAAAAAACAAAACAAAACACACACACACAGCTAAGTAATTCCTACATTAAAACTGACCCAAAAGACACAACTGTAGAATTTCAGTTTTTCTTTTGTTATCTTACATAGTCCAGGGAAACCATCATTGTTTTTGCTTTTGTTGCAATTTGTAGGGAGGAAAAAAAGTATTACTTTGAGTACTGAATGAAGTGTACCTCCCATTTTAATCTAAACATACCTCCCATTTTTATCCAAACACACAATGTAATAGCCATTGAATGACTGGGAGACATTGCTGTAGTTCACAAATACCTTTCTATACAGACTACTCAAGTTACACACAGCAGTAGCAGGAATTCTCCTCAGAAGCTTTAAGTTATAAATAAGTACAAATATTACCTTTGCAATCTGCTCTGCAGTACGGCCTTTGGTTCCAAGATACACAGTGATCATGACGGATGAAATACTCCAGGGTGAAAATAGGATATTTTTGTTGTTTTCATTCTTGCATATGCATTTGAAGAATTCAATAGCAAAGCCAGTGTTTGCAATCACCAGAGGCTCCATTTCTATTTAAACCTATTGAAATTAGACACAAAAATACATGTTAGCGTATTTCTATTCCCTAAGAACAGTTATCCAAGCCTTGAAAATTTTGAAAAAGAAAAGAAAAAGAAACAGGCAACTGGCCTGAAAGATAAACTTTCTGAAACAATGAATCAGTCATTTTGGACCACAGAAAATACCTCTCCTACATTTTGTGGTTATTTTTGTGGTATTAGACACTAAGCATCATGACATCATACATTATTGTGTGGCTTCAAGCCTTTTCCTGTCAACACTGGGGTTTTTTTTTTGTGAATAATGTCTTTGGTCTGTGACATTAAAAAGATTAAGACCAAAATCTTATTGGTAGACCCAGGCACAGGGACAACCAACCCTTGCAGATTCAATAGAGCTACCCAAACTAAGGCCCCTTCTAAACTGCCATATAAAATCAAGATTATCTACTTTGAACTGGATTATATGGCGGTATAGACTCATATAATCCAGTTCAAAGCAGATGATCTGGATTATCTATTTTGATAATCTGGATTTTATGGCATTGTAGAAGGGGTCCAAGACTTGTTTAGGGAAACACAAACCAGAGCTCCCAATCAACTTCAAGATCACGGGGTCCCCAAACTAAACCTGTGGACAGATGTGGCCCTCCCAGGTCATTTACTTGGCCCTTGCCCTAAACCTTAGACTTAGGGTTATCTTGAGTCTGAAACAACTTGAATGCAGACCACTACAACAATCCTAATTGATTTTACTCTGACAGCCAAAAACAGGGCCACACTTCCTATTGAAATTCTGGTGAGTTTATGTTGGTTACAACTGTTATTAATTTTAAATATTGTAGTGTTCTTTTATGGGTTTTTTTTTTGCACTAAAAATAAGATATATGCCCTGTACTGTAGAGAGTTTTCAGGATCCTTTTGTTCCAGTGGTTTATTTGTCTACTCCCAACAATAGTAATTAAAGTCTAGTCTTGTCTCTCACCCTCACAATAATTTTCTAAAAAAACACTTTCATAATTCCACTCCTTAATAATCCAGTTCCACCCAGCTGAGCCACCTACGCACAATATCATGTCCAGTTTTTCCCAGGCCACATTAATACTTGTCAATGTTTTTAGGAGACATGGCCACTTTTACAAGTTAATTAGGATGAGATGTTGAAAAAGGTAATGGGACCTTTGGTGACCGGTGGTCTGAACAGGAAGTACTCCTAATTTAGCCACTGAGGTGAGGAGTTGTGCCCCCACATTTGGCCCACAAGTCACTACTGCATAGAATAGATGATGTCCTCAAAGCTCAATTGATCTCTGTTATCATGTCATGGTATGCATTGTGTGTGGAAGTTTGCATGTAAATCTGTACATAAATAAGCTTTTGTGATCTCTATGGCAAAACCAAATATACAGCACCTATTCCCAGATGTCCTTTTCAAAGACCCACTTCATTCATTTAGCATGGGAAAGGGATCATCATGTATTCTTTTACTGCACTTGTATGTATGAAAGCAGCTAATATCAAGAGGATTAAACTGAGACTGTCTTACTTTGGTCATATCATGAGAATACATGACTCAATTGGTCAAATAGAAGGCAGAGGGAATAAAAGAAGACCACCTTCTAGATAGATAGATTCAGGACCTCATCAGATGGGGGACAGCGGGGAAAACAGTGGAGCAGCATATCGATTCATTCCTTTGCCATCGCACAACCTTTTATGGCTGCCCCCGGTTTCCTCCGACGCTGTCCCTGGCTTAGTGAATCAGAACACGTGTAGTCACTCATGTTCTCAGGGCTGCCTCTGATCATGCTGCAGAGATACAGGATGGAGCTCCACCAGAAGTAGTCCTTCATCATGTGATGGACTCCGCCCTGGCTGCGTCTCACTAGCATCCTAGGATGGGGAAAAAGCCCCATGTGATGAAATCATCAACCAGGGAAGTCATGGCCTTGAGTCTGAAAGAACTGAATTTGGCTGTGGATGATAGGGTAACTTGGAGGTCTTTCATTCTTGCAGTCGCCATAAATCGAAGTTGACTTAATGGCATTTAATAACAATAACAATATACCACAAACCAAAGATGATGACTCTATTCATTACTCGCTGCTTCTGAAATTCAGAAGTGTAGACCCCTAAATGCAGAAGCAGCATAATCCAAAAAAAGAAAAGAAAAGAAAAAAAGATAGCATCACAAGGTTTGATCTGGTGCCTTTAATAATAGCTTGGTGAGCAAAAATCTATAGGTGATGTCATTGTTATGTACCTTAAAATCATGTTCACCTTGGACTGGCTGCCTCCTCCTAGTGAGCTGGCTATTTAAACTCCACTACCCTTGGTGGGCTTTTAGGCCAATTCCAAAGTTCAACTAATACATTATTCTGGACCAAAATCGTGGTCATTTTTGCAATTTAAAAACTTGTTGTATGTGTTCAGACAATTTTATGTGCCAGTCTATGTATTTTCATGGCTGCTTGTCCTTGCAAATTAGAGACTCCCTTGAAGGTACAGTTGATGTTCTGTGTCCACAGATTTCACCATCAACAGCTTCAAAATATATTTTAAAACATATTTTAAAATCTAGATTTTGACTACACCCCTCTCCCGCCACTGGCATTTGTGCCCACCCTTTAAGTAAGGAAGGAAGGAAGGAAGGAAGGAAGGAAGGAAGGAAGGAAAAAGAGATATAACATTTAAGTGAAATATAGTCAATTTTAGTTATGATACGATACATTTTAGATTATTACTCTATGAACGTCAGATGTAATCTTATGCATATCTTCAGAAACAGGTGTCACTGAAGATAGCAGTGGATAAACATTCATTGTTAAATGAATTCACATTGAATTATAATATAAAGTACAATTTTCTTAAATTAACCAGTATAAAACATGCAATTTCTATCACTGCCCTATTAGTATATTACATATATTTGTTGTGGCAGCATCACTGTAAACTGAAGATACAAATCTTGACATACCTTGTTGAATCCAACAGCTGAAGCAGGTACTTTACCTTAATGTACTTCTGAGGGCATGCCACACTGTTTATATAGGATTTCTTACCACTCCCAAAGAAACTCTTCCAGTTTCTCAATGTGCATGAGGCAATATGTCCCTGTGGAAAAACTGAAGCATCCTAATGCCATCATGACCTTAAAAGTATGTAAGAATGACACAATAGAAAGGCCAGTTGTTCCTATGCTGTAAAATTGTTACAGTACGAATCACAACTTTTTGCTGTTGTCATGGGAAAAGCCCATGAACTTGTCACCTATCCAGTATTAAGACTGAAATATATTTAGGTGTTCAGATAATGCATTAAATAAACCTTTTAAATATGTGAATGACTCATGCCAGAAAAGGCCTTATACTTAGACAAATTTATCAAAGAGGAAATTGTTTCTTACTGTAAATGGTCAACTTTCCTTTACTTCTCAAGACCTTAGATCAGGAGCCAGCGATTTCTTTATGTCCGGTTGTGTTTGGACCAAAACTCACATGATCCTTACTATTAGATAAGATGAGTTGGGTGAGCATCTGCACCGTAGAATTAATGTAGTTTGATTCTACTTTAATTGCCATATCTCAGTGCTATGGGATAATGGGGTTCTTGGTTTGGTGAGGAACCAGCATTCTTTGGCAGAGAATGCTACAGATTTTGTAAAACCACAACTTCCATGATTCAATAGTATTGAGTCACGGCAGTTAAAGTGGGATAGAATAGTGGGTTAGTATAGATTCATCCGCAGTTTGCTCGTATTTGAAGAACATCAATTTGCCTACCTCTGCTTTAGAAAATCACACAATTTTAAAATTTACTCCATTAAAAACATCCCAGTTCTATACTTGCCATTTCTACGAATATAGCATATTACATGTGGGACATAATGCCTGCATGTTTTTATATACATTATTAACTAAAATAGAAATATTAGCATTAATAAATAAACAATATTCAACAATTGTTTGAGGATGCTTGCCATAGATGCAGATGAAACATCAGGAGAAAATGCCTCTAGAACATGGCCATATAGCCTGGAAAAACCTACAACACCCCAGTATTCAACAATACTTACAACTGAGCTGTCAACATCCAAAAGTATATTGTTGTTGGAAATCTATTACTAGAGGAAAAAAGTAACATCACAAATCAAACAATCAGATCAAGTCATTATTGACTTTTGTGTTGTGAGCTGCCCCGAGTCCCTTGGGAAGAGGGGGTGGGGTATAAATAAACATTATTATTATTATTATTATTATTATTATTATTATTATTATTATTATTTGATTTTATTATCCGTATTTCAAGAAGATAACACAAATTTGCAGAATAAATAATTGATATCATTATTTCTAACAGCAATGGTGTAGGGATTTAAGTGTTGACACTGGGAAATAAATCCCCACTTGGCCATTGAAATCCATTGGGTAGCCTTGGGCCATTTACAATCTCTCAGCTTCAGAGGGAAGCAATGGCAAACTTTTTCTGAACAAATTCTGCCAAAAAAAAAAAAACAAAACCTGTCAGTGATTTACAGTGCTCTAGGATCATCATAAGTTAGAAATGACTTAAAGATACACAACAACACACAGCACCTCATCTTAAAATAGGGTTGGAAACATGTGGATTGACCACTGGATGAACAAAGCTTGGACAAATGTACTATGTGTTTACTTGGAGATCAGCCCCATTGTGCTTCGTGCCAATTACTCCCTTGAAAGTGTTCACCTGGACACAGGTAAAGTGACAGCCCTCGAGATTAGCATCAATTTACAAAAAATATGGAACTGAAACTCTTGAACCACATGTATATTCTGATCAAAAATTTGTGAAGCAGGAAGTTCTATGAATAGTTAGTCCCCACGTTCGCCAAGTGGTATCTCCATGTTCAGAGGTAGTATCTCTGAGTAACAAATGCAAAGGACAATTAGAGATACTTTTACATGTTGTTTGTAAATTTTAAGAGGTATATTGCAAGGCAATAGTAGGAAAATTCTAGACTATGTGGACTTGTGATTAGGCAAGGTTCTGTGGACCATCTTAGGCCCACAGGCCAGAGGGCCTCCTTATCATCTTGTCAGTTACTAGGAGCCAATTTCTTCCTACATTTTATGGTATGGCGAAAGCCAAAGATGCCATATTGCCCCTTGCCTTTAAATGGATAACAGATTGCAACAATGTAAAACAAAAAATTAAAAAATCTGTGGCACAGTTTTACTGTATTTGTCCCTCTGTTGACATGTTATTATTTTAATACATCGCCAATATGCTAAAGACGCCAGATCCCTAATTTTTTTGGAAGTTTAGAAGGTTTGGACCAAATTAGTACTAGAATGGGAGACTGCCATGAATACTGAATGCTGTAGACTATATTTGAAAGGAAGGAACTGGCAAAACCAACTTTGAGCATTCTTTGTCTAAGAAAGTCCCATGAAATTAATGGAGTCACCATAAATTCAGAAGATGACTTAAAGGCGCACACATTTAATGTGTTGTACCAAACCAGTTGGGTATCTGGAAACCTAAAATCTCAAAAGCTCCAAAATTGTCCACATGGTTGGTTGAAATAGAGACACAAATGGTTCAACTTATACAAATTTTGTTTCATGCACATCATTATTAAATATTTTGTATATAAAATTATGGGAGCCCCCAGTGGCACAGTGGGTTAAAGCGCTGAGATGTTGAACTTGCTGACTGAAAGGTCGCAGGTTCGAATCCAGGGAGCAGCATGAGCTCCTGCTGTTAGCCTCAGCTTCTGCCAACATAGCAGTTTGAAAACATGCAAATGTGAGTAGATCAATAGGGACTGCTCTGGTGAGAAGGTAATGGCGCTCCATGCAGTCATGCCATGGAGGTGTCTACGGACAATGCTGGCTCTTTGGCTTAGAAATTGAGATGAACACTAACCCCCAGAGTTGGACACAACTGGACTTAATGTCAAGGGAAAACCTTTAACTTTACCTATATGAAATCACTTCAAGCCCTGTGTATAAGGTGAAGATGAACCATAAATGAACGTTCATGCTTAGACGTGGGTCCCATCTCCAAAATATTTCATTATGTATATGCAAGTATTCCAAAATCCTGCCCCCCAAATCAGGAATACGAAACACCTCTGGTCCCATTGCAGAAACGGACCAAATCCAAAACACCTCTGGTTTCAAGTATTCCAGATAAAGAATATTAAATCTGTATTACCTATTACCTATACATTCTGAAGCTCTAACCTATATCCATCGAAACTAACCTGTTCTTTAGTTTTTAGAATCTGTTTGGTATAATTTGGGATTGTGTTAACATCAGATTTTCCCATGAAGAGTGTTTATTAACTTGTCACTAGGTAACAGGTAGGCATCAAGCCCACATTCCAATTTGTGTGTAAGTTCACCGCCCTTGTTTGCACCTGCCAAGCCACACCTGTTTTTCCTCTTTGACAAACAGAGCACTCTTGAACTTTCACTATCTCAGCCCTAAAAGTATGCACGTTCTAGATTCTTAATAACCTTTCACAGCAGCTTTCAACTATGATTCATGCTTCCACAGGAAAAAAAGGGATTCTACGTATGAAAAAGTATAGTCACTGTCAGCTTTCTGAATAAACACATCTGTGGGTGTAGCTTAATGTGTGTATTGTATGAATAGGAGCTAGTTTCTCTCTCTCTGAGCTGATTCATTCAGTTTGTGGTTAACTGAATTCAGACCACTATTATTGTGTGTCTGCCCCAACAATAAAGGGACTTGCTAGTAGCTGAAAAGCCTGTGTTCTGTGAAGGTGTGCCAAAATGACCAGTGTTATAAGCAATCTAGGATCTCATTACATTGAGGTCTTCAAGCTGGGGGACAGCAACAGGGCCGTAGCCAGAAAATTTTTTAGGAGGGGTTGAAATTTTCGGGGGGGGGGGGGTTGAAATTTTTTGGGGGGGGGGTGAAACCTGCCTCCTAGCTCACGCTGAAGCAAAGAGCACAGCAGGGGGCAGAGCAGCCTTCAATAGCCTGCAGCTCCGCCCCTGTCAACCACCTCCACCAAGTCTGGTCTCCTTAATGAGAACATTCAACACACACACACACAACTTGGTTGCTTCACTACATCGGCTATTGCTGCTAGTAATGACAGTGTGAATAAATTATCAATATTTGCTTGAGATAGTGCTTGCAGTTCTGGAGGGACTCTTAATTTTTTGCATCTCATAGACTTAGCATGGGGATTTGGTTAACCAGTTAAAATTCATGAGTAAACCAGGTTTTTTTAAAAAAATCTGAAACATTTCGGGGGGGGGGTTGAACCCCTAACCCCCCCCCCCCTCGCTACAGGCCTGGACAGCAGGGTCATCAGTGGGGCAGCGGAGCAAATCTGTGGGACAGTGGGGGAAACTGTTGTCCCATGCCCCACATTGCTTGCATCACCGCCTTTCTCATCACATGGGGGAAAAGGTTGCTGTCCCTGGCTTAGCTAATGGGAACATGGGGAGCCACTCATGTTCTTAGGGCTCTATCTTAGGACAGTTCTAAGATGGAGCCCCACTGAAAGTAGCCCTGCATCATGTGATGGGATCCAGTGGGTTCTGGAAGTGTCCTAAAATGGAGCCCAAGCCTCATGTGATGTGGTTCATCTATATAAATAAAAATGTACTGTTCGTTTGTGGGATTAACATAATTCAAAAACCACTGGACAAATTGACACCGAATTTGGACGCAATTAAAAGCCAAAAAATACAAAGTACATTACAACACATGTGCAAAACCACACACATACACACACACACACATATATACGCAAACATACACAAATATATACATGCACACATATATACATAGACTGGGCCTGTCGGAACCCAGATGCCTTAAAGAGCCAGACACAGGAGTATATCCAAAACAATAGTTTATTAAGGCAAAGTAAACAGGATTCAGAGACACTTGCTTCAGTGCCTCTGGTCAAAACTTAAAGTTTGCAACGATTTGCAGCTTGAAAAACAAACTTGGAAAATAAACCAGATTATACTGGCAAATAAGAGTTCTTCCAAAACACACCAAAATCACACAGTTCAAAGATAATGAGCAAACAAAGAGCCGTGAAGAGAAGCCGTCATCTAGAAGCAGTCCCAAGTCAAAGAAATCCCAGTTGAAAGTCCCAAAGTCCAAAAGGCAGCGTCGTCGTCAGAAACAGTCCGAAGTCAAGGAGAAGGGAAATTCGCACTTATGAGAATCCAAGCCAGTCAGTACACAAAGAAGCGGCAACCTGCAGATCCTGGACCCAAGCCCAACAAGAGAAGCGGCAGCGACAAGACCCAAGGCACGAAACCAATGCTTTGCCTACTGCAAAGTTCTATCACTCCAGTGCCTTCATTTATCTTACAACTCATCATCCGATGATGAGCAGCCCTCTACCCCATCCTCGTCACTATCAGCTGGCTTAGCCTCTACAGCTGAACACCAATGCCCATCCCTCCAACTCTTCCACCTTTTGTCAAGACTTAGGTCTCCCCACGATTCCACGGTATCACCAGATTGCCAATCCCCACCACCAGAAAACCCCTCAAAAGTGTCACGGGATGTTGGTTGCGTACACACATTCCTAATCTCCTGGACGTTGGTTCAATCCAGTGGTTCCTCTTCATCCCCACTACTCCCAGACCCATCACTTCCAATAAAGCCCATGAAATCCTCTTCTTCAGTGGGAGCAGTAAGTATGTCCGGATCTTCTTTCTCTGGCGCTCCTCGTCTGACTCCTGCTCCCGAGTAATCCTCTTAATGCCTCTATTCCCATCTCCTTCCTCCTCACTCATTTCACTCTCGGAGAAACTCCTGAATTCTCTTCCTTTGCTCCTCATCTAACACCTGGGCGCCTCGTTTCCCTCCTCTACTACTACTACTACTATCAGTTGTAGCACTGCCAACAGACTCTACTACAACAGGGCCACAGCAACACGTGGCAGGGGATGGCTAGTAGTGTATATGAATTTAATAGCCTTCACTCACCATGCAGCCACTCCTCACTGTGCTCACAACATTCTGGAACTTTATCACAGGGTAGCCCCTTATTGAGAAAAGGTGGCGGATATTCTAGAGTTTGGCTGAAGCACCAGCGTATCTCAGAGCTTCAGCATACTATGGATATTACTTCAGAAGGTAGCATTTTTCTGAAAAGGCACAAATATCATTCTCTTTTTTTTTCCAAGGGTGCTCTGCTTTACTGTTAACTCCTATAAAGAGCTTTCCTTTGCTTTTTTGTTGTCTCTCCCCCCCCCCCCATAAATTATATACCTCCTTCATTCTCCAATATTGTGCTTAGTTCCCTGCCTTCCAGATATCTATCTCTGTTTTTTGATGACCTGGTGTGAAAAAGGAGAATGACTTACTTGATTAATACTCATTAATACTGCAGATCCTTTTCTGTGTAGATTCAGGTGGCTTATTTCCGTATCCTCATCAGCCAGCTCTGATCCGTAATTCCAGCTCACCATTTGAGTATATCATAGTAATAGTGGGGCTATTTATGACATCTCTGACTCCAATCAGGGGGCAGAGCAGGGCTGGAGTGATTTGACCCTACAGATGTTTTGTATTTCCTCTCCCACCAGCCTCATACAGTATAGGCCGGTGGGTTCTCAACCTGTGGGTCCCCAGATGTTTTGGCCTTCCACTCCCAGAAATCCTAACATCTGGTAAACTGACTGGGGACCCACAGGCTGAGAACCACTGCTATAGGCAGTAGTTAGGGATAGTGGGTGCTGAAATCCAAAACACATTGCAGGATATTTCCCTGGTCCTTAAACTTCCCTTATTCTTTGCAGCTTCATTTTTATTTTGATCCCAACTATATTAAAGTATGTTTTAATGGTTTTTAACTGGGATTTTAAAAAATACTGTTTATATTTAATCCTGTTTTAATGTTTGCCTATCTGTATATTTTAAATTGTATGGTGATGCTTTTATGTTAAGCTGCTCTCAGTCTCCTTTGGGAGAGATAAAATGAGGTATAAATAATAATAATCATCATCGTTGACGTCATCATCAACAACAAACAATCCCATGGCATCCATACCAACAAAGTTGAACTAGACCAGATGTTTGGTACATTTTTAGAAACGGTGCTCCCTCTAGTGATGGTTTGCATATTAATATCACTTGCTTCTCATGTTTTTTTGGGTTTTTTTTTTGGAAGTTTGTTGATGATTATGACGGCTGAGATTACATCTCTTGCTGAATCACAGATTTGCTAAGAAAATTAGATTGCAACTCCCATGATGTGCAATGCTTCCTATGTAATGGATTCCTATTTATGCAATAATGCAAGTTCTATCATGAATATTACTGGGATTGTGGCGCAGCTGGCTGAGTGTCAGCTGCATTAAGATCACTCTGACCAAAAGGTCATGAGTTCGAAGGCAGTCCGGATTGGAGTGGGTTTCCAACCAATTGTGTAGCCTGTTGTCTACCTTTGCAACCCAAAAGACAGTTGCATCTGTCAAGTAGGAAAATTAGGTACACTGTAATCCGCCCTGAGTCCCCTGCGGGGTGAGAAGGGCGGAATATAAAAGCTGTAAATAAATGAATAAATGAATAAATGAATAAATAAATGTCACTTTATATGTGCCACAAAACATACGATGTAACCGAACAATTCTTTTTCATCAGATTTATCTTCAGCTGCTGATTAATTAGGAGATAATGAGTATGGAAGATTCTCTAAAGATTATGTTGCCATTATCTTTTATGTGTTCTCCATTCTTGTTGATTTTGAGCGTGATGTCAATTTACTTGTGAGAAGGTGACACTACACAAGATGGGTTTTGTCATGACATTTGCAGAAAAGAACCCAATTTCTTGACACTGATGGATTTTAACATTTCTAAAATATGCACCAGCCTTCTTAATACTGTTTTTATAGCTATTTTTACAGAGAGGCATGAAGGGTTTCATTTGGATTTATTCATTCATTTATTTAATATTTCAAAGGAATTTTTGAGAAGTGATAATAAAATGCAGTGAACGAAGCAATAGTTTAGATATTTAACCTGCTATTTCTACACTCAGAAAAAGGAAAGTCTTACAAAATCTGGCCTTGTAAGATTGTGGTTCCTTTGCAGAAATATTCGCTTGCAGAAGATAGGCTCTGACATAAGACAGAATGGAAACTGCAGTCGAGAAATCTGAAGATGTGGAAAGGAAGCATACTTTAGACAGTGCACCATATCTCCTTTAAATGGAGAAAGCAGAAGTCAGGCATACAAATAATGAAAGATTTAAGATGCATTTGCCTGTGTATGTAAAAGAGACATCCAACCTAAAGTTCTGTAATTTCTTAAGAGATGAAAGTCTTGCTATGTCAGTCAAGAAGAAAACTGAATTCAGAGGATTTATTTCTTCCAGAACTGTTAACATGTTTGTTTCACCACCAAGATAAAATTGCTTGTGGTGATTTTGCATCTGATGAACATCATGGTGAGGAACATCTGCCACTGAATAGGATGCTCCCAGTGTTATTATGTCTTATGAAGAAAATGAAGGGACGGTTAGCTTTAAACTCTGGAAGAATTTCTGCACTTTCTGGAACTACTTCTACACCAGTAGCAGCGGCTGCTTCTGTACCCTCTTCATTAACATCAACATAAGCTTTATGAATGACCTTGGACACAAGCAGATTACGATCATGGTTTTGTGACATGCCTGATAAGTCAGCTTTGCCCAGTAGAAACATATCAGTCATTCCCATGGCTTTTAAAATTGGTTTGAGTTCATATTTTTCTTCCAGTTTGAACTTTGGCATGAAAACTCTCATTTTTTGTTTCTTCATATGTGCTGAACTGGTCCATTCTTTCAGCTTCACACACGTGAGTTCTCTTTCAAGCTGTAAAAATATAGTGGGAAGGTGTAGAAACATTATTAAAACAGATAATCTTTATCTAAAACCATTTATATAAAACCTGCTAACCTGGATCATTTGGCTTGCAGAGCTGTTGAATGATAGCCTTCCTCAGAGCTCCTCCTCATAGATAATGAAGAATTTGAAGAATAACTACGCAAGTTCTGGTTTTGAGAAGCAAAAGTTTATTGTTGAGCTTCATGCCTTTCTCAGGTTGGATGAGGGAAGAGCAAATCCAATTGAAGAGAAGGTGACACCCCAAGCAGCACTTCCACAAGCACTGGCTGAATCCCTTTTCAGAAAAACTACATATATCATCAGGGGTACCAGCATGCCCCTTTGGTTTGTGAATGGTTGTATAGGTGTGTGGGATTGAAGGTGTTTGTCAGTAATTGGCTGTAATGTATATGTGGAAGGGAGCAACATGCCATTACTACAGGGGTCTCATTCATTTTAAGTTATTACCCCACCCACTGCTAGTATGTGATCCAAGACGAAATTGTCTGGAGCAAGTTTTCCCAAGCTGGGTTGTTTAAATTAATGACAATCTATATCACTACATTTCTCTGTGTAGCACAGGCCTGGGGGAACAGACCTGTGGGTTAGACTCTTGGCCCTCTCTCCCAAGAGATCTGAGCAGCCATGTATCAAGCCATGCCCTCTTGCAGTGGCAGCTGAGAGAACTGCCCTACACGTCATGCGCATCGAATTCTGCGTGTGCGGGGGTTGTCTTTTCCGAAGCCCAAGTCGCTCGTTACTTCTATGGGAGGAGCATTGGTGGGCTGGCTGTGTTCCTCCTGCACACAAGTTAAGTGTAGCGACTGCTGCCACTTGGCATCAGCGTACAGCTTATGTGCTACAATATCCTCCGAGACCCTGCAGGCACACACAGCTATGCAGCCCCCCTTCCCCACAGAGCCCTATGCAACCGCATGTGAAACCCTCTCCACCATGCCTGTTCTAGTGGAGAGCAACCTTCAGTACTTCAGAATTGAAATGGAAAGCTCTCCTGCATTTTTAAATGTGGTTGTGAACTGACCTACAATTAAAAACACAGAAAACTGGACCTTAGAGAGATGGGCCAAAACTAACAAAATGAAGTTCAACAGTGACAAATGCAAGATACTCCACTTTGGCAGAAAAAACAAAATGCAAAGATACAGAATGGGGGACAATGCCTGGCTCGAGAGCAGTACACGTGTGAAAAAGATCTTGGAGTCCTCGTGGACAACAAGTTAAACATGAGCCAACAATGTGATGTGGCAGCAAAAAAAGCCAATGGGATTTTGGCCTGCATCAATAGGAGCATAGTGTCTGATCTAGGGAAGTAATGCTACCCCTCTATTCTGCTCTGGTTAGACCACACCTAGTTTTTTTAGAGGGGAAAATGTAATATAGATAAAGAGTAATAATGATGATGGTTTATTGGGCTACAGTGGCATAGGGACCAGAGAATGTATCCAGAGCTGGAATGTGTCCAGAGAAGGGCAACTAAAATGATCATGAGACATGATGACCATGTATAAATATGTGAAGGGAAGTCGGTCTGGAGTGGCTTAAGGAGCTGGGCATGTTTAGCCTGAAGAAGAGAAGGCTGAGAGGAGATATATGATAGCCATGTATAAATATGTGAGAGGAAGTCACAGGGAGGAGGGAGCAAGCTTGTTTTCTGCTGCCCTGGAGACTAGAAGTGAAGCAATGGCTTCAAACTACAAGAAAGGAGATTCCATCTGAACATGAGGAAGAACTTCCTGACTGTGAGAGCTGTTCAGCAGTGGAACTCTCTGCCTCAGAGTGTGGTGGAGGCTCCTTCTTTGGAAGCTTTTAAACAGAGGCTGGATGGCCATCTGTCAGGGGTGCTTTGAATGCAATATTCCTGCTTCTTGGCAGGGAGTTGGACTGGATGGCCCATGAGGTCTCTTCCAACTCTTTGATTCTATGATTCTTTTCTAAACTGCAGTAAGTATTTTAAATGAATGAAGTTTTGCTGGCTGTTTACTTAGAATTCATCTATACACAGACCATTGAGTCTGAATGGGTGTCTGCAAAATGCACACCATCAATGCACATCCCAAACTGTACATTAAAACCTCATCAGAAAGTTGGAATAAGTCAGATAATGTGCATATCAGAGTATATAACATGCAGGACTTGAAACTGGATTCGAAAATGTGGAGCGCTTGTCAGGACACCACTAGTGCTGACACCCTTAGTGGACTGGTTAAGAAAAAAAATTCCTGGCTTTGATTCCGGTCCTCATTAAGTGGATACAGTGTCCACTTTCCCAGCCTTAAACTGGTTTGGGTAGGCACAGCAAAACCGGTTCATTTTAATCCAGCTCCAAACTGTGTTATAGTGTCAACGTAGAAGCACCCCTACTTGTGCAGTGTAGATAAGGAATGAGATATTCAACATTTAAAACTATTTCTGTAAAGGTATTTCAGCATCTGTTTGTGTCTTATAAGATTAATCTGCCAATAGTTAATACTGAAAAAAGGGAATTTATGAGATATTGAAGAATAAAAATAATCATTTAAATATCACACTACTGTATAGTTTAAATAAAAAAGGATGGTGGGATCAGGTGATTCATCTTATTCTTCTCACTTTTAAAAATATTAAAAACATAAGTAGCTACTGCAAAGCCTATCTTAATCTAAATTTAAAATTTTCATTTAATTTCCATTGCTGACATTGGTAGAAATCAGACAAAGATACCTGGTCTGGAGATTCTTTGTTATCTGGCAGAAGAATGAGCATACTTAGTTCATCCTGATGATAAGGAAGCTCAAGGACTTGCAAGGGTGGGTTTTTTATTTTAGCCAGATTAAATTCATCTTCTAGGAACATCATCTGCACTTGTTTACTCTGATTCTGCAATAAACAAAGCAGCATTTAAACGTTCCTAGTATTCCATAGTAGCAGGATAGGTAGCTGTATATATAATAGATGTAATGTTGACTATAGTTAGCTAGTTGACATAATTTCCAGTGTCAACAAAATTTTAAATCAGAAAGTCATATGCTGCTCAGCTAGTGAGAAAACCCCAACTTGATTGTTGCAGTTCTTGGAAACATATGGGAGGCCAAATCCCACAATTAGTCCCAACTGGAACAAATCCACTAAAATAATGGGAACTTAGCAAGTCAACTCTTACACTGATTCAATTATCCCCTTTCATTTGGTACTAACAAAATCTTCTAAACCAACATAGCCATACTGGCCAATATGTTTTGAGAGATGTAAGTCAAAGAAATGTAATGTTTTAAGCTCTAAATCTGTGTATTCCAGGTCATTATGGAACCGATCATAATGGATACATTCCCATGTCTGCAAGCTTTTAGACATACCATACCTTGCTAGTCCAAAATGGTGCTTCGTGTGTTTTCTTTGGATCAAATTTGACCTTCCACTTTCCTTTGAAGTATATGGCATTCACTAAGATCAAGACAGCATCTTGGGAAATACTCCCACTGGGAAAGAGATCCTTGATTTTACCTTTTTGAAAATAAATTTAGATTATTGTCTTTTTATTTAATTATTTTTTTTAATCTGTTTTGAACTGTGATGCTAAGGAACACACAAAATGATCTGATACGAAATGAGCGAGAAGTGACACAGGCTCTCTTACCATTTGTCTGGCTTTCAACCCAAGAGTTAATCTTCTTTCTGACTTCTTCTGTTGCGTTACTAAAGTCAACTCTTTCCAACTCAGCATGATACAGCTCCTTTGTGGAATGTAAGTATTGCTGTGCATAATTAAGTACAATAAGGTAACTATAATGTTTATTTACAACAAATGGGAATTACTATTTACATTACATGTTTCCTAATTTTGACTTTTCATGGTTTTAACACTTGAGCTTTAAGTGGGAATCTTTTCCCCTTCAGATGTTTGGGATTTTAGCTATCAGCATCATCCAACATTGGAGATTGGTAATGAATTATTCAAGTTAACACTGAGTACAACTGGAAGGTCAACATCTCTCAGTATATTACTTAAGTGCAGACTGTTGCAAGGAACTGGAAAGTGTAAGACAAAGAACCTACTAAGGGAGCAATATATAAATGTATTACGAACCAAAATAGCAAACATGTTCATGCATACAATAATGTAATTATATTCTCTATCTATCTATCTATCTATCTATCTATCTATCTATCTATCTATCTATAGTCATTGTTTGTATGTATGTGTGTATGTATGTATGCGTGGGGCGGCAATGTATTTTTCTGGCCCGGCCTACGACTTCCACAGAGCACTACAGTCCCTACAAATGAAGAACCTGTATCAAATTTAGCATGATCAACATAACATAGCAGCGGGGTCTGGAGGGGGGAGGGTGGACTATGGATGATGGGATTTGCAGTACATTTACCTGCTTTGAATCTGATTTCAACTGACCTTGGCCCCCACTAATGATGGACCTGGACCAAACGTGGCACACAGACACCCCATGATGCGCTTTACACACTGGAGTGGTATAGGGGAGCATTGACAATGGACAATAGAATTTCCAGTACTTTCACCTCCTTTGGCTCCAACTTTCACAGACCACTGCGACCCTCACAAAAGACAGGCCTGGACCAAACTTGGAACCCCCCACAACACACTTTACATCCTGGTGAGGTTTGGGAGAGGATGGACCACAGATGATGGGATTTGCAGTACATTCACTCACTTCCAGAGACCAGTGCAACACCCATAAATGATGCATCTGGACCAAACTCTCACACAGACCCCCCTCATAGCACACTTTACATCCTGGTGGTCATGTTTGGGGGAGGATGGACCATGGACTATGTGATTTGCAGTACCTTCACCCACATCCAGAGACTACATGTTACCTCATCACCCAGGATCTGTGCCAAGTTTTGCACAAAGACTTCCCATGATGCATTTTATATCCTGGTGGAAGATGGACCACAGACAATGGGATTTGTAGTACCTTCCCCCATTTCCACAGGCTACTGCGGCCCCGATGAATGATGGACCTAGACCAAATTTGAGACACAGACCTCACCCACGGGAAGAGGTATAGAAAGCAAAATTTCTTACCTGCAAGAACTCATAACTGCTTGATCCATACAGTCTGTTGGCAATATTCAGATCATAATCTTTGGTAGGCTGGTTGATGGCAGATAAAAGTGCCTTGAACTGTTCATGAGGTCCTCCAGATTTGTCACACTGTGCCCCAGTAACCTTTAAAGAGCAAAAGCTGTTTAACAGGACATCTGTTGTCTTGTAAAGAACAGTTTAACATATACTGTAAAGCAGGCTTTACAACAGAGTGTGAAAATACTGTATGCCATTTTGGACTACAGCTGTGATAATACCTCATCCAGTAACCACACCTACCATTCTGTCTGCAGAAAGTCTGGGAGTTACTATCCAAAGCACACACTTTAGCACTCAGAGCCAAAATAACAAATAATATAGTTATGACAGTGAAATGCTCATGAAAATGCTCTTACCACCTCATCACATGGAGGCCAAGGAGTGTCTTCTCCCCACTTTTTGGCACTGCTGGCATGCTGCTGGCACAGAGTCTGCTGGAGCCCATCAGATGACGCAAGGCTACTTCCAGCAGGGCTCCATGCCAGCAGCATGCCAACAGTGTGCTGACAGCGCAGAGACATGCAGTCCTGACTCCTCATTCAAGAAGATGGGGAGGTAGTGGGAGGAAGCTGGGAACAGTGGAGAAACATGAGAAGGATCCCATGACCAACCTTGGTAAGGGGACAAAGCAGTATGCTGCCCCATAGTTTTCCCCACTAGCCCTCAGCTTCTAGGCCTACATGTGATGAGGTCCCTAGAGGCAAAAAGATATAATCTTCACTAAGACAGAGGAGCCCCCAGTGGTGCAATGGGTTAAACCCTTGTGCTGACAGGACTAAAGACCAAGTGGGAGATTTAAATCCGGGGAGAGTGAGCATGAGCTCTCTCTGTCAGGTCCAGCTCCCCATGCGGGGATATGAGAGAAGCCTCCCACGAGGATGGTAAACCATCAAAACATTCGGGCACCCCCAAGGCAACGTCCTTTCAGATGGCCAATTCTCTCACACCAGAAGTGACTTGCAGCTTCTCAAGTCACTCCTACCACACACACACACACACACACACAGATAGTGAAAACAAAGAAGGAAACAGCCAACAGTTTGCTGGTATCACAGAGACATGCAGCCCTGACTTCTCATTGAAGAAATTGAGGAGGATGTAGGAGGATGCTGAGAATAGTGGAGAAACATCATGGGAAGGGGTCCCATGGCCAACCATGGTAAGGGGACGAAGCAGTGTGCTTCCCCATGGTTTCCACCTCTATCCCCCAGCTTCTAGGCCTCCATGTGATGAGGTCCCTAGAGGTAAAAAGTTGTAATCTTCACTAAGACAGTGCAAACAAAGAAGAAAAACAGAAATGGGTTTATTTGAATTACTTTTTCAAAAATAATTCCAACCAGCATACAGTTGGCTTTGCTGGCTTGGGGAACCTGAGAACCGGTGTATGTTTTGTACACCGCCACGAGTCGCCTTCGGGCTGAGAGTGGCGGTTAACAAATGCAAATAATAAATAAATAAATAAATAAACTGCAGTTAAAAAACTAAATCAATAGAGCTGTAGGACACTAAACAAACTAGGCACATTCTTGTGTTTTGGTGTATGTTTTCTACCCATTCAAATATAATTAGGATATACAGGGTGGGTCAAAAGTCACAAAGGAGTCTGATGTTTCAATAACATTTTGAAAAAGAAATTGAAAAGATTTTACACAAAATGTTATGTAATTTTCTTTCCTGTATATACTGTATATGATACTGTGATATTGTGACTTTAAAAGAAAAAATAAAGAGGTTATTAGATATTGAAAGCTCTTCATGATTTTTGGCATCACCCTATATTACTTGGGATGCCAAATACCTTGGTAAGGAGCAAACAGGCTAGTGCCATTTAGGTGTTTTGTAGTCATTTTCAAATGTTCAAATCCCCATTGCATGGCTCATTTAGTTAATGCACACAGCAGCCTTACTACACCAGACCATGTTCAAAGACAGCAGCTAATTGCTAATGGATTTGTTTCTGGTTTGGGATTAGATACCATTTTGAAAAGGTAATCTTTCTAGATTTGCATTTTTGCCTTCCTTAGTTGGAGCAGTGAAAGAGACAGAATATGACAGATAATACTCTTACAGGAACACCCTTCGAACTTCCAGATCCACCAATCTCAGTGAAGTGAAGGACCTGCAACATAAAATGTGAAATGAGAAACCTGTCATTGTGGTCTGCACAATTGTGGCAACCTTTTTTTTTTAATGAAGCGAAGTAAACGCACACACGCGCACACATTCTCTAAGGAGTGCTCATGTGAAGTCAAGAAAAAAGGGATAACTCAATAGTTGTGTCCAAACTGGTCTTACATATTCGAGAAGTAATTGCCACAACTCCTTCCATTCCCAGTAACATGTCCTTCAGAAATTACCCAGCTCTGTGTTGTATGAATAGAGAGTACACCCTGGAAGACAGCTGCTACTATGGAGAGCTACTTGTCACATTCATTTTTGGGAAACCTAAGGACATTTTGCTGTCTGAGATGAAGCCAAAGAAAGTTAGTTCACATTCCAACTGCTATGAAGAGTCCACACAATGTATGAAGGGATTTGCAGCAGAATTGCTGCTTCCAGAAGTTAATCAGATACAAGGGGAAACAAAATCTGATGCCAAGAAGGCTCCAAGGATGTTCTCGTCCTTCATCAGAATAGCTGTCTAGCAGTTGGCATCAGCTTATTTGGGTAAGTATAGAGAAAGCCTAAACTCTACGCTAATTATGGAAACTGTTTTCTCCAATATACCTAAAATCAGCAGGTGATCTTAATGATGCGGGACAGGCCCTTTGACATACATACATACCTCTTTTCTTTCAACACAATACTACTATTCCTGTGCCCAGAGGGAGCTGCCTCACTCATTGCTTTATGTCTATGCTGGCAACATTGTATGGAAGAGTCTATGATTAGTTTTGAAGAAGCTCCATATTTTGTTTAAAATACAAATAGAAAAACACTGTAACATGCTGCATTGTTGGGCATGGACACAGACTTATGGAGTGTGCTCCCCTTAGACCTCAACCACACATATACTTTCCACTTCTTGTGCATACAAGATCCCAGACTCTAATTGCCATTTCTGAACCTCAGAAGAAGGGATGTGAAAATCTTTCATTTGAATTTTTACTGAGGGTTTTTTTAAACATATCTCGACTACAGTTTCTTCCAATTGTTGTTTCATATAAGTTGTGAAGCACTGTATTTTTCTCATATTGCATTTCCACATTTCATTTTTAAAAATAACTTTGTGTTTCAGATGTCAGTGAGGGACATTTCCAAGTGATTTCCCCCACAGCTGGGATTATGGGTGGGCCTTACAACAATACTGTCCCACGTTTTCCCTTGTGATGGGATGATTACCTTTTCCATCTGTTTAGCAGTGTTCCCTCTGGCACCCATAAGGAGCATGCTCAGAGCTGCTGAGATACTCAGTGGGGAACAGAAGATGTTTCCCCCCTGACTGTTTTTCAACAGTATTTTCAGAAGTTCCACAGCAAATTCAGTGTTTGCATCGGTGAGGGTTTTCATGGTTGAAGCCAAAGATACCTGTGACAATAACAGAAACACAATAACATATCATTTAGAAGCGATATGTGGCTTATGATTCTGGCTTAATATACTGCCAGGTTACAGTTTCAGGATTATGAGATATTGTCTTGTGCTGTATCAACTGTCATTGTATATTTCTTCCCCAGGGCCTTCTTCCAAGTGGCTGCGGGAGAGGGGGGGCGGGTTCTAGTAAGGCAACGATGGCTGCATGTTTCACTCCCATTGGCTATCAGTCCCCATTCATGCCAGTTAGGTGTTCCAAGTGCCAGAATGAGCTCTCCTAAGCTTGCTCCAATCTACACCCCACCCTCCCTCCCTATGTCTAATGAAGCAGTTTTTATAGTTTTTAATTTGTAATTACTTTGCTGGACTGTTTGAATAGGCCATGGATCCAGGATTGGGAGACTAATATACCCAAGGCACTCTGTATGTGGTTTGGAATCAGTCTTCCCCAGTTTGGAGTGAATGTTTACCACTTYCCCCTAGTGGCTGACAGATTAAAGACCTCATCACACTTACCTAAATCAGCATCCTTGATGCTTCCCCTTCCATCTTGAGGATGGAACCCCATGCCAGCTATTTCACAACATCATGTGACTTCTGGAAGGGGACCTGCCCTCAATTGGGGTGGAGGKATCATTGGACGCTTTRCCCACAACACGGGAGGCTTCCCATGTTGTCCAATGGAGCCAGCACATATTCTTGCAGAACGGCGATGCTCCCCARATGTGATGGGAGCTGTGTGTGGGGTGATTTGCCCCACTGCCTCCATGTTTTCTCACCGAAGCCAGGCAAAGCTGGACGCTTTACCTGGACCTTGTGATGAGGCTCTTAGGCTGATGCAGCACAGTTGTTAACTCTCATGCCATCCCTTATGGGATCTGACATAGATTCAGATCTGCTGGCTCATTGATTGATTGATGCCTGGATCCAGGCTTATGGAGTGTGCTGCCTTTGGACCACATCAACCCTTGTATACAGTTATAACTAAATAAAGTTGTGGCATTTTTCTCTCTCCAAGTTATGGTGTATGCCTGAGGTTCAATTCTTTGTCCGGAGCATATTTCATACCTGAACATGCAATTAAGCTAAACCAGTTAAAAGCCAACCACAACGTGCTCTTTGGATAACCAAAGAAATAATTAATTTAAAAGAAAAATGGATGCTTCCAATCTTCTTGAGGTTTGAATATGTGGGAAGTTGTTTGGATATATAATGCTTGATTGTGGGATGGCATTATTTCCAAACCTGGCAATTACTCTGATTGCCTTACTTTGACAGGAGTTCAATTGGGTTTAATAGTAAGTCATTTTGATATGTAAGTCTTCCTTCAAAGGATGAAAGGAACTATGTCCAAACAAATGCAGCTTTTGTTTGGTAATACTGTGGCTTTGTTGTTTGTTTGTTTTTTTGTCAGTTTACCCTTACCTGTAAAATTGAGAATGAGGTAGAAGACGATAGCTTTACTCTATTGTTGAAAGGCAATGTAGAAAGCAAACATTCTCCCTCCTAAACATGGATAAATGTTGATTTCCAGTTTCTTATCTATAAAATCCCTAACATCCCAATTCCATTAGCATAGAGGTGGGACTTCTGCTTCGACATGTGAGTAGTATGAAGCTTGCCTTAACTTATGGTTTCCCCATTTTTCCTCTGTCATAATATACCTCAGTTTCACATGTATCCACAAACCAGGCTATTGTTTGTAAGACAACGATACACAATCTTTTCTAGAAATTAAGGAACCTCTGAAACCACTCAGTTTACTAAGACCTCTGCTGAACACATATTTTGGAAATTGTGTAAGGGACAATGTCTCCAGTTTGCTGTGAGGCCATAGCAGAGGACATCCATGTTTAATACAAAGTGGACCGAAATTCGCAAAGAGTTTCATTATTTAATACCACCTTTATGTTTATAATACAGCAAAGCTTTCCAAGCTTTGTGTTGGCTGCAATGTGTAGGCGTGTTGCACTAATGTAAGGAGAAATAACAAAAATATTATCATAGAAATCATTTTTTAAAATATAGATGAAACATTTTCATGAAATATGTTGTGTCTCCATAAACTTCTTAATTACAATTATGAATGTGTCTATGTCTCTTATAAGGGGTTGGTTTAATCTCCAGTTTTTTAGTAAAACTGAATGATTGTGTCATGAAATGATGCTTGCCTAAATCGTGTTTTATCAACATGAAATATTTTGAAAGCTCTGATATACAGTATATAATCATCAAGCCCCTTTGTGACTTGTAGCCCACCCTGTATATATGCAGATTTGATTTGCAGGGGAGATTATAGAAGCCTAAGCTCTCAAAGAAAAACTACTGATAGTTAAAAATCCAGTCCAATATATCCCAGCAATTATGGGTGAGCAAAATGTTCGGCTGTAACTTCAATTGGCATTTACAGGCATAGATGCTATGCATGGAGGCAAAAATCCCGTAAATAACTATTGACATAAACCTTAGGTTTCTATCAGCAATACAAACATACATATATTGAGACATACATATATTGACTCCGAATATTTATATTTTGATATTTTAAATATTTCCATAGCAAGCAAGGGTTTTACTGATCAGTTCAAAAATATTTAGCTATCAAATTAATCTTTAAACATGCTGCTATTTATTTATTTATTTATTTATTTATGACATTTATATGTCGCCCTTCTCATCCCGAAGGGGACTCAGAGTGGCTTACAAGGTATATATACATACAGTATATATTATTAGCATAGTACAATATCAGTATTAAATATTACTATATTGTACTATACCATTATATTGTAATATTATTAGTAATATTACATGTAATATAAATATATAATTATAATATATTATTATTATTATTATTAGTATATTGTATTACATTATAATATTATAAATATTAAATGTATATTATATTATATATTATATATTATATTATATTATATTATATTATATTATATTATATTATTATATTATTATATTATTATATTATTATATTATTAGAATAGCACAGGGGACAAGGGAACTGTCCCCTGGCCCCCTCTGTCTTCACTCTGGCCCAGAGTAGCAATTTATGCTGTGCCAAAAATACAAAGAATTTTCGCTCAGGTTGCTACTTAGAGAGCATGACAATATGTTAAATAGAGCAGAATAAGGTTTTGGTTACCATACGTTGTATTTATAAGGTAGTGGAAAATGTGTGATGGAATAAATTAATACAATGTTGTATATTTATACTGTACCAAAAATATAAAGGATTTTAGGTCCGGTTGCTATTGATACCCCTTCTACACTGCTATATAATCCACATTATAAAAGCAGATAATCCACATTATTTGTTTTGAACTGGATTATATGAGTCTACACTGCCATATAATCCAGTTCGAAGCAGATTAATGTGTATTTAATATGACAGTGTAGAAGGGGCCTTAGAAAGCATGACAATATATTGAATAGATTTTGGTTACGTCGTATTTATAAGATAGTGGATAACGTGTGATGGAATAAATTGATACGATTTTAAAATGATAACAGTAAGAAAAACTTGGAATGAAAAAGGTGAACATGCCTAATTAGAGACAGAACTGAGATTAATCCTGAAGAAAAAGATAAAGTAGTATTATGCACCAGGCAAAAATCTGGTCTAATCCAGTTGAGTTCCAGATCAGGCTATTCAGATTAGAGACTGTCAACCTTAATCTTCTGAAGAAGTAATCAATCAGACACCTACTCATTTTTATTAATCTGCTCACTCAGCAGGTTTGCCGGGTTGGATAGTTTAGAAATGCTATACCATTTCATTAGAATAAAGAGGATAGACTTGTTGTTGCTGGTTTGATCAACATGAAGGAAACAAAGGGTGCAACACAACTTTTTAAAATGTATTTTGTGTTGTGCTTTTCCTATTTTTATATGTCACAGCAGATTCTATTTTCATATTATTGCAATCCACAAGATACTGTTTACACAGTGAGGGTTGATGTAGTCCCATGAAAAACTCTTTCAGTTCACTTGGCGCTTTTTACATTGTACGCCTACTTGGTTAAATTCTCCAATTATAGTGTCCATTTTGAATATGAAAACTTCACTCTCTTGCGTTTCTAAAATTCTACATAATCTATCATCCTGTCCAATAACTACCCTCCTATTAGAAATTTGTTCACACATGGATGCACACACATTTATAATATATACACATACAAATTTTACTCATGGGAAAGAAAAGTCTACGTGAAACCTACCTTTTATTCTATGGGAGAGATTCTAACTCTGCTGAAGAGACGAAATGGTGCAGTGAGTCCTTCTGGGCGTTGATATTTAAAGATGCAAATTTGCATAAAGACTAGCTTGTTGCAAACACACTTCTGGGAGTTCCTTGGAATTCAAAAACTAATACTGAAAATGTAAATGAACCTCTGCAGTACTCAGGCTACTGTGACTGCATCTAAGAATTCATGTCTGATGAGGCAAATAAAGGCTATACCAGTAATGTAATGTATGTTGTAAGTGGAACACAAATATGTTGCAATTTGCCATTTTTGAAGAGGTTGATTTCCCTGGAAGTAGAGTCACACTGAGATCATAGGTTTCCTAATGCAACAGGTGTCTTTTTGGCATTATCTAGGATTTCATGGTGTCTTCCAGGTGTGATCAAGAAATAGCAAGGACAGTGTGGTAATATTGGAACCAGGGTGGAAAATTTCCCAGTGACTCAGACACTGAAGGGGCAAATTTAAGGTAGAGGTTGGTGGAAATCTTCATCTCATTTCATGTTACTGTTTTCATCCAAACCATATATTTTTAAAAATAAATATTTCCACTATTTGATGGCAATAACTTCCATGTAAATGTAGTATTATGGCCTTAGGGCATATCTCCAGTCTATGATTTAGTTATAAACAGAAAAGTTAGCTTTTTCAATTTCTAACCAGTAGGGATACTGGTTACTGGTTTTTCAGCCCTAGAAACCTTCATCCAATAAAGATAAGGTAAAGGTTTCCCCTTGACATTAAGTCTAGTCATTTCTGACTCTGGAGGGTGGTGGTCATCTCTATTTTTAAGCCAAAGAGCCGGTGTTTTCCGTAGACATCTCCTAGGTCATGTGGCTGATATGACTACATGGAGCACTGTTACCTTCCTGCCGGAGCGGTTCCTATTTATCTACTCACATTTGAATGTTTTCTAACTGCTAGATTGGCAGAAGCTGGAGCTAACAGCGGGAGCTCACCCTACTCCCCAGATTTTAACCGCCGACCATTCAGTCAGAAAGTTAAACAAAAAGCCAGCCTTTCCATTCTTCTGTGAAATTTGCCAAAATGACCTAGAATTGTACACAAATGTGTTGGTTTGTGTCACCCACTTATATCACCCCTAAATCTTTCCAACAACCCCCACAAAGTGAAAAAGCTGACATTCACCCAAGCTGGTAAAATCAATTTTAGAGAGCCTAAGCACTATAGTGCAGACTGGGCCATGAGAGTGAAAGCTCAACTTCCAGTTCAGTCACTTGTTATTGCATTCATGCAATTGCTAGATGAGAAGATTTGAGCCTCCCATGATCACAAAACAACAACAACAATAAAAACAACAACAGGAGCAATCCAGGAGCCATACAGTCCAACCTCCTTCTGCCTTGCAGGCAGCGGACAGATCTTGTAGGCCATTGCATTGTAGGCATAGGGGTGGGGCAAACAACTAAGGAAGGCAGAGGCTTATTCAAGGACACAAATGGAGGCAGGTGGGTTGTCTTCTAGGGGCTTGGCAGACTTCTGTCCTGCAGATGGAGGGGGAACTCTGGGTTTGTTTTTTTCCTTGTACAGAGAAAGCTCAAGATACTGGGGCCCAGGATCTTCAAGAACAAGCTCTTTGACGATTCCGGAAAAGAGGGGAGACCCAGTTTGTCCCCATCGGTAGGTGTAGAAAAGCTAAGCAGTCTGAAAGACTGTCCTACTTTTTTGTGGGCACACCAGATGCTTGTTTCTCCCCAAACCCAAGTGGAAAGCCCACAAAGATATGCAATCTCCTTCCTCTTCCCTGGGACCTCCCTCCCTGGTAACTTGCTGAACACTACCTGATCCTTGACGTTGTCCAAGTCCAGGAGCAGCAGGGAAGGAAGCAGGGGAAAGGAAGACAAAGAGCCCTGCAGAGCACAATTTGAGAACCATTGAACTAGATCAAATGTTTAATATATATTTTAGAAGCGGTACTGGTTTGCATAGCATGCTATTGACATCACTTGCTTTTCGTTGTGATTTTTTTTAATTTTGGAAGTTAACATGGACTTAATTGGTGATTGTGATGGCTGAGATCACATCTCTCACTGAATCACAGATTTCCTTAGAAAATTAAATTGTAACTCCCATGATGTGCAATACTTCCTAGGTAATGGATTCCTATTTTGTCATTAGTGCAAGTTATATCATGTCAGTTTATATGTGCCACAAAACCATATAACTCTTTGACATCAAATAAATCTTCAGCTGATGATTCATTGGGAGATGATGGGTATGGGAGATTCTCCTAAAGATTATGCTACCATTGGAAGGCAAACAATCTTTCCATTCTTGTTGACTATGAGAGTGAGGTCAGAGCCAACTGTTCTGACTTTCTTCATTGTTTGTGTTGTTCAAAATCTAGTCCATTTGGAAAAGCGCATTAGAAACCAGTGTTCTGTGAGTTATCAAGTCTTTCAGACTAGAAAAGACAGGCATTTACATATGTAAATAAGACAGAGATATGGATGGAAAAGAATGAAGCTGGTGTCTATATTCTCAATAAGATTGCCCATTTCATACTTTTTAAGACTCATTGTAAGGTGAACTCTATTATGGAAATCTGCATGTTTTTAAAGGCTCATGATGTGAAAAAATAATGATGTTGGAAAATAAAAAATGTAGTCAAAGTGATGCTTACCTTTTAAAACACGGGAGTGGCTAAAATATGTAGGATTCTACAACATACACAAATACATTTCAGTGAGTTGAGGAATGGGTACATTAAAAAGCACACTAACATATGTTTTAGATGCAAAAAAATTAAACATGGATTTACTTATGAGAGGGTGACAAAATATGAGAGTGAAATGTGAAATCTGGAGAAAGGAACCAAATGTTTTGACATTGACGGATTTTACATTTCTAAAATATAAACAGGCTTTTTAAATACTGTTTTTACAGCTATTTTTACAGAGAGGCATAAGGTGTTTCATTTGGATTTATTTAATGTTTCAAAAGAATTTTTGCAAAGTGATAAGAAAATGCAATAAATGAATCAATAGCTTAGATATTTAATCTGCTAGTGCTACACTCAGAACGGGAAAATCTTACAAAATCTGGCCTTGTAAGACTGTGGGGTTTTTTTGCAGAAATATTCGCTTGCAGAAGATGGGCTCTGATGTAAGTCAATGGAAACTACAGTCAAGAAATATGAAGATGTGGGAAGTAAGCATTCTATACACACCATTTCTCTTTTAAATGGAGAAAGCAGAAGTAAGGCATACAAATAATGAACGTTTTAAGACATTAAACCTAAAGTTTTGTAATTTCTTAAGAGATGAAAGTTTTGTTATGTTAGTCAAGAAGAACATTGCAGTTGAAGTAAATTTATTTATTCTAGAACTCTTAACATTTTCAGTGCATCACCAAGATAAGGTTGCCTGTTGTAAATTCAGCATCTGGTGATCCTCATGGTGAGGAATATCTGCCACCAAAAAGGATACTCCCAGTGCTATTATGTCTTATTAAAAACATGAAGGGATGTTCAGCTTTAAACTCTGGAAGAATTTCTACACTCACTGGAACTACTTCTACACCAGTAGCAGCAGCTGCTTCTGTACCCTCTTCATTGACATCAACATAAGCTTTATGAATGACATTGGACACAATCAGATTACGGTCCTGGTTTTTTGATATGCCCGATAAGTCAGCTTTTCCCCGTTGAAACACATCAGTCATTCCCATGGCTTCTAAAATTGGTACAAGTTCACATTTTTCTTCCAGTTTGAACTTTGGTATGAAAACTCTCATTTTTTGTTTCTTCATATGTGCTGAACTGGTCCATTCTTTCAGCTTCACATACGTGAGTTCTCTTTCAAGCTGTCAAGGAAACAACAAATTAACACAAAAGTAAGTGAAAATACAGTGGGAAGGCATAGAGGCATTATTAAAACAGATAATCTTCCCCCAAGTCATTTGAAATATCTTTACAATAGAACTTCAGCTTGGGAAAAAATATTATGGAAACTTTCTTATCTACTACTATTTCAACCAAGCCCCCCACAATTCATAGTACTTTCTTCTTTCTCATCCAAGGGTTTCATCAAATTCTATCCATTTTATCCATGGGCCTCACTCTCTTTGTTTAAGTCTATTACTATTTTATGATTTGTTTTATTATGATTTTGTTATTTTCATTTCATTACTATGTTTTTATTAAGCATTTTATTTGATGTTATTGTTTTGTTTATATGTACTTTTGTTTTATTGTAGCTTGTTTGGGCTTGTTCTCATGTTAGCTTCCCCGAGTCCCTTCGGGGAGATGGTGGCAGGGTATAAATAAAGTTTATTATTATTTATTATTATTATCTGCAGAAACTATTTTGTGGAAAATACTGCATGTATGAGGAAAAGAGAACATTGAATACATTCACTTCATTCAAACACCCAATCATTGCTCCACTATATTTTTTAAAAATGAAAATAATTTTGGCCCAATGCGTTTGCCATAGTTCAAGCATGATCAAAATGAGAAGGAGTGAGTTGCAATGAGTTTTGTACTCATGTGTCTTTCTCTCCATCCAGATACTTATAATGCCACTTTCACTTAATCACATGTCATGTCATCTGGACTCATAGGTTCTAGCTACAGTTAACTATGGTTAGTTTCAAACAAGCTAACTTTAAAACATGAGTGAGTAACCCATGGCGTGCTAGCCTGGATCATTTGGCCTGCAGAGCTGTTGAATGATAGTCTTTCCCAGAGCTTTTCCTCAGATACTGAAGGACTTCATAAATAACTATATTAGTTGTGATTTTGAGTAGCACTACTCAAGTTTATTGTTCAACTTCATACCTTTCTCGGGTAGGATCAGGGAGGAGCAAATCCAACTGAAGAGGAGGTGACACCACATGTAGCACTTCCACAAGCAATGATCAAATCCTTCTTCAGCAAAACTACATATATCATCAAGGATACTAGCAAATCTTTTGACCTTGTGCAAAAGTTGTAAAGGTGTACATGATTGGAGATGTTTTTCATGAAGATGTTTTTCAGTAATTGGCTGTTATGTATATGTGGAGGGGAGCAGCATGCCATCAGTACAGGGGACAAGTAGCTGGTGATCCAAGACGAAATTGTCTGGAGCCTGTTTTCCCAAGGTGGTTTGTTTAAGTTAACCACAATCAAGATCAATTACATCTCTGTGTGTAGTGCAGGCATGGGCAAAACCAGGTCTGCAGGCTGGATGTGTCCCCTTGTGCTTGGCTTGGGCACCAGCTGCATGTCATAGCTCTTGCCCCACCCCTCCCAGTCACACGTGGCTGTGTACAGTTCTTCCAAGAGCAGCCGCATATCAAGCCTTTCTCTTTGTGGGAGGACATGGTGATCCACCATGTCCTCCTGCGAATAGGAGTGTCCTACAGGCACATACTGGAGTGTGTCAATTTCTTCTCTTCGTGGGAGGACATGGTGGACTGCTATGTCCTCCTGTGAAGAGGAGTGCCCTCCCCAGAGAGCCCCATGCAGTTGCATGTGAAACCCTCTCCCCCCGTGCCATCCTCCCCTTAACGTCCCCTCTTGCACCAACCTTGCCCCCCACCCAGCCTGGCTCACCTACCCAGGTCTGGCCAGCGGCCTTTATCCAAAAAAGATTACTCATGCCTGATCTAGTGGCACAGCAAGCTGTGGTACATCCAAACTGAAGTGGAAAACTCTCCTGAATTTTTAAAATGATGGTGTGAACTAACAGACAAGTTAGGACACAGAAAACTGGATCTTTTTAAAATGCAGTAAGTATTTTAAATGAATAAATTTGTTTGGCTGGCAGTTTACTTATGATTTATCTACGCAGACCATATAATGCAGTTCATGCTGACTTGAAAATGGGTATCTGCAAAATGCACACCCAAAACAGCACATTAAAATCCTCACCAGAAAATTTGAAATCAATCAGATAATGCGCAGATCAGACTATATCACATGCAGGACTTGAAACTGGAAGGGAAAATAGGGAGTTCTTGTCAGGACACCACTAGTGCTGTCACCCTTTAAAAAGTGTCAAAACACAGCTTGCAAGAAGGTAAATAATTGCTACCTCAGGAGAAAAAACCTAGTAATTCCCATGGTAACATTCACTTTGTTTTCATTTCAGTGCCCTGCCATGGTCCAGCATTTATCCCAAATGGGCATAGTGATTCACATCAGTGCACCTCAGTGAACTGGTTAAGAAGAAAACACACTCTCTTTTATTATGTTATTGTCACTCTTTTATTGTATTACCATGTTATTGTTTAACATTTTTACTTGATGTTATCAGCTGTCTTGTATGTATTTTATTTTCCCTTATTGTAATTGATTGGACTTGGCCCCATGTTAGCTGCTGCGAATCCCTTCGGGGAGATGGTGGCAGGGTACAAATATTATTATTATTATTATTATTATTATTATTATTATTATTATAGTATTCCTGGGTTTGATTCAAATCCTCATTGAGTGGATACTGTGCCACTGTCCTAGCCTTAAACCAGTCCCTGAGGTGTTTGTGTATGCACTGTACAGCAAAACCAGTTTGTTGTAATCCAGCTCCAAACTGTGTTATAGTGTCAGCATAGAAGCACTCCCTACTTGTGCAGTGTAGATAAGGATTGAGATATCCAACATTTAAAAGTATTTCTGTAAAGATATATCAGCCTCTGTTTGGGGTCTTATAAGATCACTTTGCCAATAGTTAATATTGGGAAAAATGGAATTGGTGAGATATTTAAGAATAAAAATAGTCACTTAAATATCACACTACTGTATAATTTAAATAAGAAAGGATGGTGGAATGAGGTGATTCATTCACCCCACTCTTATCATTTTTTTTAAATATTAGAAACGTAAGTAGCTACTGCAAAGCCTATCTATCTAAATTTGAAATATTCATAGAATCATAGAGCTGGAAGAGACCTCACGGGCCATCCAGTCCAACCCCCTGCCAAGAAGCAGGAAAATTGCATTCAAAGTACCCCCGACAGATGGCCATCCAGCCTCTGTTTAAAAGCCTCCAAAGAACGAGCCTCCACCACACTCCCTAGCAGAGAGTTCCACTGCTGAATGGCTATTCATCTAATTTCCATTGATAACATTAGTAGAAATCAGACAAAAATACCTGGTCTGGAGATTCTTTGTTATCTGGCAGAAGAATGAGCATACTTAGTTCATCCTGATGATAAGGAAGCTCAAGGACTTGCAAAGGTGGGTTTTTTATTTTAGCCAGATTAAATTCATCTTCCAGAAACATCATTTGCACTTTTTTACTCTGATTCTGCAATAAACAAAGTAGTATTTAAACATTCCTAGTATTCCATAGTAGCAGGATAGGTAGCTGTATAAATAATACATGAAATGTGGACTATAATTAGCTAGTTGACATGATTTCCAGTGTCTACAAAATTTTAAATCAGAAAGTCATATGGTGCCCAGCTAGTGTTTCCAGCAGGCCAAAACTTTCATTTCTCTGTATTTCTCAGAAGGAGGAAAAAGGAGGCTACAGAAAGCAGCATGGCATCGGAGAACTCTTTACTATCAACCATAGAGCCCCAAGGGCTGCATGAGCACAGTTTGAGAACACCTTGTTCTAAACTAACATAGCCATACTGTATTTTGGGAGATGTAAGTCAAAGAAATGTAATGTAAAGTTCTAAATCTGTGAACCTCCAGGTCATTATAGAACAGATCATAATGGATGCATTCCCATGTCTGCAAGCTTTTAGACATACCATACCTTGCTAGTCCAAAATGGTGCTTCATGAGTATCCTTTGGATCAAATTTGACCTTCCACTTTCCTTTGAAGTATATGGCATTCACTAAGATCAAGACAGCATCTGGGGAAATACTCCCACTAGGAAAGAGATCCTTGATTTTACCTTTTTGAAAATAAATTTAGATTATTGTCTTTTATTTAATTATTTTTTTTTAAAAAATATCTGTTTTGAATTGTGATGGAAAGAAACACACAAAATGATGATACAAAGTGAGCACGAAGGGATACATGCTCTCTTACCATTTGTCTGGCTTTCAACCCAAGAGTTAATCTTCTTTCTGACTTCTTCTGTTGCGTTACTAAAGTCAACTCTTTCCAACTCGGCATGGTACAGCTCCTTTGTGGAATGTAAGTATTGCTGTGCATAATTAAAGACAACAAGGTAACTATAATGCTTATTTACAGCAAATGGGAATTTCTATTTAGATGTTTCCTAATTTTGACTTTTCATGGTTTTAATAGTTGCGTTTTAACTGGGAATTATTTCCCCTTCGGATGTTTGGGATTTGAACTGCTATCAGCATCACCCAATGTGGAAATTGGTAATGAATTATCCAAGTTAACATTGAGCACATCGGGAAGGTCAACATCTCTCAGTATATTACTTAAGTGTAAATTGTTGCAAGGAAGTGGAAAGTGGAAGACAAAGACCTTACTAAAGGAACAATAGGTAAATATATTACAAACCCATATAGTAAACATGTCCATGCATACAATTAATTTTTTACTATTATTAATAGTAAACTGGAATTTTTTTACAATATATAATAAAATTGATTGGAAATGAATGTAACAATATACTTTTATCACATAGATTTTTATAAGAGTAGAACATTCTCTAACTAAACAATCAAACATAGTCATACAATGATAATAATAACTCGAACACAATCACAATTTAAGACATACCATCCTTTGAATTTGAAATATGCAAATATATCCAATTCTTAAACAAAAAGAGCAATTATATTGTGACAGTTCTACCAAATTCATGCGGTCCATGTTATTCACAATTTAAAATGGAATTGCTATGGGAAGAGGTATGGAGATCACAATTTCTTACCTGCAAGAACTCATAACTGTTTGATCCATACAGTCTGTTGGCAATGCTCAGAGCATAATCTTTGGTAGGTTTGTTGATGGCAGATAAAAGTGCCTTGAATTGTTCATGAGGTCCTCCAGTTTTGTCACACTGTGCACCAGGAACCTTTAAAGAGCAAAAGCTGTTTAACAGGACATCTGTTGTCTTGTAAAGAACAGTTTAACATATACTGAAAAGCAGGCTTTACAACAGATTATGAAAATACTGTAAGCCAGTTTGGACTACAGTTGTGATAATACGCCATCCAGTATTGAGGTACACATAGCCAAAATGCTCATGAAAATGCTCTTATGACCTCATCACATGGAGGCCAAGAAGCATCTTCTCCCCACTTCTTGACACTGCCAGCTTGCTGCTGGCACAGAGTCCTCCGGAGCCCATCAGATGATGCAGGGCTACTTTCAGCAGGGCTCCATTGGTCACTGTACCAGCAGCATGTTGGCAACACAGAGACACGCAACCCTGACTTCCCATTGAAGAATCTGGGGAGGATGTGGCAGGAAGCTGGAAACAGTGGAGAAACGTGGGAAGGATCCCATGACCAACCTTGATAAGGGGACAAAGCAGTATGCTTCCCCACAGTTTCCCCCACTATCCACCAGCTTCTAGGTCCACATGTGAGGAGGTTCCTAGACACTAAAACATATAATCTTCAACAAAATAGTGCAAATAAAGAAGAAAACTAGAAATTTATTTGAATCACTTTTTCAAAATATTCGTCAGCATACAGTTGGCTTTGCTGGCTTGTGTCTCCTGGGGACTGCAGTCAGAAAACAAAATCAACAGAGTTCTAAGGACCTCTTCACATGGCCCCTGGGGCCATGTCATTTTGCCAGCAATTGCCGGCAAAAGCTCATGGTGCCCTGTACACCCTCCCTTCTTCTCCCATCATATGGTGGAAATGGAACAAGGCTACCCAAAATACACTTCTCCCTGTGGTGGGGGAGGAAGCATCTAGTGACACTTCCCCTCCACTTTGCGAAGAATGTGGGCAGGGCCAAGCCAGAGCTATTTGATGATGCATCCAAAAGAAGAAAAAAGGTAGCATTGAAACCCCTGTGTGAAGAGGTCCTAGAAAACTAAACAAACTGGGGACATTCTTGCATTTTGGTGTATGTTTCTACCCATCCAAATATAATTACAATTAAAACTCACAAAGGAGTCTGATGTTTCAATAGCATTTTGGAAAAGAAATTGAAAAGAGGATTCCTTGGATGAAAAAACTCAGGAGACTTTTGCACGTCAAAATTTACTACATCAGATCATGTTCAAAGACAGCAGCTAATTGCTATTGAGTTTGTTTCTGGCTGAGGAAATACCATTTTGAAAAGGTAATCTGTCTAGATCTGCATTTTCTCTTCCTTTGTTGGAGAAGCAAAAGAGATAGAATATGACTGATAATACTCTTACAGGAACATCTTTAGAACTTCCAGATCCACCAATCTCAGTGAAGTGAAGGACCTGCAATTCAAAATGTAAAATGAGAAAACCATCATTGTGCTGTGCACATTTGTGGCATCCTTTTCTATGAGGCTTAGTAACTACACATAGATTATCTAAGGAGTGCTCATGTGGAGTCAAGAAAAAAGGGCTAACTCAATAGTTGTGTCTAAACTGGTCTTACATATTTCAAAAGTATTGGGCACAACTCCTGCCGCTCCCAGTAGCATGTCCTTTGAAAATTGCACACCTCTGCCTTGAATGAATAGAGAGTACACCCTTGAAGACATCTGCTCTCTGGCTACAATGGGAGCTACTTGTAGTCCCGTTAATTTTTGGGAAACCTATTGACATTTTGCTGTCTGAGATGGAGGATAAGGTAGCACTCCACTCCTTAATATTAAGTACAGAAGCCAATCAGGCTATGATTGAATCCAAGGTGGAGTGTACATGGGCCAAATAAAGTGGATTCACATTGCAACTGCTATGACGAGTCCACAAAATGTATGACTGGATTCTCAGTAAAACTGCTGCTTCCAGATGTTAATCTGATACAAGGGGAAACAAAATGTACTCCACACCTTCCCAGATATGGCCTGATCCAGTGTCTACACTTTGAACAAACCTACTGTGGTGTAATTGGCCAGAAGCATATAAGTTTGCTGTCTATGTTTCTTCATATGAAGTCACAGCCCAAGCATTTGACCAGCAGAAGCAATATCCATGAGAGAGTTGCTTCTGGTCAGTAGCACAGCAGTGGAGGCCGTAGCCCTAATGCACTGTTGGCTTGACCAGTCATCTAGATGCCAAGAAGGTTCCAAGGATGTTCTCGTCCTACATCAGAATTGCTGTCTAGCAGTTGACACCAGCTTATTTGGGTAAGTGTAGAGAATGCCTCAACTCTATGCTAATGATGGAAACTGTTTTCTCCAATATACCTAAAATCAGCAGGTGATCTTAATGATGCGGGACAGGCCCTTTGACATACCTCTTTTCTTTCATCACAATACTAATATTCTTTTGCCCTGAGGGAGCTGCCTCACTCATTGCTTTATGTCAATACTGGCACCATTGTATGGATTACATTTCAAGAAGCTCTATATTTAGTTAAAACACAAATGGAAAACACTGTAACGTGCTGCATTGTTGGGCCTGGACATAGACTTATGGAGTATGCTCCTCTTAGACCCTAGCCACACATGCATTTTCCACTTCTTGTGCATACCTTAATTGCCATTCATGAACCTCAGAATAAGGGATGCGAAAATCTTTCATTTGAGATTTTACTGAGGTTTTTAAAAATATCTCAACTACATTTTCTTCCCTTCCTTGTTTCATATAGATTGTGAAGCTCTGTATTTTGCCCATATTACATTTCCACAAGTTTCAATTTTTTTAATAACTTGTGTTTCTCAGATATCAATGAGGAACATTTCCAAGTGATGTCCCCACAGCTGGGATGATGAGTGGGCCTTACAACATTACTGTCCCATGTTTTCCCTTGTGACGCTATGATTACCTTTTCCATCTGTTTAGCAGTGTTCCCTCTGGCACCCATAAGGAGCATGCTCAGAGCTGCTGAGATACTCAGTGGGGAACAGAAGATGTTTCCCCCCTGACTGTTTTTCAACAGCATTTTCAGAAGTTCCACAGCAAATTCAGTGTTTGCATCAGTGAGGGTTTTCATGGTTGTAGCCAAAGATACCTGTGACAATAACAGAAACACAGCAACATATCATTTAGAAGGGATTCTGGCTTAATACACGACCAGGTTACAGTTTCAGAATTATGAGAAGCTGTCTTGTGCTGTAACCACTATCATTGTATATTTCTTCCCCAGTGCCTTCTTCCAAGTGGGAGAGACTTGTTGGCTACAGTGGGGTTTCTAGCAAGGCAATGATAGCTACATGCTGCACTCCAATTGGTTGTCAACTCCCATTCACTCCAGTTAGGTAATCAAGAATAAACCCAAGTATCAGAGTGCATTCTCCTATGCTTGCTCCAAAGTACACCACACCCTCCCTCCCTATGTCTTATGCAGACATTTTTCTCATTGTTAATTTGTAATTACTTTGCTGGGCTGCTTTAATAGGCCATGGATCCAGGGCTGGGATACCAATATACTTAAGACATTGTGGAGGGGAGACTCTCATGTGTGTGGTTGTCAGTCTTGCCCAGTTTGGAGTGGAAGTTTGCCACATGCCCCTATTGGTTGACAGACTAAGGCTGGTGCAGCCCAGTTGGTTACTCTCATGTCATCCTCTATGGGATCTGACACAGGGTCAGATCTCCCGGCTTGGTTGTTGCCTGGATCTAGGCTTATGGAGTGTGTTGCCTTTGGACCCCATCAACCCTTGTATACAATTGTAACAAAAAAAAGTTGTGGCTTTTTTCCCCTCCAAGTTATGGTGCATGTCTGAAGTATGACATATTTCATGCCTGAACATGCAATTAAGCTAACCACAATGTGCTCTTTGGATGACCAGAAAATTAATTAGTGGAAAAGAAAAGTGGATGCTTCCAATCTTCTTGAGGTTTGAATATGTGGGAAGTTGTTTGGATTATATAATCTTGATGTAGGTTTGCATTATTTTGAAACCTGGCAATTACCGTACTTGATTGCTTTGACAAGAGCTCAATTAGGCTTAATATTAAGTCATGTTGGTATGTAA
>NW_026847438.1:162454218-162554237 GCF_025583915.1 Anolis sagrei ordinatus | reverse complement strand
GCCAGATTATTTATTTATTTACTACATTTATACCCCACCCTTCCCATCCTGAAGGGGAGTCAGAGCAGCTTACAAGTAGGCAAAAATTCAATGCTGCATAAAACAAAAATAAAACAAAAATAAAACAAAAATAAAACAAAAATAAAACAAAAAATAAAACAAAAATAAAACAAAAATAAAACAAAAATAAAACAAAAATAAAACAAAAATAAAACAAAAATAAAACAAATATATGCATTAAAAACCATAAAGTTAAAAAACATCTAAACATTATCTGGTTATCCCAGATTATCTGGCAGTGTAGACTCATATAATCCAGTTCAAAGCAGAAAATATGGGATCAGATTTTGGGATATAGGGCAGTGTTGATGTCACCGTGTCATATGCCAATTCACCTTTACTTTTGTGATGGAGTCCCTTCGTAAGTAGGTGTATGTCGTTTTTTTTGACAGGCTGAAATGGATAAATTAACTTTAACTCTAAAACAAGATAATACACAAAAAGTGGAAGGATAGAAACCTTTTATGGGTTTTTATAAAAAATCAGAAGAAGATGACTACAATAGGATTTGTGAACTAAAAGTATTATGAAATAATAAATGACTATAAATAATATAATTTGTATATCTAAGAGCCAAAAAAAGAGTTTTTTAAAATAAAATTACTGAGTTAATATTTTAAATTAAAGCAGAAAAGTGTACAGCTTTAAGAAGAAGGAATATTACACAAGGTTGGAAGAGAAGAGAAGAAAAGAAAAGGGGAGGGTTTTCAATAATATCTGTTTAGGGAAAAGAGGATAATGTTGAAGAACATGAGGTGAAGCAGGAAAACACTCTGTGTGGGGATGCAGTGGGGTGTTAATGTGTGAAGATGAGTTGAATTGCTTTTTCCCATTTGAGGGCTCCAAGTCAGCAGGAAAAAAAACTTTCCCTACGTTTAAAGAAAACTCTCAAAGGAAGCACTTAGTTGTATGAAGAAAGGGAAGATTGTTTTGTTCACAGGCTTCAAATCATGCAGTTGGAAGAGACCACAAGGGCCATCAAGTCCAAACCCCTTCCAAATCATCCTCAAGAATAGTCTCCTCCAAATTGCCCATATCTATGCATATATAATTAAAGCTATTTGTAGAATTAGAATTAGAAAGAGGAAAATTCCCCCCCCCTTATCCCAGGTAAGTTCTTTTATGTTTAAAAGAGGTTTTGGGGAGTGGGGGTTGAGGGAGGGGTTAGAGTGTCCGGGTGTTCTCCTGAAAGGATCCAGGAGTGTATCTGGACACCCACCCCAGAAAGCATGCGCTTTCTGGAGCGTGTGTAGATTAGGACCCAGGAACATTTGTGTTTTTAAAACGCAAATGTTCCCAGATTAAAAGCCTGTCTGGATGCATGGAGAGAAAAGTGGAAGATAGAGAGCTAAAAATTGAATGAGTTAAGATGCATTTACCTATGTATATAATAAAGAGATCAAGCATACAATTTTGTAATTTCTTAAGAGACTAAAGTCTTTCTAGGTCAATCAAGAAGAAAACTGAATTCAGAGGATTTATTTCTTCCAGAACTGTTAACATGTTTGTTTCACCACCAAGATAAAATTGCTTGTGGTGATTTTGCATCTGATGAACATCATGGTGAGGAACATCTGCCACTGAATAGGATGCTCCCAGTGTTATTATGTCTTATGAAGAAAATGAAGGGACGGTTAGCTTTAAACTCTGGAAGAATTTCTGCACTTTCTGGAACTACTTCTACACCAGTAGCAGCGGCTGCTTCTGTACCCTCTTCATTAACATCAACATAAGCTTTATGAATGACCTTGGACACAAGCAGATTACGATCATGGTTTTGTGACATGCCTGATAAGTCAGCTTTGCCCAGTAGAAACATATCAGTCATTCCCATGGCTTTTAAAATTGGTTTGAGTTCATATTTTTCTTCCAGTTTGAACTTTGGTATGAAAACTTTCATTTTTTGTTTCTTCCTGTTGGCTGAACTGGTCCATTCTTTCAACGTCATATATGTGAGTTCTCTTTCAAACTGTTAAGAGAACAAGAACAACAAATCAATGTAAAAAAAGAGTGAAAATAAAGTAGGAAACAAATAATCTTTCACTAAGATTATTCACTTAATAATCTCCCCTTTGGGGAGGTGGGGCAGGATACAAATAATAATAATAAGGAAGATGGACCAGCCTAACCAATGGGGGCCTGTGCTTAAGCACACCTAAACACAATGGTAAATCCGGCACTTGCTGCACTGATCTTTGCACTCATATGCTCCTCTCTTCTCACACAGTTTGTCTATCATCTAGATCAAACTTCTTAAACTGTGGGTCGTACCCCAAATGTGGTTGTGTAAGTGAATGGTGGGGGTCGCATAAGCCTTCTTCCCCTTCCACAGGGTAGGAGGGCTGCTACTGCTACTATCCAAGGAAGAGGTCAAGAAGCTGAGTCCAAGCTGCTAAAGGAAGGGAAGGGGACCAACCAAAGAAGGTTGTGAATGGATGAGGGAGAAATAAACTAGCCCTGAAACAGAGGAAGAAGAGGGTGTGGGTTGAGGAAAGTAAAAGGGATGTGTAAAGGTGAAGGAGGAGAAGGAAAAGCCTGCCAGGCCCTCCAGACATTTACTGTCCTTCCTTCTCCCTTATTATACACAGTTGCTTGAGAGAAAGCTGCTTTCTTTTAGTTGTTATTTTAAGGATTGCAACTTAATCTTCTTGCAGAGCTTGGCTTGGAATAAAGTGGACCCCCTGTATCCATAAATTCAACCACTCACAGCTTAAAAATATGAATATATCTATATATCCAAAAAGCAAACCTTGACTTTTCCATTTTATATAAGGGACACCATTTTACTACACCCTTGTATGAGGTGTATATCATGGCACTTGACCATCCATGATTTTGATATCCATGGAGGGTCCTGGAACGAAACCACAGAGAACACTGAAGATCCACTGTACAGATAGTCCCTGAGTTATAAATATCTGACTTACAAATGACATAGTTAAGAATGGGGTTGAGACAACAGGAAGTGAGAAGAAATCTATCCATAGGAAGGGAAATTCACTCCTGAAAGAATTATCATAGGGAAAGAATTATCATAGGGGTCTCCATTTCTCACCAATCCTTGTTTCCACAACAAGCCTTTTTTTTTTCAAATCCAATTATCACAGGGACAGAAAGTGAGGTGAAAACTTCTGAACAGGGGCAGACAGCAAAACAAACATCACGGGTGTTAACCTTTCTCTGTGCTCTCTCTCCCCCTCTCTCTTTATATATGTTTGGCTGAAGTTACACTTAATAAATGTTCTGACTTATATACAAATGTTCTGACATATACAAAACTGGGAAGCCCTGACCCTTGAGTGTTCTAACTGGAGGTCAGCTGTGACTAGCAGTGATGTGGAATTTGAAGAGGCATGAATGGAGGGTGAAAGGGAGAAACATATGAAGAGGAAGGTGTGTCAAGCCAACCCTGACCGGGACTGCCTTCCAGTTGGAAACCAATGCCCTCACTGTGGAAGAACATGCAAGTCAAGAATAGGACCCCACAGTCACCTACGTATCCAGTGCCAAGAAACTACACTTGGAAGGCCCTCATACTCGGACAACAAGGAATCACCTAAATAAGTAAATAAGTAAGTATATACAAATTCAACTTAAGAACAAACCTACAGAACCTGTCTTGTTTGTAACTTGGGGACTGCCTGTATTTTACTGAAAGGCTTTTGTTTCTATTTACTTGGGACTTAAACATAAACTATTCTGTAGTACTCTGGTACAGTTGGCCCTCCGTATCCATTGATTTAACCATCTCTTTGTTAACCATTGTAGAAAAGTAACCAAACAAAAATACCTGGTCTGGGGATATTTTGTTATCTGGCAGAAGGATGAACATGCTTAATTCATCCCGATGATAAGGAAGCTCAAGGACTTGCAAAGGTGGATTTTTTATTTTGGACAGATTAAATTCATCTTCCAGGGACATCATTTGTACTTGTTTGCTTTGATTCTGTAATAAATAAAGCAGTGTTTAAATGTTACTTCTATTCCATACTAGTAGAATATATAGTTGTATAAGATAGCACATAAAATGTTGACTATAATTGATATGATTTCAATTTCAGCAGGTCTTTAAATCAAGCAGACCCGTACCCGCTATTGCCGATAGCATGTTATAGCACTGTACTTAAGTCCCGCCCTCCTCATATTTTGAGTTTGCACTAGCCTTGGCCTGGCTTTTTAATTGCTCTGAATAGGCAGGATTGTTTTTAATATACATGTGTTATTGTGATAATTTTATGCTTATGTTGTTTTTTTAATTTTATGTTATGCTGTTTACTTTGTACGTTTCAGTGATGTTACTTGGAAACAGCCCTGAGTCCCCCTCGGGGAGATAGAGCGGTATATAAATAAAGTTTTATTATTTATTATAAGCAGTCATCTGTTGACTGGATAGTGGGAAAGCCTAAACTTGATCGTTGCAGATCTTTGAATATTTGGAAACCCAAATTCAACCTATAATTCCAAGAAGAGCAAACTTAGTCAATGGAACTGGATGGGTTAAATCTAGCATAAGTCCCAATGATTTAATGAGTCTTTTCCACTTGGGACTAACAATGGAATGCAGTCTTATGACTGTATGCAATTCCTATCATCTTTTCAGTCAGCATAACAAATGGCCACACTGGGCAAGTTCTTCTGGGTGATGTAGGTCAAACATATGTAATGTTTCCATGCTCACCATTTACAAGAAGTCAAATACTGTGGAACAGATCATAATGTATACATTGTCATGTCTGCAAGCTTTTAGTCATATCATACCTTGCTAGTCCAAAAGAGTTCTTCATGTGTGTCCTTTTTGTCAAATGCCATTTTCCACTTTCCTTTAAAGTATATGCCATTCACCAAGATCAAGACTGCGTCATCGTCAATAGCCCCACTGGGAAAGAGATCCTTGATTTTACCTTTTTGAAAATAAATTTAAGGAAAATAGATTATCATCTGATAGCTGAAAATGTTCAATTATTCATTTTATAACATATCAGTTTTGTACTGTAGTCAAGAGGCACATCCAAAATGATCTCATCCAAGCAAAGTGAGAAAGAATATATGCTCTTTTACCATTTGTTTGACTTTCAGCCCAAGAATTAATCTTCTTTCGAACTTCTTCTGTTGCATTCTCAAAGTCAACTCTTTCCAATTCAGCATGGTACAACCCCTTTGTGCAATGTAAGTATTGCTGTTCAGAATTAAAGATAATAAGGTAATTAATATTTTCATTTACATTAAATTGGAATTTCTCGTTATGTTCTCCTTCATTTTTATCTTTCATTGTTTTAACAGTTGAGTTTGAACTAAACCAGGGAATCTTTATCCCCCCAGATGCATGGGATTTTAGCTGCTGTCAGCCATTGATAGTAAACTATGAGAGTAAAAGTTGAGCACATCTGGAAGGCCAACATTTCCCCAGTATATTTATTTAGTTCAGACTGTTGCAAGGAAGTGGAAAGTTTCATAAAAGAGAAATAGGGATGTAAGATAAAGAACCAACTTCTGGTGAAGAGTCCATTTTATTTTTACTTTCCTTGGATGCTGTGGCTGTATGAACTCTCATGACACCTGTCAAGGCTTCAAAGCTGATCACTAGACAACTGGTTAAATAGTTGTCACATTCATTCAAAATACACGAGAAAGGCAGATTTTCACATGTATCTCTCTCAAAACTTATATATGTTGTAGTGACCCATACAGTTCTTCACTCCTAGAATTAAGTCTGTCAGAAGCCTCCCATTGGATGGGTGTGCCATAGAAGTCCAGATGCTCACCATTTAGTCGTGGCTTTCCTGATTTAGGGTGGATTTCTTTTTTCTTCATACTATATTTATTCAAAGCTTAGGTCTAATATAACTAATGTTAGGGCAAGAGTGAACTGTTATAGAACAAATGTAAAGTGTCATTTTAAAATGACATGCACAGCAATTTATTCTTCATTGAAATGGCATTATTAGATTTAAATATATTATTTATGAATACATATAACAGGAAGAGCCAACTTGGAGAGTTCTTTGGTTATTGGACTAGAACACTGAGGTCCCTTCCACACAGCTGTATAAAATCAACATTAAACTGGATTATATGGCAGTGTGGCCTCAGATAATCCAAAATACATATTGTGGATTATTTGCCTTGATATTCTGGGTTATATGACTGTATGGAAGGGACCTGAGATACCAGAATTCAAACCCCTACTTGGTTGAAGAAAACTACTGACTGACCTTGCACAGGTTGCACTCTTTTAGCCTCCAAAGAAGACAAGAGCAAACTGCATCTAAACAACTTTTGCCAACAAACCCTGCAAAATCACAAAAGACCTATAGGCACACAACAATAACAACAACAGTTAATGTGTCTGTTAACTCTATTATCAGTTGTAACCAATAAACATGTTGTGACTTTTGTTATCCCAATCCATTTTGTTTGGTATCATTTTTGAAGTGGGAGGGTCTGTCGCCTTGCACACGCAACCAATTTGCTGGGGCAAAGTTCACAGAACCACTTACTCTTAAAACTTCCAGTCCATTCAAAATTTGACTGATAGGTGAAGAGATAGGGAGTGCATGGTTACTCACTTGCAAGAACTCATATTTGTTTGATCCATACAGTCTGCTGGCAATACTAAGAGCATAATCTTTAGTAGGTTGATTGATGGCAGATAACAGTGCCTTGATTTGTTCGTGGGGTCCTCCAGGTCTGTCACATTGTGCTTCAGTAACCTTCAAAGAGCAAAAGTTGTTTAATAGGACATCTGCTTTCTTGTGGAGACAATTTGTCATATGCTCCAAATTAAGCTTTACATCAAGAGTTTAGAAGCATTACATTAGACTTTGGACTACAGCTTTAGTCCAAAGTTTAATGCAATGCTTCCAAACTCTTGATGTAAAGCTAAATTTGGAGCATATGCAGGAGGTCTAGCAATTGCCCTCCAAAAAGTACAGTGTCTAAGGCCTGCTTTGCATTTATGTTTTCTATGCACAGTTTAAAAAAACATTTTAATGTGCACACATAAAAAATAACGAGTAACATATATATGGCAGTACTCGATGAAAAATTATCTACACCAGGGGATGTTCCAACACAGCAGAAAATAGTTAAGTAATTTGTTTCTGGTTTGGAAATATCTACCATTTTGAAAGGCTAATCTGTCTAGATCTGCAAAAGATATAGCCACTCTCAAACATAGACTCCTCGAAGTAGTTAGATAATTTCAAACAAAACTTTCAGCAGGTGCTTTACTTAAAAGTTGAAATGCCAAGATATGTTAAGAGTTGCTTTTATAAGGGCCAGATTTGAACAAATGGAGTCAATGGAGAGACACAGTAGATTTAATTATATCCCACCCAAAGAAAAACTCTGTTTCTGTGGTGCCCCCAAAGTTGAAAATTTGAACCACATATAACTGCTGTCTGTACGAAAAAGATTGGAAACAACACTTATGGTATTTTACTTGTAATAAAATGAGCTGGGATACATCAGCCAAAACCACATTTTTACCAACTGGTTTTAACCTCATGTTAATAACCAAAGGTGCTCTTTATCTTTATAAATCATCTAAAATGAGTTTAGAGTATATTGATCAGATTGGCATACAGTGTAAGGAATATGAGGACATCTGATATAATGTATATACTTAAGATTAAGGTATATTTGGCTACATTTTCTTTCTTGATATGTATATTTATATTTTTATTTGGGCTAGATGTATACTGTATATTGTGTTTATATTGTGCACTTTGATAAGGCCAATTGGCTGATCAATAAAACCATTTCGTTTCATTTAGATCTGCATTTTTTCTTCCTGAGATGAAAAGGTGCAAGAGTTAAGTTATGACTTATAGCACTCTTACAGGAATGTCATTAGAGCATCCAGATCCAGTGATCTCAGTGAAATGAAGGACCTGCAAGAGAAAATGTAGAATGTGAAACCCTTCATTTGCCTTTATGCATTTGTGGCATACATTTTTTTCATGACGCCTAGTTGAAAAATATGCTCACATACATTCCCTAAGAAGTGGAGGAAATATAAAATGGATGACACCACAGTTGTGTCCAAATAAACCTTATGTGTTCCAGAAGTATTGGACTAAAATCCCTGCCATCCCCAACCAGCATGCCCTTCAGAAGTTGCACACCCTTGCCCTGAGAGTATGTGCTAGAAGACATCTCCTTTCTGTCTACAATAAGCAACTTTTGATAGTAATTCTTTTTTTGGGAAATCTATGGACATTTGTTGCCTGAAGTGAAGATGATGATGACACTCCACTCCTTCATCCTATGTACCGAAGCCCACCAGGTTACTGGTTGACTCTCAGTTTAACACTAACTATGGGAAGAACTTCCTCCAATACACTTAAAAGAAAAAGTGGTAATTGTGTTACGTGACTGGCCCTCTAGCACACATAGCTCTGTTCTTTCAATGCAGTGATATGACTTCATGCCAGGAGGGAACTCCCTCACTCATTGCTTCATAGCAATACTGGCTCTATTACATTTCCAAGGGACTTCACAACTTTCCAGAACTTAGCAGGAAAACTACTATTTGGTTTGCTGCTTGTGGACTGTTCTCATCTTGGACCTTACATGCTCAAATACTTGGCTCTTCTTGTGCATACAACATCCCTGGCATTGACTGACATTCATGACCTTTAGAAAAAGAGATATGAAAATCTCTCATTCTGGATTTTACTGAATATTTTCAAATCCAACTACATTTTTCCCATCCTTGTTTCATATGAATTGTGAAATTCTACACATTCAAAACACATTTTTTCTTAATGTGTAGGTTTCAGCTATCAGTGGAGAACACTTCTAAGTGATTTTCCCCTCAGCAAGGATTATGTATGAACATTGCAACAATATTGTCCCATGACATTCCTTGAACTGAATGGTGATTATATGACTACCTTTTCCATCTGTTTAGCAGTGTTCCCTCTGGCACCCAGAAGGGTCATACTCAGAGCTGCTGAGATGCTCAGTGGGGAGCAGAAGATGTTTCCTTCACTATTGTGTTTCATTAGTATTTTTAAAAGATCCACAACAAATCCAGTGTTGGCATCAATGAGGGTTCCCATGGTGTAGCCAAATAAACCTGTGGCGATAACAAAACAATACAATAACATAAATTTAGGAGAAGTAGGCCACTTCAGAAAATGAGTTTCCTTGAATCATGTTGACATGGAGATTTGACAACAGAAAAGAGTTTGTCTTCTGGTTATTATGAGTTGATAAATCACATTTGCAACCTTCATTGAAAAACATCTCTGTTTTTCCTGAAGGAAAGAGAGAAGGGGGAAAGGGAGAGGGAGGGAGGGAGGGAGGGAGGGAGGGAGGGAGAGCTTTCTTTTCATTAAAAATTGCAATTCCATCCAGGTAATTTAAAAAGTGCACACACAATGGTAATGTGCTGCATACCAGACATAAGATAAATACAAAAAAAAAWTCCTGTATCAAAACATTGCATTTAACAACACAATAATGGTCCAAGATAAAACCAATGGCAGCTTTAATATAGTTTGCAAAAAAAAAAAAAGTCAAATGAGACTAATTGTTCTCTAGCTGAATTTTCTGTGATCAAAAGGCATTCACTCTCACAATTTTCAATCATAATTTGTAGATTGTATTGTCTTTTTAAAAAGCAGGGTGAGCATTGAACCAAGATATCTAAACAACACATGGAAATATGTATTGTCAAAGGCTTTCATGGCCGGAATCACTGGATTGTTGTAGGTTTTTTTGGGCTATATGGCCATGTTCTAGAGGCATTTTCTCCTGACATTTCGCCTGCATCTATGGCAAGCATCTTCAGAGGTAATGAGGTGCACCCTAACCCCTCACTACCTCTGAGGATGCTTGCCATAGATGCAGGCAAAACGTCAGGAGAAAATGCCTCTAGAACATGGCCATATAGCCCCAAAACACCTACAACAACCCAACACATGGAAACATGGAAAATTTACTTCTCTGGCTTGTAATTCCTACATTTTCCTGGAAACTGTAAGTACCTATAAAATGGAGATTAGAATAGAACAAGATGCTCTTACTCTGCTGGTGAAAAAACAGAGATAATATGCAAGCTCTATGAAGCTTGTTTTGACTTGTGGTTTCCATGTTTTTCCTATGTCACAACAATCTGTAAGACAATAATGTGCAACTTTTTCTGGAAGAGGTATTTGGTAACTTCTGAAACCACTGAGCTTACCAAAACCTTTGCTGAACACATGTTTTGGAAATGGTATTTCCAAAGTACCCTTTTAGTGTCCCGATAGCCTTTGGGGCCAAGAGTGTATTGGAGTTACCATGGATGTGTTACCGGCCCAAAGCATCTCCATCACAGAGGCTTGCTAGCAACAGCACTTCTGATGAGGTTGTAACAGGGTGCCCAACAATGTGATGTTGCCAGAAAAGCTTTGATGGGGAGCTGCTTCTAGCCTGTGACACTGCCATGGATCTGTTAGACATGTGGACACTGAATCGAGCCAGAGCCACCCAGACCCATCTACCCACACCTTCAAAACAGTGGTATCACTCTGGAGCTTCTTGAAATCTCTGGAATAAATTTCATTTCCCCTTGTTCTGGATTAAAGGTTGGAAGCAGTGCTTCTCCTGTAAGACAACAGCATGTCATTTGGCCTCTCTGCAGCAGTTGCAAGATGAATCTTCTTTACTCAATCCATATATACATAGCCTAATGTTCTGAAATTTAATTCTTATGTAAAACACCAGGTGCTATTTGAGTTGTACAAAATATCTGGATAGTACATTTGAAAACTGTGACATGCAATTGTGTTATTAAATTTCAATCTTTTTGCGTGTTGCAATAATTTTTATTTTCATGTGTGACTACAATCCTTATTATACTATTTTCAATAGGTTAGTTGATGTAAACCCACAAAAAATTCATTAATCTCAAATAGGTATTTTCTAAATATTCTGATTATGGAATCTGTCTTGATTATGAATGTAGATTCTAAAAATCTACATTTTCTAACATCCTGCCCAATTGCTCCCCCCTCCCCCAATTAGAGGTTTGTTCATGCACACATGCATACACTTAAGACCACATCATATTACTAAAAATCTCATAGGACACTTCCTAGATGTAGCTGGCATTGAACTTATATGATCCCATCCTACGATATACATCTACTTCCAGCGAGGTTCCGTGTCAGCTGTGCCAAGGAAGTTTGGTAGGAGGGGGAAACCTGAAAACGGGAGACTGCCCATGTTCAGGATAGGAATAATGGGGACAATGTGGGCACACACCGGGAAGCTATACTTTCAGGCATATGATGAGCAATAGATTTTCCCCACTGCCCCACGATTTGCCCCACTGCCCTGCTGTCCCCTGCACTGAGGATCTGAATGTGATGAGGTACTTACCTTCCTCATTTGACACAAGAAAGAAAAGTCTACATGAAACTTACCTTTTATTCTATGAGAGAGATTCTAACTCTGTTAAACACATGTATCCGATATGATGTATTCCTGCTCAGCACTAATATTTAAAGATATAAATTTGCATAAATAGTAGCTTGTTACAAACACAAGTCTGGAATTTCCTGGAAGTTGAATGCATTATCCAAAAAATGCAAATGAATTTCTGCAACACTCAGGTCAAACTGTAACTGTAATTGACAACCAAGACTGATGAGGCAAACAAAGGATATGCATGTGGTGTAACTCATGTTGTAAGCAAAGCACAAACAAGTTGTAATGTGTAATTTCGAGAAAGGGTGAGCCCCCCAGCAAGTAGAATCCTGTCAAAACAACAAAGTTTTTTTTGAGGAATGCCCAAAACAAAGCCATATGGAAACAACAGGCAAAGCAGACCCTATGAGTTTGTGGGACACTAGGAAGAAGAAGATTTCAGAATATAATACCTCAGGATTTTAGGGCAGCATACAGCAAAACCAATTTAGTACAATTGATAATAGTCAAATAATTGGGTCCTGAAACCAATCAGGCTTGAATCAAGTCCAAAAACCAAGGCTGGTTAGTAACATCCCATGGCTGGACCAGACTGTCAAACTCTGAATTGGCCCTGGAATAGGTCTTACCACTAGCCTCCTGGCCACTGTCGAAATGGGATGGAATCTCAACCATCCAGCATCCTGGAACCTTCCCTGGATGTCTATCCCACTGCTGTGACCCTCCCTTGGTGACAGGTGTGATGGTCCTTCCTCAGTGGTCCTGCCTCAGTGATAGATGTGATGTCAGCCAAGATGCTGAAGCAACTGGGGAAAAGGGGGAGAGAAAGGAGGAACTGGTGTCTTGAGGCTTAAGAAAGCCTGTTTTTGCTGGGAGAAGAAACCTAGAACTAGGCTCACTAGCAGTATGGGGTTTTATGTCCCTAGCTATTATAAGAACTATTTATTGATTTCAGTGGTGTTATATGTTGTGTACTATTATGTAGTGAGAAGTCCTTCCTGCTCATTGGGTAGGTACTGGTTGCTTTAGAACTGATACACCAGGTGGAAGTGAGAGAGGCAGCTGAAGGACCAGGTAGTAGTGAGAGGTAGACTTGTGCAATTGATCCCTTTTAGCTGCTTACCTTAGGTTTATTTTACTTTCAAGGGAGCCTGGATGGCTATAACAGCAAGGACTCAGCTGCTATGTATTTTTTGAACAAAATGGCTCACATTGCTGCTGGGTGTGGCTTCTTCCCTTCTATTTGGAAGTACACGGTGCATACTATTTTAACCTCATTCCTCAAATCCAGGCTCCCTTGAAAGGAAGAAAGAAAAGGAGCCCAGGAAGGGTGCTTCCTTAACCCCATTCCTCAAACCCAGGCTCCCTTGAAAGGAAGAAAGGAAAGGATTCCAGGAACGGAAAGGGGGAGCCGCCAATTGGTCGGATCTTCCCGAATTTTTTGGCTGCCAAGCTGAAAATAGATTTTTCTATTAGCCAATATTTGGGAGGCTCCTGAAAATTTGGATACCAAAAACAGATCACCCTCCAGGCAAATTGCACAAGCTTACTACCTGGAACCATCTAATTGGTTTCAAGGTAGCACTCTGGTGTGAGTAGGGTGATGCCAGACTAACCAATTTATCAGCCCGATCGACTGGGAACACATCCATTGACTAGAGTATGTTAAGTGTTGTTATAGTAATATATTACTGTTTGTCTTTTGTTTTCTCTTTTTTGGTTGTTTATATCTGTATTGATTGGTTTTAATCAAATGTATATGGAAACTGGGCTGCAATACAAGTTGTACAGGGCAGAGGGAGATATGGTGGTAACAAGGTTGCATGCTCTTCTGGATGAAGTCAGTTGAGAGAGAGATTCAACACCTATCTCATTCCACTCACTCTCTGGCCTAGAGAACTTGGAGAGTGAGTCAGGTCATCCACAAAATGCCAGATCAATTTTCTATTTAAAAAAACAACCTATACATCATGTACTATCAAAGATGAAGGGGATGACCTGGCATGCCTCACTGAAATTTGGCTGGGAAAAGATAGTGGTCCAACCTGGGCTCAGGTTCTCCCAGCCAGATACTGTGTTAGTGAGCAGGAGAGAAAAAGTGGACTAGGGGTGGGGAAGTTGGGGGGAACTTAAGCAGATTACTTGCTAGGGATTACTTGCCAGGGAACTGAATCACATTGTGTGTGTACCAGAGTGATGAGAACCAGGGATAAATTCTGTTAGTGTACCATCTGCTGTGCTGCTTGACAGACTCCTTGGCCAAGCTCATGAAACTGGTCTTGGAGGTGTTGTTGGATTTTTGCCTCTGAGTAACTTCAACATACTACTAGAGGCCAGTTTGTCAGGTGCAGCCCAGGAGTTCATGGTATCCATGATAAACAGTTGGTATCTGGACATAGGCATTCGGCAGGTCATAACCTTGATATGGTTTTCAGCTCAGAACATATGGATCTGTGGGCAGAGGTAACCAATGAGTTGTCATGCACAGATCACTTTCTGGTCAGGGCTAGTATCACAGCTACCCCTGCAGGAGTGGGGGAATTATGGTCCGTACTTGAATGCCAATGAATCCAGGAAACCTTCAAGAGTTTTTTGTCTGGTATCACCAATGGTCTCGTTGAAGCCCAGGTTAATTGGTGGAATCAAAATCTAACCAGGGCTTTTAGCATGATTACTCCCAAACTAGGTTTCTTGGTGTACAGAGATCTTCAGGGAACTAAAATGAGAAAGGCCAATGACTAGAGGACAGATGGCAGAAAACTCAACTTCTATGTGACCAGACATGATATAAAGGACATCTTTGTTCATATAAGGTGGCGATACATGCAGTGAAGAAAATTTTCATTTCAGCAAATATTGCGTTTGTGAATTCATGTCCAGCTGAGCTATTCAGGGTGATGATAGGTTTAACTCAAGAACCTTCCCCTCTGAGCTCACTGCTAGAACTTTCAGAAGTTCTCTGTGACCATTTCACAGATATCTTTCCTATAATAGTCAACTTAGGGCTCTTCCACACAGTCATATAACCCAGAATATCAAGGCAGAAAATCCACAATATCTGCTTTGAACTGGGTTATCAGAGTCTACCCTGCCATATATTCCAGTTCAAAGCAGATAATGTGCAATTTTATTCAGCTGTGTAGAAGGGGCCTCAGATGCCATCATTGGAGCAGAAGTTGATAAGCCATATTTTGACTTGGTAGTGGAATGACACCAGCAGTTATTCCCTAACTGGGTTGCAGCAGTGGAAGACATCTTCTAAAACTATATAGCTTGAGCATACCAGTCTTTGAAAGCAAAGTTTCTAACAAGACAGAAAAACAAATGCTCAATGATTTATTTTGGTGGCAACTCTTGCCACACACTGTATCAGAACAGACAATCAATAAATAGCAAGCAGAAGACCTTCTAGTGAAGTCATGAAAACAATAATTAGTGTACAAGGAAACACCCTCATAAATATATCATATGAACCATGCCCTGCCCAATGTCCATAACTCACACTTGATAAGATCAAAACCAGATTTCTAAGAATCTGCACCTGGGAAACATGTTTATATTTTCAAATAGCCTGTGACAATAACAAGAAAGAATGGCTCATTAGATGGAGGGACAGTGGGGGAATCTCTGGGGCAGTGGGGAAAACTGTCGGGGAGTGCCCTGCTTTGTCTTCTTATCATCCCACAGCATTTCCTGTCTTCCCCTAGCTTTGTCCTACATTGTCCCTGGAGAACACGGACAGTTTCTCAACATGCTGCTGAGATACAGCCAGGATGGAACCGGGATGGAGCCCTGCTGGGAGTAGCCCTGCATCATGTGATGGGCTCTGGCAGGCGCCGTCCTGGCTGCGTCTCGGCAGCATCCTGGGATGGGTAAAAGCCCCATCCACTGAAATGCTTTTTGACTGATTTTGGATTGAATTGTACAATATTTTATCCAGCAATATCATTGGTTTTAAATACTGCATCTTGAGATTGTTCATGTGTCTTGTCCCTTACCCCTGATGCCACCCAGGGATTGCAGCAGCAGCAGCAGTAGGGGGAGGAGCAAAGGACAAGAGAGCATGGAAAGATCCAGAAATTCAAAACATATGGTTATTCCAGCAGTAGGATATATGTCTCTCAGCAATGAGAACTGCAAATTAATCTCACATTTATATTCAAATATTAAGGCATTCCATGCAAAAACATGTGCTTTGGCATACAGTAACAAAACCAGAAATATCTGTTACTGGAGTCAAAAGTCATTTTAGCTGGATTGTTGTAGTTTTTTTGGGCTGTATGGCCTTGTTATAGAAGCATTTTCTCCTGATGTTTCACCTGTATCAATGGTTGTGAGGATGCCTGCCATAGATGCAGGCAAAACGTCAGGAGAGAATGTTGGTAGAACATGACCATACAGCCCAAGAAACCTATAACAACCCAGTAATTCTGGCCATGAAAGCCTTCAACAAGTCATTTTAGCTGTTGGAGAATCAATTAAGTGTATGGCAGGGAGAGGGAGAGGGAGAGAGACAGAAACAAAGGAAATTCAGATTTATATAATATCTAATTAGGGGAGAGGAATTGGCCACCTGCAAGAATGTTGCTCAGAGGACGGCCAGATGTTTTGATGTTTTGCCAGCCTTGTTGGTCTTCAGTCCTGCCGGTACAATGGTTTACCTCAGGGGTTCTCAAACTAAGGCCCAAGGGCCAGATGCGGCTCTCCAGGGTCATTTACTTGGCCCCTGGTCTAAACTTTAGACTTAGGGTCACCCTAAATCTGAAACAACTTTAAGTCACACAACAACAACAACAACAACAATCTGAATAACTTGACTATCTGATCAGCCAAAAGCAGGCCCACCATTCCCATTGAAATACTGATGAGTTTATGTTGGTTAAAATTGTTCATCATTTTAAATACTGTATTGTTCTTTCACGTTTTTTGCAGTACAAATAATATAACTGCAGTGTGCATGGGAATTTGTCCATGTTTTTCTCAAAATGTAGTCCAGCTCCCCCAACAGTCTGAGGGAAGTTTGAGGACCCCTGGTTTAACTCATTGCGCCACCAGGGCCAATTCTCTCACACCAGAAATAACTTGCAGTTTCTCAAGATGTTCCTCACACGAAAAAAAGGGAGAGGAAGAATGTTAGCCCTGTTGTATGTAGTGGGTAGTGTTGCTTGTAGCATGTAAAGTATGTACATACAGGTTTTCTCCTAATAATGTGCTCTCTCTCTCTCTCTCTCTCTCTATATATATATATATATATACACACACACACACAATTGCGTTAACAAAAATATTATTTGAAGGAATAAAAATCACATCAAATTTCCCAATGCAATCTCTGACAACATGTTCTCTAGATTTAAGATTCCAACCAGATAGATTCTATGACATAATTCTGAACAGAAAGTTAATTAATCAGGGGTGGGGGTAGGGATTTCAATTTTAATAAGAGTATTGGTGATTTAAAAGACTTGAGCAAATCTCCATGTTTCTTAGATTGTCAATCTATTGTGTGAATCTGCTCAAGTCTTGTACCTTCATCATGGAATCCTCTTGAGCGTACACTTATTAATTGAGTGTACATTTATTAATAAGGGATTGGGATTATCTGTTTTACTTAAGTCTAAGAGTCTGTTATGCATCTGTTTTCTGTTCACTGGGGAATTAATGTTTAACCTCATGCTCCTATTGCAACTTTCTTCAGCCAATTCTGTAATATTAATATTGATTTGCCCAGACCTGAATACATGTATTATTCTGCTCTTGTTTATCCTGTCTGCACAGTTCTATCAGAGTTTGTTCATCTTTTGAAGTTTCAGAATCTTCCAGATCAATGAGATTATCCATCTCATTATCAATTTAATTATTAATAAAAGATGGCCTTGCAAGATTTTTGACCAACAGCATTGTTTTCAAAGAACCAAGAGAATAACAACTCCATGTTTAGAAACTTGCTTCTTGATGAATACATTTTTTGTTACATGCTGATCTGTAAAAGTAAATTTGTTATTGTCTTTTGTAGTGGTTGGTGTGGGTTTTAGATCTGGGACATCCATTGGCAAGGTATCTTTGGCAATTATGAGAAAGGGGGACTCAGAGGTGCATTCTTGGGATTAGCCATGTCAGGAGCTTGCACATCCACTGCATTCCCGAGCAGCAGGAGATATCTGCATGGGTCATCCACTCTGCTTTTCCTTATTGTCATCTCTAGGTTCCAGTGTGGGCTGAAGTATTGAGCTCCAATCAACGGATTGGTTGGTTGATGCCTAGATCCGAACCCATGCAGGGCAAAGCCACTTCCTTAGCTGTAACCAATGAAAGTTGTGACCTGTTTATTTTTCACCCTTATATGGTGCATGACTTATTTTTCCTCTGTATATGCAATGTAGCATATTGCATATACAGAATCATGGAAGCAAAAATGCTGCCACCACCCTACACATGCACTGTCACGAAGCTGTCCAACTCTGCTCTAGAGAGTGGTAGTGTTCACACTGTTCCACCATAAAAAGAGGCCAAGTCCATGGCTCAATCCAGTATATGGCCTCTAAGCAGGCCTGTAGCGAGGGTGGTGGTGGTTAGGGGTTCAACCCCCCCTCCTCTGAAATTTTTAAGGTTAAAAAAAAATAAACCTGGTTTACTCATGAATTTTAACTGGTTAGCCAAATCCCCATGCTAAGTCTATAAGACGCAAAAAATTAAGAGTCCTCCAGAACTGCAAGCACTATCTCAAGCAAATATTGACAATTTAGCCACACTGTCATTACTTGCAGCAATAGCTGATGTAGCGAAGCAACCAAGTTGGGGGGGGGGGGGGGTTGTTGAATGCTCTCATTAAGGAGGCCAGACTTGGTGGAGGTGGTTGACAGGGGCGGAGCTGCAGGCTATTGAAGGCTGCTCTGCCCCTGCTGTGCTCTTTGCTTCAGCGTGAGCTAGGAGGCAGGTTTCAACCCCCCCCCTCAAATTTTCAACCCTCCCCGAAATTTTCTCCCCCCCCCCCAAAAAAAAAGAATTTTCAACCCTCCCTGAATTTTTTTTCTGGCTACAGCCCTGCCTCTAAGATCTCCTACATCCCAAAGGCTTTGCTAAGCCCACATGAGTTGAAATTCCCAGCACATTGTGCAACAGCCCAATCTGCAACCATTGTGAGATTCAATCCTTGTAGCATGGCTGAACAAGTAGTTTGGCTGAGTGCAGATGCCAGCTGGCTTGATGTAATAGAGATATTTCAGTCAGATGTACCGAGAGGGGGGCTCTACTATACAAATTATTTCCCTTTTGAGGAGAGAAAAGCAGAGGACAGTCAGCCAATTAAGATCAGGTTAAGATGCATTTGCCTATACATGTATCGAAGTGATCAAGATTAGGATTTTGTGATTCTTTAAGTTTTACTTTATTAATCAAAATGTATGTTAAATTTGGAGTATTTATTTCTTCCAGAACTGTTGACATGCTTAGCCCACCACCAAGATACAGTTGCTTGTTGTGATTTTTGTATCTGATGAGCATCATGGTGAGGAACATCTGCCAATGAACATGATGCTCTCAGTTTCACTGTCTTCTATTAAGAAAATGAAGGGACGGTCAGCTTTAAACTCTGGAAGAATTACTGCATGCTTTGGAACAACTTCTACACCAGTACCAGCAGCTGCTTCTGTACCCTCTTCATTGACATCAACATAAGCTTTATGAGTGACCTTGGACACAACCAGATCACGGTTCTGGTTTTTTGACATTCCTGATAAGTCAGCCTTTCCTTGTAGAAACACATCAGTCATTCCCATGGCTTTTAAAATTGGTTTGAGTTCATATTTTTCTTCCAGCTTGAACTTTGGTATGAGAACTCTCATTTTTTGTGTCTTTATTTTGGCTGAACTCATCCATTCTTTCATCTTCGCATATGTGAGTTCTCTTTCAAGCTATGAAAACAATAACAACAATTCAAGATAAAATAAAGAGTAAAAATATAATGGCAAGATGTATGAGCACTATTAAAAGAAAACATATTTCCCTAAAATCCTTGCAATAAAAAATTAGCTTCACGGGGAAACACTACAAAAACTCACTTATCCAAAGAAGCATCACTTCCTTAGAAATTATTCTATGGAAAACTGAATTATTGAAGTAAAGAAAATATTGAATACACTCACCTAATTTTAACACCAAATCATTATTGTCTCTCTCCCCCCACCCCCAAAGAGATTAATCATTTTTACCCAATGTATTTGCTATGTTTTAAGCATGATCAAAATGAGAAGCACTGTGCTGCACTGAGTTTTGTACTCATCACATTCAACTTTTAAGATAAGAGAGTTTGTGCTCTTATCACATTCAACTTTCTTGGGCAGAGAGGTTCAGATGCTTTCACTTAACCACAACTTGTCATGACATCTGGACTAACAGGTTGAGCTACAGTGAACTATGATTAGATTCAAACAAGCTAACTTTAAAACAAGGATGAAGAATCCATGAGCTTAAACTGACTTCTTAACTGGTTAACCTGGAGCAACTGGCCTGCAGGGTTGTTCAGTGAGGCTCATGTCTTGAGCTCTTCCTCATAGATACAGTAAAGAGGGGCTTGAAGAACAACTTGTTATTTAAAGGAACATTTCTCAAGGTTATTGTTTATCTTCATTCTTCTTTCGGATATAGGGAGGGAGGAGCAAGGCCAAATTAAGACTCAAGTGACAGCTCAAGTGGCAGTTCCACAAAGAACTGATTGAATCCACTTTGATCTTCTCTTTGACACCACTTTGATCATCTCTTTGAAGTTGCAGCCATGTGGGTGGGTAATGGTTCACCCTGTACCTGCCCACATTCTCTTTTGATACAGCACCAAATTGGCAGCCACACCTTTAGTTCACTTAACCAGGTGAGTAAACTAAGGGTGTTGCTATTATGTGGGGAATAGCAAAATTCAATTTTTGTCTTCCTCAAAAGGGAGGCATGACTATTATGTGATGGCAACTATTATGTGATGAAATACAGCAATCAGAAGCGAAACAGAAAATTCTCTTGCATTTTTGTGACCATGATGATTGAGGATTCCGATGATGGGACATATGAGTTAAAGGTTCACTTCAGTTCATTCCTGTGTCAATAAACTATAGTGTGATCTGACATAAAAATTCAGACATAGAAATTGAGGCAGTATCAAAGTTCAGTAAGCATTTTAAATAAACAATAAATATATATGTAACATTAATTGATGCTGGCACTCAAGCTTGATTACATTGCCCTGTAGCACGCTCATATTTAAAACAAAAATATTACATATTTTTGAATAAAGATAACAATTTAAACATCACACAATATTTTTAAAGGAAGGGTGGGGGGGATCAGGCACTCATTCAAAGAATCATAGAATCATAGAGTTGGAAGAGACCTCATGGGCCATCCAGTCCAACCCCGTGCCAAGAAGCAGGAAAATTGCTTTCAAAGCACCCCTGACAGATGGCCATCCAGCCTCCTTGTTTAAAAGCCTCCAAAGAAGGAGTCTCCATCACACTCTGGGGCAGAGAGTTCCACTGCTGAACAGTTTTCACAGTCAGGAAGTTCTTTCTAATGTTCAGATGGAATCTCCTTTCTTGTAGTTCGAAGCCATTGTTCTGTGTCCTAGTCTAAAGGGCAGCAGAAAACAAGCTTGCTCCCTCTTCCCTATGACTTCCTTTCATAAATTTATACATAGCTATCATGTCTCCTCTCAGCCTTCTCTTCTTCAGGGTAAACATGCCCAGCTCTTTAAGCAGCTCCTCATAGGGCTTGTTCTCCAGACCCTTGATCATTTTAGTTGCCCTCCTCTGGACACATTCCAGCTTGTGAACATCTCCCATCAATTGTGGTGCCCAGAATTGGACACAGTATTCCAGGTGTGGTCTAACCAAGGCAGAATAGAAAGGTAGCATGACTTCCCTAGATCTAGGCACTAGACTCCTATTGATGCAGGTCAAAATCCTTTTGGCTTTTTTTTTCACCGCATCACTTTGTTGGCTCATTTTTAACTTTTTGTCCACAAGAACTTCAAGATCTTTTTCACTCTCGAGCCATGCTGCATCAATTCACCTTACTATTCCCATTCTTTTGAATATCAAAAATATGAACACCCACCACAAAGACTTTCCAGAATTATTTAAAAACATTTACTTTATTAACATTTGTAGAAATCAAAGAAAAATACCTGGTCTAAAGATTCTTTGCAAGCTGGTAGAAGAATGAACATATTTAGTGTACCCTGATAAGGAAGTTCAAGGATTTTCAAAAGTGGATCATTTATTTCAGCCATATTAAATTCATCCTCTTGGAACATCATTTGCACTTTTTTCTTTTGATTCTGTAATATATAAAGCAGTATTTAACCATTTAACCACTCCATAGAAATGTAGCTATATACACTACATGAAGTGTTGACTGTACTTAGTGAGTTGACATTATTTTCAGTGTCAACAAGATTTCATACCAGAAAGTTACCTATCGTCTGGCTAATGGGAAACCCAGAACTGATTGTTGTTGATCTTGAAACATTTGAGGGCCCAAATTTAGACTTTAGTCCCAACTTTAGCAAACCCACTAAATCAATGGGAACTTGATAATTCAACTTTCCATAAGTCTCAATTATTGAATGAGTTTCTTCCATTGGGAACTAATAACAGGATTTGGGCTCATTATTGTAACTCCTACAATCACTTCAGTCAGCATAGCCAATGGCCACACTGGGCAAGCTGTTGTGGGAGCTATAAATAAAAAAATATAATGTTTCATGTGCTAAATCTTGATTCTCTGTGTATAAGAGATCATTTATTATTGTGGAACAGATAATTTATACATTCTTATCTGTGCAAGCTTTTAGAAATATCATACCTTGCTAGTCCCAAAAAATTCTTCATATGTTTTCTTTTTATCAAACATCACCTTCCATTTTCCTTTGAAGTATATTGCATTCACTAAGATCAAGGCAGCATCTGAGGAAATAGTCCCACTAGGAAAGAGATCCTTGATTTTACCTTTTTGAAAATATATTTAAGGAAAAGAGATTATCATCAGACAGCTGAAAACTTTCAATCATTCATTTTTTAAAATATATCAGGTTTGAGAGGCACATCCAAAATGATCAAATTCAAGCTAACTGAGAATGAATACATGTTCTCTTACCCTCTGTTTGGCTTTCAACCCAAGAATTAATCTTCTTTTGAACTTCTTCTGTTGCATTCCTGAAGTCAACACTTTCCAATTCAGCATGGTACAGCTCCTTTGTGCAATGTAAGTATTGCTGTCCAGAATTAAAAATAATAAGGTAACAATTATTTTTCAGTCACGAAATGCAGAGCCAATCTTAAGAAATGTGGCCACAAAGTGGAATCCACGACATGCGAGTGTGGAGAAGAGCAAACCACTGACCACCTGCTGCAATGCAACCTGAGCCCTGCTACATGCACGATGGAGGACCTCCTTGCGGCAACACCAGGGGCACTCCAAGTGGCCAGATACTGGTCAAAGGACATTTAATCAACTACCAAGTTTGCAAACTTTGTGTTTTTGTTTTTTGTTTTTTTTAATTTGTTTGTTTGTTTTGTTCTGTTGGAAATGTAATACAATTGTCTGGTTGCCCCTGACATGATAAATAAATAGTCACAATAAACTGGAATATCTATGTGCTCCTTTATTTTCACCTTTCATTGTCTTAACAGTTGAGTTTAAACTAAACCAGAAGTTTTCCAACTTTTCCAAGCTCTCCTTTAACCTCACTCCTGCACAGTACAATTTATGCCTGAGCAAATTCTGCCAAAGAAAATCATTAAAGTCTCCATAAATGATAAATTAGTTGAAGGCACATAACAAAACAGCTAATAAGAGTGATTAGATAATAAAAGTTTTGTCATGCCTAGAAGGAACCTACTGAAATCATTGAAATAATTAGTCATAACTAATGTAAGTTCTATTAATTTCAGTGAGTTTGCAATGTGTTATTAAAATAAGCAGAACCAACTGTGACAAAGTTGGCATGATCGTTGACTATAAACACTTCTGGTCCATGCCGTTCACCATTCAAAACAGGATTGATATGTGAAGAAGTATGGAGAGTTTGATTTCTTACCTGCAAGAACTCATAATTGTTTGATCCATACAGCCTGTTGGCAATACTCAGAGCATAATCTTTGGTAGGTTTATTGATGGCAGACAAGAGTGCCTTGAACTGTTCGTGGGGTCCTCCAGGTTTGTCACATTGTGCCCCGGTAACCTTCAAAGAGAAAAAGCTGTTTAACAGGACATCTGCTTTCTTGTGAAAGTAGCTTGTCATATTCTCCAAATTTACATCAAGAGTTTGGAAGCATTGCATTAAACTTTGACTACAGCTTTAATAACAATCCAGCCAGCAGGCATCACCACCATTCTGTCTGCATGAGGTCTGGCAATTGCCCTCTCAAAAGTATTTATCCATTGTCTATGCACAATTTAAATACACTTGCATTTGCACACACATCAAATATAATGAGTAATGTAGTGCTCCAAGAAAATGCTCTTAGAGAAGTAGTAAATCATTTTAATTTTAACACCTAAAAATTATTATATTAGATTTTGTTTAAAAACAGCATAAAAAGGGAGTGTTTTCTGTTTTTGGGTTATCTACCCTTTCAAAAGAATAATCTGTCTAGGTCTGCATTTTCTCTTCCTAAACTGAAGATGTTGAAAGTGTTAGGTTATGGCTTATATCACTCTTACAGGAATGTCTTTAGAGCATCCAGATCCAGTGATTTCAGTGAAGTGAAGGACCTGCAACAGAAAATGTAGAATGTTAAACCATTCTCCTTTATATCATTTTTTATGTGGGGAAAACATGAACACATTACATTATCATGTAGAGGAAAGATAAAATGATGCTACAGTAATTAGGTTCAAATAAATTTTATGTATTCCAGAAATACATAATACTGTACTAAAAACCCTGCCATACCCAACCAGCATGCCTTTCAGAAGTTGGCGACTCCTGCCCTGTGTGAATTTAGAGTACATCATGGAAGCCAACTCCCTTCTAGTTATAATAAGCAACTATGATAGATGAAGGTTTTTTGGGGGGGAAATCTATGGACATTTGCTGCACCCCTTCATCCCATGTATAGAAGCCCACCAGGTTACTGCTTGACTCTTAGTTCAACATCAACTATGGGAAGAGCTTCTTCTGATATACCTAAAACTAGCAGGTGGTCTTAAGGGTTCAGAACTGGCCCTCTGGCACACATAGTGTGAACACTCTCCTGCCATCTTCAGTGTCTCGCCCATTACTTCTTGGAGGTCTATGATAAATTTCCTCCATGAAATCTAGAATAAATTTCCAAGGAACTCCAAAGCTTGTCAGAACACAAGATGGAAAATGACTGTAATGTGTTGTATTGTTGTGCTTGGAGATTAGAGATTGTGCTCCTGTTAGACCCCAACCGCACATGTATCACCATCCTCTTATATATGTACGTAACATCCCAGACCCATGACATTCACAACCCATGGAAAAGGGGTTGAATTTTTCTGAGCTTGAATTTTTCTAAGAATGGATCTACACTGCCTTATATCCTAGGATCTGACCAGATTATCTGCTTTTAACTGGATTATATGAGTCTACACTGCCAGATAATCTGGGATAAGAAGATAATATGTGATCAGATCCTGGGATATAAGGCAGTGTAGATCCAGCCTGAGTTTTTTCGAATCCCAACTGCAATTATTTCCATCCTTTTTTTCATTTGGGTTGTGAAAAGTTTGATTTTTTTCACATACTAAATTTCCACACATTCTAAGGAATTTATTTCAAATTTGTTGTGCTTCAGCTATAAATGGGGGGTGGATTTCTGAGTGATTTCCCCACAGGTGGGATTATGTGTGGACTGTCTCATGGTTTCCCTTGACTGGATGATTACCTTTTCCATCTGTTCAGCAGTGTTCCCTCTGGCACCCATAAGGGTCATGCTCAGAGCTGCTGAGATGCTCAGTGGGGAACAGAAGATGTTTCCTTCATGATTGTCTTTCATCAATATTTTTAAAAGATCCACAGCAAATTTATTATTTGAATCAATAAGAGTTCCCATGGTGAAGCCAAATATACCTATGATAATAACAAAAACATAACAACATATTTTTAAGAGAAGTGAACCACTTTGAAAATAAAGAGGTGGCAACAGAGATTTTGTTGTGTAGTTGTTATGAGTTGATACAGAAGTAAATCACATTGAAAAATAGGTCTCCTGGTAAAGAATTCTATGTTATTTGAATCCTAGCATCTATGGATGTTTCCACTCTCCTGCACATACACAATGATAATGTGCTACACACCAGACAAAAGATAAATACAAAACTGTGATTGGATCAAAACATTGCGTCCAATAACACAATAATAATTTAAGATAAAATGCCATTCCAAAGACAAATATGTAATTGTGGAAATATCAATGCATCTCTATTTTGATTGACATATATAATAAATGGAAACTAATCACTAATACAGTTAGTGTCATAACATTTCATCATAGTGTTGATCCATCACAAAACAATGTCATAAGTTGTATAGTGTTACGTTAGTATAGTCCATCCCTACATAGCAGTTTTAGCATCATCTGCAACAGAGCTGAATGAGAATAATTTTCTCTAGCAACACCTGAATTCCCTGTGAGGAGACTTGTAATCAACTTTGAATAAAATCTTTATACTTCAAAGTATTCACTTACAGAACATTTACCCTTAAATGCAGATTATACTGTCTCTTGTTTTAAGCAGACTGAGCATACAACCAAAAGACAAAGACAACACTGGGGAAATTTACTTCTTTGATCTATAATTCCCACAGTGACCTGAAATTTATAAGTAAAGTTAGAGTTACCTAGAGAATGGAGTAGAACAAGATAAACTTACCCTGCTGTTGAAAGACTAAATATAAGGTAACCTTTCTTCCCCTAAGAATGGATAATTTTGGTTTTCACTATCCTTTATATATGCAGTTACTATCACTTCAATTAGCCTATTAGAAATAGAGGTGGGATTCATATTTCAACATGTCAGTACTAAAAAAGCTTTTTTTTTTTTACTCAGTTCTTGTGGGTTTTTTCGGGCTATATGGCCATGTTCTAGAGGCATTTCTCCTGACATTTCACCTGTATCTATGGCAAGCATCCTCAGAGGTGAGGTCTGCTTAAAAGACCTCACCTCTGAGGATGCTTGCCATAGATGCAGGCAAAACGTCAGGAGAAATGCCTCTAGAACATGGCCATATAGCCCGAAAAAACCCACAAGAACTGAGTGATTCCAGCCATGAAAGCCTTCGACTTTTTTTTTTTAACTTGTGGTTTTCCGTGTTTGTTTCTGTTGCATGTGTTTAGCTGATGGGCTAATTAATAAAACGTATTACTATCTCTGTTGCAACAAATCCCAGTGTCATATATATCCACAAACCAGGTGATGTTTGTAACACATTTTTTCTGGAAGTTAGGAAATTATTGAAACCACTCAGCTTTCTAAGATCTCCGCTGAACACATGATTTGGAAATTGTGTGAGCAACAATGTCTTCAGTTTCCTATGTGGTCATAACAAAGGACACTGTTGTGTAATATATATGTAACCTTGATCTGCACAAGATAGCAGCTCAAGATGTCAAAGAGAAATTGTTTGCTTGATTGAAAACCTACTTCAATATATGTCACAGAGCATGGAGAGCAACATGTGCTCTCCAGTGTTAGACTGCAACTTCCATCAGGCCCAGCTAAAGTAAGGGATAATGCCAAATACAGCCCAATAACATCTGGAGAGCCACCCTGAGCAAAATAATCTGGAGTGTTGTGCTCTGGAGATGCCTTGATGCAACACAGTAGGATTTCCAGTGACTTTTTAGTGTGGCTGGGCTGAGAATGTACTGGAGATGCTGCAACTGTGTCATCAGTCAGAGGCATCTCCCTTGCAGAAGTTTGCTAATGACATTGCTTCTGGTGAGTTCACAAGAGGGTGCCAACCTATATGAACAGCAGAAGTGATGTCACCAACAAGGCTTTATCAGCCAAGCTGCTTCTAGCCAGCACACTGTAGATCTGTTGAACATTTGGACACTGGATCAAGTCGATTCAGCCCAATCCAATTGTCCACATTTACAAAACACTAGTATTGCTCTAGAGTCTCCTGAAAGCTCTGGAATAAATTCTGCTTCCCCTTGTTCCAGATTACCAAACTGTAACCAATGCTTCTACTGTGAACTAGCCATACGTCATGTGAACTTCCCACAACAGTTACATGACTTCTTTCCTTGGCCACTTGGTGTATTTTGGGCTGTATGGCCATGCTCCAGCAGCATTCTCTAATGTTTTGCCTGCATCTGTGGCTGGCATCTTGAGAGGCTCTGTTGATGCCAGCCACAGATGCAGGTAAAACGTTAGGAGCGAATGCTGCTGGAACATAGCCATACAGCCTAAAAGCTCACAGCAACACAGTGATTCCAGCCATAAAGTATATATGGAACCAAATACTTCAATTCCCATGGGAAATGATCAGACACTCTTGGAGTTCAAAAACATTTGAAAGGTACCCTTGAAAATTCTGAAAAGCAATGGCACCATTACATTTCCATATTTTTATGTAACACAACAGATTCTATGTTCATGTATTATCACAATCCACAAGTTATTGTTTGCAATGTGTGGGTTGATATAGTCCCCCAAAAGACTTGTTCATTTCAGCTGGTGCTTTTCATGTTGCAATCATTCTTTGTTATTTTCCATATTTTGATTGTCAGTCTTGATTATGAACACTACACCCTACTGTTTTTCTAAATCTCTACGTTTTTTAACATCCTGCCCAATAGCTGTCCCTTATTTGAGGTTTGTTCACACATGCAAGCACATATACATATACATCCACACCATACTCATTTAACACAAGGAAAAAAGCCTACATTAAACTTACCTTTATTCTATGGGAGAGTCTAACTCTGCTGAACACATGAATCTGAAGTGGTGCAGTCCTTCTGAGCACTGATATTTAAAGATGTATATTTGCATGAAGACTAGCTTGTTACACTTCTGAGTTCCTGGATGTTGATTACGTAATCCTGAAAATGCAAATGAATCTGTGCAACAGTCAGGCTACTCTGACTGTAACAAAAAATCCAAGATCAATGAGGCGAAGAATATACATGTAGTGCAAAATATGTGGTAGGCAAAATACAAACAAGTTGTGATTTGTAATTTCAGAATAAGCTGAGTCATCTCATAAGTGAATCACACCCATAACATAGGTTTCCTAATGTAGCAGGTGTCTTTCAATAATGCATATATAATTTCACAGTGACTTCGAGGTTTTATCAAGAAATAGCATGGGACTTGTAGCAGTGGTAGAACTAGGGTTGAGAAATACACAGTGCCTAGGACACAGAGGAGGCAAATTTAAGGTAGACATTGATGAAAATCTTCCTCTCTCTGATGATTTCTCCAAGATAATTAGTAGTATATTTCACTTCAATGTTATCAACCTAAACATATTTTCCTTCAAATAAGGCAAACGGTTTTCCTCCTCCATTTCTACACATTTCAAATACAGACTCCCACAGAGCCCATCAAATGATGCAGAACTGCTTTCGGTGGATTCTCACGAGACTCCTTCTCCACAGTGTGTAGAAGATTTCAAAGCCAGGCACAAATAGACTCCACTCCATTTCATGTACATAGGAATGTCTAAAAATGGGTATCTGTCCATGGAATAGGAAGTGGGGGATTTCTCCATTTACACTCCTTTTTATGAAGTGCCCGTCCATCATCCTTCTGTGCATTAGTGGTTTAAAGACAGTGTGGGTCCGATTGAAATAAGTGTTTCTAGAGGAGGGATCTAAAGTAACAATCCCATTTAAAGGAGTTTCAAATGGGGGGGGGGGATCATGGTGTTAAAGTCTTCTGGTCTGCTCAAGTGAAAGAGAAGAGGGAATGATCTCATTGAAAGGAGTTGTTGGGGTTCAGCCTGAGTTTGAACTTGAACCTGATTCTCTGTTTGTTCCTCCTGATGCTAATGAAAGTATATTTACTGATGCTAGTGGAAATGTACCTTTTGATGCCAATGCTCCTGAAATTAGTGAGGAAGAATCTGCTGTAGGTTTGGAAAATGCCAATGTTCCTGAAATTAGTGAGGAAGGAACTTCTGTAGATTTGGAAAATGAAAGTACCAGTGTTAATGAGAATGTTGCAGAGGGAGACCTTGAACTTTCCCTCCCTTCTGCACCTGTTAACTGTAATGACAACAGAAGGAGCCAAATCTGGGAAGACAGAAATAAAACACTCAGTTTGCGTCGATCCTCCCGAATTCAAGAATTAAAAACATTGGCCTCAAGACAGAAGGGCGGTTCACGGAACCGATTCTTGAGTTTTAATTGCAATACGCCAGGCTGATTCCCTCAGTTCAGGCATCGTTTCAGAATTGATGAAGACCTTGGCAGTTCTCCCGGTTCCCTGGCCATAGTATGGAAAGATTTCTAGGATATCAAGTACGGTTAGTGGATTGCTAACAGATTCAAGTATTTCTCAGAGAGGCTTTTGGTTTTGCTTTGTCCATTTAAATTCATGTTTGCTGATTTTGCTGTGGCTTTTGACTTGCATTTTTCCTTTATTTTGTAACCATTTTTCTTCAATAAAAAAGGATTGTTTTTCACATCCAAGTGTGGTGGATAGTTATCTTAGGCCTCGTTCTCTGCTCTGGATTGCAACAGGAGTGTTAAAACTGGAGGGATTCCAACGTGGAAAGATCATGGAAAGGGTGTTAAGAGGAGGAATTCAAAGAGAAGAGGGGGAAATCCCATTGAAAGGAGTGTTTTAAAACTGACAATCGCCAGCCTGTGTGATGGGAAATTAAGTGGATGGTTGGGCTAGAAAGGGGAGGAGGTGATCCTGTGTGGTGAGGGTGAGTAAATTTTCCTTTAAAGACAGAACCCCATGAAACATCACACAAAGATGATTCTGTCTTCCTGCCAAAATGGGATGAGGTCCCAAATTTTTCCAAATTTGATGGCTTTAGCTTCCATGTAAACTTGAGATTACAGACTTAGGACTTCATCACAGGGAGCTAGAGAAAATGAGGGAAAGTGGGAGAAAGGGTGGAGTTTAATGGGGTTCTGTCTTTAAAGAAGACAAAGAATTTACTTACTCCTATCACACTAAAGATCACCTCTTCCAGCTTCTACGCAACCATCTGCTTAATTCCCATCACATGGGAAGGCAACGACTCCTCCCATTTCAAGGATACCAGCACGCTTTTTAAAACAGGCATCCTTTAAGGCAGCAGTGCCTTCAAGACCCTTCCACTGGAGCAGATTTAAGACATCCTTCTTAAGGTGGTACTTTTCATGGGATCATTTGCACTCAAGGCCCTTCCAATGAAACAGAAGCACTGTGTGGCACTGTGGCATTTTCCCTTGGATTGACTATGATAGTGGCTTCATGCATCAAGCCCAGCCTTTTCTGGCTAGGTGTTGGTATCCATATAGTCCAGATAAGCCAAGACTACTTTGGCCCCACTGGACCAATCATTTGTCCATATGTCACTTGTCCTTGACCTCACCAGGCATGGATCTCCCTGCAAGAACCTAGCTCTCTACTGAGGTCATAATGGTGTGCCCATGGGATCAACAAGGAGTACTCCCTCCTTTTTGTTGATCATGCATTATCACCTGAACAAATGCAACCATGATGATCCAATACTCATAGGGAATATTGAGGCTGGTGATGAGCAGTGACATGAATGACCCATCCCCTTTCCAGATAAGCCAAGATGACTTTGGGCCCGCTGTACAACTTTTATCAATGCAGGGAAAATATGATGGTGCCAGTATGATTTTGACAGATCTTGACAAAATGGATTTGATCCTGCTGTCCAGCCAACCAGAATGCCCTCAGGTACTTGAGACTTTCCTGTATGTGCCAACTTTGCTTAGTGGAGAGAAAACTTGGGTGAAAAGCATAAAAATTTGGATATTTAACAAATGTCATTGGGCATCATGGAGACTACCAGCACTAATAAGTATGGAGGGCTTTTTTAAACTAATGTAGAAAAGCCCTAATTTTGCCACGAACCTGTACTGAACTATATGTTTTCAACTGACATGTAATTCAATTTTGATTTTTGTAGTTTCCAGCTACAGAAATCTTCACTGACACAAACACACATACTTTCCACATGCCAGTAAATAGCCTTAGTGGTGGGCTGCAGCAGCTAAAATGTGAGGAAGGAGAGACAAGGTGCCGTAGTTCCTACTCACAAATGTTTATGTTGAGTCTTCCTAACTGAAGACTGGGGCTTTGATAATTTGGATTGTATGGTTAGTGTGGAAGGGGCCTGGCTAAATAATGATACAACAGGACCCTTGTCGTGCATTCAACACGGCAAGCCTATATACAGAAAACTGTTTGATTTTTAAGTTAGGGCTTAATTTCAAGCTTGTGGGCCTTAACCAGTCTGTGAAAGCCAAGGCTGTATCAGAAAACAGATTCTGTGATGGTGACATCTCTTACTACATATCATATCAGAAAGGGCAATCAATGAACAACAAGCAGGTCCTTCTAAGAAGAAGCTGAAGTCAGGAAAATAATTATTTTTAATGGAAACACGCCTTTAAATGTGTCATATGAACCCTCTAACCTCACAACTGCCCTGCCCAATCTCAATAACTCATACTTGATAAGATTAAAAGCAGATTTCAAAGAGCCTTATCGGGGAAAATTTGAGAAATTACAAGATTTTGCATTTTCAAGGAAATTGTGACAACAATAGGGAAGAAAGCCTCTGGGTAGAAATGCTTTCTGAATAATTATGGATCATATTGTACAACATGTTAGCTCTGTCTGGCAATATCATGGATTGAAGCTGCTTCAGCATTGGAAGGAAGATCTAGAAAATTGGAAAAATATGTAGGAGGCAGCGGAAGCAGTCCTACTATTGCAGGGCTTGGGAGATATGTTCTAACAACATAAAACAAAGCTCATTCATTCCAGCATCACATTGCTTTTTAAAAGCAATCTGTACTCTTTTCATCAAATTCCAAGGAGTAAATTTTAGTGCCAGCAATGGGCAAGAGTGAAGAAATTGAAATTTAATCCAGAGAAGAAAGAAAGCGATGTAGGGGTCCAATTTATACTGCATACAGTTACACTTGTCTGGAAAGTCAGGTTCATTCACTACTACAATATATGCCTGCAAAATTGATCCCAATATCCTTAGATTGACTGTTCTTGTTAAATAAATCATCCTCAATATTAGTGAAAACCGGAAAGGAGGAAAAAGGAGTGCCATTATTAATCCAGTTTCTAATCCTTCATCACAGTTAAGCAAGCTGAAGAGAATTGTGACTCTAGATCAGACATAGGCAAACAAAGACCCATGGGCCAGACACACTCCCTGGGCACTTTTTTCTGGACTTCCTCATTTTCCCTGTCCTCTTGGCATAAGGACCTATTTATTTATTTATTTATTTACTACTCTTGTATACCGCCGTTTCTCAGCCTACAATGGCGACTCAACGCGGTTTACATCACTAAAACAGCAACAATATACAATTTAAAAGCATAAAAAACATAAAAAACATATACCATAAACAGTATTGGGCCACCAATACAATCGAAGCATCTCTTAACTAAAAAAACTAGCAGCCCATCTTCGCCTTATGCCAAAAGTATGAGGAAAGTCCATTTACGAACCTACACAATCTCTTCAATCTTCCAGAGAGGCTCTTCTCTCACAGTTTGGTTCAATTCCATCATTGGTGGAGTTCAGAATTCTCTCTGATTGTAGGTGAACTATAAATCCCAGAAACTACAAATGTCAAGGTCTAGTTTCCCCAAACTCCACCAGGGTTCACATTTGGATATATTGAGTATTCGTGCCAAGTTTGGTCCAGATCCATCATTGTTTGAGTCCACAGTGCTCTCTGGATGTAGGTGAACTACAACTCCAAAACTCAAGGTCAATGCCCACCAAACCCTTCCAGTATTTTCTGTTGGTCATGGGAGTTCTGTGTGCCACGTTTGGTTCAATTCCATCGTTGGTGGAGTTCAGAATGCTCTTTGATTGTAGGTGAACTATAAATCCCAGCAACTACAACTCCCAAATTACAAAATCAATCCCCCAACCCCACTAGTATTCACATTTGGGCATAGTGTTTGTACCAAATTTGGTCCTATGAAGGGAAATGCATCCTGCATATCGGATATTTACATTACGATTCATAACAGTAGCAAAATGAAAATAATGTTATGGTTGGGGGTCTCCATAACTTGAGGAACTCTGTTAGGAAAGTTGAGAACCACTGCCTTAGGAAGATACTTTGACAATTGTACACTGTCCTACACCACCCTGTGGATAGAAGAGGTAAAACACCCGCCACCTCACTTTCTCACTTCCCTTGTTGGATAATTTGTACCAAAAACTACTTCCAAGTTTGACATGAATTTTTAGGGACTGGCAATTATTGTCCCCTAAAATAAAGGTAAGCAGGATGACCCTGCAAACTATAGACCCATCAGCCTCCTCAATACTATCAGCAAAATATATGCAAGGCATCTTCAATGGAAACTGCTGGACTGGATGGAACAAGAGAACATGCTTGCAGAGGAGCAAGCCGGTTTCAAGGAAGGACATTCCACCATCGATCCACCATTATATAATATTGCAACACCTCATAGAAAAATATTCCTCCAACAGGTCATCCTCTTTCTATGCTGCATTTGTAGACTTCAGAGCAGCTTTTGATTCCATCTCCTGTACCAAGCTATAGGAAAAACCTGGGTCCACCTCAATAGACAGATGGCTCCTGTAAAATATGAGTAGATAAATAGGTATCGCTTTGGTGGGAAAAGGCAAAGAGATTCTCCAAGCAATCTTGCTGACTGAGGAGGTGACAATGCAGGCTCCTCGGCTTGAAAATGGAGGAAAGCACATCTCAGAGCCAGAAATGAGCTATGACTCCAGAAGCAGGAAATAAAAGGAGCCTTGCCTTTGTGTTTCTCATGTGACTGTAAAGACATTGAATGTTTGCCTATGTATGTAAATGTTGTAATCTGCTCTGAGTTCCCTAGGGAAGAAGGGCAAAATATAAATAAAGTGAATTATTATTATCATCATCATTATTTTCAAAACAAGATGAGTCCACAGCAGACACTCTGCTGGCTGTTGTATTGGATCACACATCGGACACTTCCCAAGTGTCTAGGACTGTGTGATGTATTGGCGAATAATGCGTGCAGATCCCAGTAAGGTGGCCTTCTGCAGCTGGCAGATGGTAATTTTGTCAGCGCCAATTGTGTTTAAGTGCAGGCCAAGGTCTTTAGGTACTGCACCCAGTGTGCCGATCACCACTGGGACCACCTTTACTGGCTTGTGCCAGAGTCTTTGCAGTTCGATCTTTAAATCCTCATATTGTCAGCTTTTCCAGTTGTTTCTCTTCAATCCTGCTGTCACCTGGGATTGCAACATCGACGATCCATACTTTGTTTTTTAACACGATCGTGAGGTCAGGAGTATTGTGCTCCAAAACTCTGTCTGCCTGAATCTGGAAGTCCCAAAGTAGCTTGACGAGTTCATTTTCTGTAACTTCTTCCGGTTTGTGATCCCACCAGTTTTTTGTTGCAGGCAGATGGTATTTGTGGCACAAATTCCAATGAATCATCTGAGCAACAGTGTTGTGCCTCTGCTTGTAGTCTGTCTGTGCAATCTTCTTGCAGCAGCTGAGGATGTGATCTATTGTTTCATCTGCTTCCTTGCAGAGTCTACATTTGGGATCTGTCGTCGACTTTTCAATTCTGGCTTTGATGGCATTGGTTCTAATGGCTTGTTCTTGGGCTGCCAGAATCAGGCCCTCCGTCTCCTTTTTCAAAGCTATTATTATTATTATTATTATTATTATTATTATTATTATTGGCAATGTAATGTAATGGTTTCAATATTTATGATGTTATGTATGTTATAATGTGTTGTCCTTCCTCAGAACCTTGACAGATCAAAACACATCAGGCTATCTAACTAATAAAAGCCACATTTTAGTACTTTGAGGGATGCCTTTCTTTTCTCTTGAGGAAGAAGGTTTCAGAAGTTTAGAAGATCAATAGGCAACCCAAAGCATATAGAAGAATCGCACGGCCCTGGAAGACAGTGCTTCTCAAGCAAAGGTTAAATTGGAACAGAAAGTGTTACTACATTTTTTCCAAACCATATGCTAATAATCACCCATGCAAATATTGTGGCATGCAGCTCGGTGGCTAACCACACAGGGGAGCCACACACATACCCAAAGACTAGTAGCTCAGTTGCCAGCAGGTCCAAAATAATATTGCACTGCATATGCCATATAATCTATTATACATGTATTTTGGCAGTTCATGCACTCTCATTAATTCGTCACCCACAGAGTGATATATCCAGGTATTTTTCCCTGCCAGTGGATTTTATTTGCAAATAACACACTATTTTTATTTGTACACATTAAAATATTCAGATGCATGCTTCTTAATATTCACGCTGCATTTTATTTGTATGTCAGTGTCATTGCAAAGAAGAATACTGAGTGATGAAACATAGAATCATAGATTTGAAAGAGCCCACAAGGATCATCCAGTCCAAACAAAAAATGAAAACACTCCTGACAGATGGGCATCCAGCTTCTGCTTAAAAACCTCCAGAGAAGGAAAACCACCATACTCCAAATCAGTATATTCCACTGCCAAATAGCTCTTATCATCAGGAAATACTTCCTAATGTCTAGAGCTCAATCTGTGGGTCCCCAGGTGTTTTGGCCTACAACTCCAAGGAATCCCAGCAAGTTTAGCAGCTGTTAGGATTTCTGGGGGTCAAAGGCCAAAACATTGAGGACCCACAGGCTGAGAACCACTAGCATAGATCGAATCTCTTTTCCTGAAATTTGAATCCATTTCTTCCCTTGGAATTTCTACACTGATCCATAAAGTGGGCCTGATGTGTCTAAGATGCTGAATTAGGCTCACTTGCAGCCCAACAGAGACTCCCCAAGCTTCCTTGATGGCAACAAGAAATCTCTACCTCTACATTGTGCCGAACATGATTCAGTGCTACTGGGCAGGAACCCTACCTGTCACCACCCCTCCCCCTGCAGTTGTGGATGGTTACAGATACCTACCTTATCCTGAAGGGTCCAGCAACCTTCTGGTGAGTCTTATGACTCTTGAAGGGGGCTGGGATGAGGGAAAGTGGTTATATTCTCCCCTTTCCCTACCTCCAACAAGCCTCCTTTGCAAATCATGAGATCTACCAAAAGGTTACTAGATCACCCAAGGATAGGGCAGATGTTCATATTGTGACTGAAATGAGCCACAACTTGGAGGCCACCTGAGCATGGGATTTTGCATCCCTGGGCCACCAGAGCATGGAATTCTTGTTGAGACAAGCTGTACCTCAATCAACAGGGCCTAACTTGGTTGGGGGGAGGGGACGGGTTACTCCAGATTTGGGTTTTCTTGGGGGTAAAAATGGCTTGATTAACCTGGGGAATTTATTCAAGTTAGCGCTGATTGCACCACACATCATCCTAAGGGGTTAGCTTCTTACTCCCCAATATGGCATCCTTTCAAATATTTAAACACACTATCATGTCCCCTTCCAGTCTTCTCTTCTCCTAGCAAAACATACCCAGATCCTTAAGCTGCTGGGTGTCCTCCTGGACTCATCACTTACGCTTGAAGCTCAAACGTCGGTGGTGGCCGGGAGGGCCTTCGCACAATTAAGACTCGTGCACCAGCTATGACCGTACCTCGTGAAGTTGGATCTGGCCAGGGTGGTCCATGCCTTAGTCACCTCCAGATTGGATTACTGTAATGCACTCTACGTGGGGCTGCCCTTGAAAACGGCCCGGAAATTTCAATTGGTACAACGGGCGGCAGCCAGGTTACTAACTGGTGTGACTTACAGGGAGCGGTCAACCCCCCTGTTTAAGGAGCTCCATTGGCTGCCGTTCATTTTCCGGTCCCAATTCAAGGTGCAGGTTCTTACCTACAAAGCCCTGAATGGTTTGGGACCCGCCTACCTGCGTGACCGCATTTCTGTGTACGAACCCACATGATCTCTTCGATCATCTGGAGAGGCCCTGCTCACGCTCCCACCTCCACAGGCACCATTGGTGGGGACGAGGGAGAGAGCCTTCTCTGTGGTGGCCCCCCGACTCTGGAACTCACTTCCCAAGGACATCAGGCATACCCCAACATTGGCAGTCTTTAGGAGGAGCTTGAAAAGATGGTTGTTCCAGTGTGCCTTCCCAGAATAAGGAAAATCCCCAGCAATATGTCCTCACAATGCATTTTACTATTGGTTTAGGATGGACTGCGCTCCCTCATTTCTTTTAAAACCCTATACCAGATATATCCTACTTTGTTCATGCCAGTGTTTATTTTTTAAATTTTAAACTATTACATTTGGCCTGTCCATAGGTTTTTAAATTCTTGTATGTTACTGTTTACTGGTTATTGTTTATATGCGATTTATATGAATTGTATTGTATTTATTGTTTTGTTTATTGCTTTTTGTTTTATTGATGTATTGTTGGGCTTGGCCTCATGTAAGCCGCTCCGAGTCCCTTGGGGAGATGGTGACGGGGTATAAATAAAGTATTATTATTATTATTATTATTATTATTATTATTATTATTATTGGGCTTAGCTTGTATACCTTGAACCATTTTGGTCTGGACACATGCCAGCTTGTCTTCGTTAGTTCTTTGTAAATTGAGAAAGGTCCAGATCTAATAGGTTATATAGTGGATTTGGGACAAAGCAAGGTTTTCCTGTGTTTTCTCAAATTGCCTTTTACAGGAGGCAAAGTTTGGATGCTTCTGGTAAAAGCATGAGGCATCTGGATGGGCCCTTAGTTAAGGCAAACCCATAGAATACTACACAAATTCCTGGGTCATTCCAGGCACAGGGCCATTTCAGAGCAAATCCCCCACATATATACACCAGGGAATCAGAATCACATTGGCTGCTACCTATCACCCACTTGTACCATAACCATAGAAAACTAAACGTATTTAGATATATAGAAGATCTTTATTATCATAGTATGTTGTATAATGAAAATAAATGAGTTCATCCATCCCTCCACATTTCAATCATAAATCACTATTTTTCTGTGCACGGGGTGCTCTCCTTTTGACTTAAGTGTGCACCATATCAGTTCTTAATAGCAAAAATACTTTTCAGCTGCTTGTACATTTCTTTTGCAATACTTGAATATTGAAGGTGGTGACTTCCTGTATAAGGAATGCTTGCTGAGCATCTCAATTTTGTTTGAGAAAGAATAAACAACTTGAACTTTGCAAGTGAGCTGCTGAAGAGTGACAGGAGGATGCTGTGGGAAAGGGAAGGAGAGGAGAGGAGGAAGGGGAGGGAGGGAAAGGGAAGGGGAAGGGGAAGGAAGGGGAAGGGAGGGGAAGGGGAAGGGAGGAAGGGGAAGGAAGGGGAAGGGAGGGAAGGGGAAGGGAGGGGGAAGGGGAAGGGGAAGAGAGGGGAAGGAGGGAAACAGAAAGCGAAAGAAAGAAAAAAAAAAAAAGAAAGAAAGAAAGAAAGAAAGAAAGAAAAAAAGAAAGAAAGAAAGAAGAAAGAAAAGAAAAGAAAAGAAGGATAGAAGGAAGGGATAAAAGGAAAAAAGAAAAAGAAAAGAAAAAGATATTGAAAAAGAGCAGGACAAAGAGAAACAGAAACGGAAAGAGACGACAAAGAAGGCCAAGGGAGGAGAAAAGAAAAGATGAAGAGAGAAGGACAAAAAGAAGCGGGAAATCAGAGAGGAGAGAGAAGATACAGAAAGAAGGTGAAAGGGATAAGAGAAAGGAGACAGATGAGTGAAATGTGTGAGGTATGTGAGATGTGTATAGTGTGTGATGAAAAAGAGATAAAAGGAGAAAATAGAAAGAAAGAAAGAAAGAAAGAAAGAAAGAAAGAAAAATATAAAAAAGAAAAAGGGAGAAAAGAGAAAAGTGATATGGTAAGGGTGATATGAGATGGGCAATGTGTGTGAGATGTGCATGGTGTATGTGATGTGTGTGTGGTGTGCAATGTGTGTGATTTGGCTGGTATATGAGTTGTGTGTACTGTGTGTGTGATATGTATTTTTGGTGATGCATGTGTTCTGTGTGATGTGTGTGATATGAAATGGGCAAAATGAAATGAGCAAGATGTGTGAGATGTGTGTGATGTGTGTGGTTTGTCTGGTGTATGAGGTGTGTGTATTATGCGTGATCTGAGGTGTGTGTTCTGTATAATGAAAATGTTTTGTGTGATGTATGTGTGGTGTGTCAGATGTGGGGAGGAGGTGGAATGGGAGGGGGAGGGAGGAGGGGGAGGGAGGGGGAGGGGGAGGAAGGGGAAGGAGGGAAGGGGAACGGGGGAAGAGGGGAGGGAGAAGGAGAGGGAGGAGGAGGAGGGGGATTGGAGGGGGGAAAGGAAGGAGAGGGGAGGTGATGCGGTAGAGTAAAAAGAGATGTGAGGGGAAGGGGAAAGGGATGGATGGAGGTGGACTGAATAGTCAGACTTTTACCACAACTGGATAAACGTCTCAAGTCTTTGGGATTTCAAACCAGTGGGAAGTATAAAAAACAGAAAATGAGAGGTCAGCTCTTCCTGCCTTCCTTCAGCTAAAGCCTTCTACTCTCCTCTCAAGATGTTTTGGGTTGAGTTCTGTCAAAGACTGGCCAATACTGTGACTCCCTGTTTAGTTAAAATATAGACAGAACTGGATCAAACATCCCAACAGTTGAGGAAAGGAATGGCTATCAGGAAGAAGGCAAAACGCCTTGGTGTGATTTTTCTCTTGATTTCCTCTGATTCTGTCTGGCTCTCACTTCTGGTCCTGTTGCTTCTTGTTATCTCTGCAAATTCACCTTCCTCCTGAAGTCTTTGTGACAGAGATCACAGTCAAAGGGCTTGGAAGTAGTATGTTTCTGACTGGAGTTGATGCGCCTGAAACCCTGGCTGAAATCTTTGCCATCTCCCAACACTTTTGAGGCTTTTCACCTGAGGATAATGATAAGAAGGACATGACATGACACAAGACAGCTTTATCAGCTTGGTGAAGTACCCAATTTTGGGCCAAGATCTAAAATACTAAGCCTGTTTGCATACAATCTGGCTCCTTTCCCAGCAGAGAACAGGAGTTAAAGACCCCCATGCCAGTAACCCAGCCACCCCAATTCAAACTGTTTGAATGAAAAACTTAAGGAAATTCAAAGACTACAAAAAGACTTCTAGAACAAACTTTGTACTGTGTTGCAATTGGCTCACCTTAGGAACCACTGTTGAGGAACGGGGCAACCAAGAAGCTCTGATTTCGGATGGAAGCCAATGCATCCTTCTCCTTGCATCATTGGTTACAAAACAGGCCTGGGTCTATCTCAGCCATATGTGTGATCATTTCTTCATGGTACAGATCTTCATGGTACTGCTTATCCATACATAGTGTTTGGGATTTCAAGCTGGTCTTGGGTGTAAAAGAAAATAAAAGAAAAAGGCAGTAGAGACATCCTGCCTTCCTTTAACCATGACCTTCTCCTTGCTTTCCAAGACTGTTTGAGAGGGGTTTAGTCAAAAGCTGGCCAACAAGCTTTGTCTCACTCTTGGTGCTTGTGCGGCTTGTAGTCCAAGCTGTGTTTCTGCAGAAAGAAAGGGTTTTAGTACACTGCACAAGAAGCATGGCACCCAAACAGCAGTCCTCCTGGCACAAGGGTTTAACCCATTGCACCGCTGGAGGATCCATCTCACAGATTAATTTTACTGTATTGTTTAGTAGTGTGGGTTGCAATCAGCCTGAAAAAATAATGAACCTTTGATCAATGTGGTGTCCAGCCTTCAAAAACAAGCTGCCCAGTGAAATTGGGCCCCATCATTGGGGGACTCCTAAATGTCCTCAAGGTTCCTATGAGGACGCAATACATGCTCAGTGCTGCCATCACAGAAACCTTGTCTGAATCCAACTTTTTATATCGACATGACTTTCAAAAACCTATATTATAGAAAAAGTATTATTTTTTGAAATTAAAGATAACAAATTCAACTCATTTTTTCTTACGTCTTCAATTCCACTCTCTCTCCCTCTCGCACATCCCCTTCAAGGAAACTCAGACCCAACAACTCTTTTTCCTCTCCCTCCAACCCTTCTCTCACTCAGAAATCCTCATCTAACTGAACTTCCAACTGTCATTCTCCAACACATACGCTCGCCTTATGCAAATCTCCCCAAGCCTCCACCAATCAACACTCACCACAATATTCCATTCTCCCCCTCCCACCACATACGGTGGAATAGAAATCAGTACCTTTAAGAATATTTTCTGATAGAAATGAGAAATGGGTGTTTTAAGCCCAATGAGCAAAAGCTTCCAAAGGCCCACTTTGGCAACAAAAGTGACAAGGAGTCTGATATAATTAGATGACAATTTCATGCCGTTTCAACATTTCAGAGAAGAAAACAGGGGCCTTTGTTGAGCAGCATGGAAGTGTGGTCATAACACAAGGACATTTTTCCTGCTGAAACTATTTGGGCCTCTTTCTGAATACCTGTGTGTCATCCTTGCACATTCACATGTTCTCCTTTCATGAACTTGACTGTTCATGGTTTTCTAGCTCCTGCTTCATTGGTTCCACCTCCTTGCCCCAAAGGTCATTCTCCTGTTCTTCTGTTCTGCTGCCCTTCCTGCACTGCTAGTCCCTCACTCCCTTGCTACATCCTCACTTTCTCATTGAATGCATATCCAGTTTTTAAACTCTCTCCTCCATTGCTCCCTGTAATAGTTTGTGAATTTAAATAAAGTACTATTTTCCTAGATGCATCTTCCACATCATTGCTGTGAGCACTGTTTACAATAATGAAAATCAGAACTGTGTCAAGTAGATTTTCATCGTAATTTAGCCACAGGATAAAGCAGTTTTGTTTACATATGATAATATGCTATTAGGATAGTAATATATTACAGTCAATTTCCCAGGAACGGATCAGAAGTATCACAAAGGAAGGTTCTGTTTTCCAGTATTGCTCCTTTGGGACATCATTCTTTGCGTCACCACCACCATTTCTCGGTGGCCATGGAGCTCTGTGAAACTGCCTGGCTTTCACATATCAAGTTTGCTAATGTCAGAATGAGATGCCCTTATGATAAGCAAGAAGGAGCATCCCCAGACTTTGCCTAAGTGGGGCAAAATAGCATTAAACCAGGAAAACCTGGAATACTCACCAAATGTAGATGTGAATAGCAGATAAAGACAATGTTGAATTCAAGGTACATTTGGGTTTCCCCCTTAGTGTAGTTAAGCCCCAAATAACTGCATCTCCAACTGATCCAAAGAAACAGCTTGACAGTATTTGGAGGTCTTGCAACTGTCAAGCCTCTCTCCCTCCCATCTCTGCTCAGTTCTGAAGCTCATCCTGATAGTGACATCATCCATTGCATCAGAATGTTTGTGATCAGCTAAGGCTGTCTCCATGTCAACAACAGTTTAGACAACCTCTGCAACTAGGCCTCATCTGCAGTACCATATAATGCAGTTTAACTGCATTGAACTTCATTATTTGAACTTACATATGGCAGTCCAGCATACTTATTTCTTTGAAGTTACATAATTGGTGTAGTAGAGTTTAGGATACTATGGAATACTCTCATTAATTGATAAAAGTCAATTACACACATATTATGAAGATATAATTTGTAAAATTTGTAAAATGAGTATTTTAAAACATTTCAGTTGGAAGATGAACAAGTGAAAGACAGTATGATAAAATTGTATGTTTATCAATCAGAAGTTGATGGTAAAAGTGACTAAGAGACTGATATGGGAATCATAGAATAAAAGAGTTGAAAGAGATCACATGGGCCATTCTTAACTGACCCAAATAGTAACTTTTCTGTTACCGTTGTCAGTAAAAATGATGCTCACAACTGTGACAGGTAGTTTCTCATGACAATATTACTACATGATAAAATAAATTTTATATATCCCCCGTATAACACTATGCTATAAAAGTACCACTATGAGGGAGCTGATTTTTCAGCCACAGAACAGAGATATCACAGTACAATGTATTTGTATATGTAAGGTATACATTTAATTGTGTTAAGCATTGGGAACCAGCATTACTAGACCTAAAAATGAATGGGTTATGGGTAGATAAACCAATAAGCAGACATAAACATCAATCCTTTGATTACATTTAAGATATGCCTTCCAGGAAATATCAACACTACCCAGAGGAACCCTTGATCCAGCATATATGTATTGAATCTAGAGCTGTCCATAAGTGCTAGGGCCACTTCACCATCTCTGGGAGTTCACCTTGACCTCAGTGCTATCACTGCTGCTACTCAATGGCTATTGATCTCTGTATGAGCACCTGACCATCACTGGTCCTATTGGGTCATGTCCTTTTATATCATATCTTGTTGCATTGAAATCGGGTTGCCTGCCTTCTCTGCTCTAATTGTCACCTTCCTGTTTCAATTCCTTGAGAGTCCCTGTATAAGGAGCCCAGTTAGTAACTGGTTGGAGAGGATATTTGGGAGCAATAGTGTCAATAGCCCTGGTTAGAGATCGATTCCACTTATTGATCAGGGATTCAGCAGGATTGTTGGTGATTCTAACAGCAGACAAGGAGTCTGATATAATTGGATGACAATTTCATGATGCTCCAACACTTCAGGAGGGAAAACAGGGGCCTTTGCTGAGCAGTGTCAAAATGTGATCATAACCCAAGGACATTTTTCCTGCTGAAACTATTTGGGCCTCTTTCTGAGTACCTTTGTGTCATCCTTGCACATTCACATGTTCTCCTTTCAGGAACTTGACTGTTCATGGTTTTCTAGCTCCTGCTTCATTGGTCCCACCTCCTTGTCCCAGTGGTCATTCTCCTCTTCTTCTGCATATCATTGCTGTGAGCACTGTTTATAATAATGCAAATCAGAACTGTGTCAAGTAGCTTTTCATCATAATTTAGCCACAGGATAAGCAGTTTTGTTTACATATGATAATATGCTATTAGGATAACAATTAATGAGGGCCAATTTCCCAGGAACGGATCGGAAATATCGCAGAGGAAAGATCATATTCCTCGAGTCGCCTGTGGGCTGAGAGGGGCAGTATAAAAATGTAGCAAATAATTAAAATAAATATTTCAAATATGGCCCCTCTCAGACATCATCCTTTGTGTTACCACCACCATTTCTCGGTGGCCATGGAGCTCTTTGTGACTGCCTGGCTGTCACCTATCAAGTCTGCTAATGTCAGAATGAGATGCCCTTATGACAAGCAAGAAGGAGCATCCCCAGACTTTGCCCAAGTGGGGCAAAATAGCATTCAACCAGGAAAACCTGGAATACTCACAAAAGTAGATGTGCATAGCGGATAAAGTCAATGTTGAATTCAAGGTAAAAATTGAGTTTTCTGCGTAGTGCACTTAAGCCCCAAATAACTGCAACTATAACCAATCCAAAGAAACAACTTAACAGTAGTTGGATGTCTTGCAACTGTCAAGCCTCTCTCCCTCCCATCTCTGCTCAGTTCTGAAGCTCATCCTGATAGTGACATCATCCATTGCATCAGAATGTTTGTGATCAGCTAAGGCTGTCTCCATGTCAACAACAGTTTAGACAACCTCTGCAACTAGGCCTCATCTGCAGTACCATATAATGCAGTTTAACTGCATTGAACTTCATTATTTGAACTTACATATGGCAGTGTACATGGATTCTAGCATATTTATTTCTTTGAAGTCACATAAATGGTGTCGTAGAGTTTAGGATAATATGGAATACTCTCATTAATTGAAAAAAGGTCAATTACGTACATATTATGAACAAATAATTGCTAACATTTGTAAAATGAGTATTTTTTTAACATTTCAGATGGAAGATGAACATGCAAAATATTGTATGATAAAATGGGATGTTTGTCGGCCAGAAGTTGATGGCAAAAGTGACTAGGAGACTGATATGGGAATCACAGAATATCATAGTTGGAAGAGATCACATGGGCCAGGTAGTGGGTATGAGGGTGGAATAGCCAACACTATAGAGGGCGGAATAGCCAACACTATAAATATCAGTCTATGTCTGATTTCCCAGCTATATTTCAGAGGTGAAGCTTAGGCCTTTTGACTCTCACTTATCGTCCTCCGGATTTTAATCAAACCGTGCAAAACTTAGTGACATTGTACATCACAGCCAAGTTTGTGTCTTAGAGCAGCAGGGCTATGTAGAACTGTCCAGAGCATCCGGGGTATTTAATTGTCCATGGCAAGATGAGACGAGATCAAATGTCTATAAAACAGGCACTGCAGAAACACATGCTCTGTTGTTTCCATGTCACCTTATTCACAGGGACATAGCCTCTCAGAGTATGGGATCTTTGAGTACAGCAGAAGAGAGTGCATGGCGTTGTGCCAAGGTGAAGGCTCTTTGATGGCTGGCTACCTTCAACATACTAAGACCTCCCATAGGGGAGGTACGGCCCCTACTTGTCTGCATTAGTGATAAAGGATGGGGTGCTAGTTAGATCTGTTTGGTGCTCAATGTCTGTTATTCGTTGTTTGATCTGGGATTTGGCTTGGTCAAATCCCATGGGCCATCATCAACTGACCTAAATAGTAATTTTCTTTTACTTTTGTGAGTAAAAATGATACTCAAAACTGTGACAGATAGTTTCTCATGACAATGTTACTACATGGTGTGTGTATATATACACCCCAAATAATACTATGCTATAAAAGTACCAATATGAGGGAGCTGATTTTCCAGCCACAGTACAATGTACTTGACTCTCCAATATGTTGTGTTCTTTTTTGTGTACGTATGGTCTACATTTAACTGGGTTAAGCATTGGGAACCAGCATTAATTGACCTAAAAATGGATGGGTTATGGGTAGAATCATAGAATCAAAGAGTTGGAAGAGACCTCATGGGCCATCCAGTCCAACCCCCTGCCAAGAAGCAGGAATATTGCATTCAAATCACCCCTGACAAATGGCCATCCAGCCTCTGCTTAAAAGCTTCCAAAGTAGGAGCCTCCACCACACTCCGGGGCAGAGAGTTCCACTGCTGAACGGCTCTCACAGTCAGGAAGTTCTTCCTAATGTTCAGATGGAATCTCCTCTCTTGTAGTTTGAAGCCATTGTTCCGCGTCCTAGTCTCCAAGGAAGCAGAAAACAAGCTTGCTCCCTCCTCCCTGTGGCTTCCTCTCACATATTTATACATGGCTATCATATCTCCTCTCAGCCTTCTCTTCTTCAGGCTAAACATGCCCAGTTCCCTAAGCTGCTCCTCATAGGGCTTGTTCTCCAGACCCTTGATCATTTTAGTCGCCTTCCTCTGGATTTTAGTCGCCCTCCTCTGGATAGATAAACCAACAAGCAGACCTAAATATCAATTATCTGATAACATTTAAGATATGCCTTCCAGGACATATCAACACTAGCTAGGTTACCCAGAGGAACCCTTGATCCAGCATATATGTACTGAATCTAGAGCTGTTGTCCATATGTGCTAAGGCCACTTCACCACCTCTGGGAGTTCACCTTAATCTCAGTGCTATCGCTGCTGCAACTCAATGGCTATTGATCTGTGTGTGAGCACCTGGCCACCACTTGTCCTATTGGTTCATGTCCTTTTATATCATATCTTGTTGCATTGAAATCGGGTTGCCTGCCTTCTCTGCTCTAATTGTCACCTTCCTGTTTCAATTCCTTGAGAGTCCCTGTATAAGGAGCCCAGTTAGTAACTGGTTGGAGAGGATATTTGGGAGCAATAGTGTCAATAGGCCTGGTTAGAGTTTGATTCCACTTATTGATCAGGGATTCAACAGGATTGGTGGTGATTCTAGCCATAGAACCTCTAAGGAAGTGGTTCTCAACCTGGGGTCCCCAGATGTTTTTGGCCTACAACTCCCAGAAATCCTAACAGCTGGTAAACTAGCTGGGATTTCTGGGAGTTGTATGCCAAAAACATCTGGGGACCCCAGGTTGAGAACCACTGCTCTAAGGCTTCTTGGAATCTCAAAGGATGCATTAGCTTTCAAGCACAGACTATTTTTTAAAGATTCTTAACCCCTGCAGAACTAGGTTGTAACTGTGATACTAAACCTGACCAGAAAAGGATATGTTTGTAATACCTCAACCTCAGATGTATTGGTCACCCCAACTTCAAAGTCTCTGGAGGAATGATTTCATTGATTAGTAGCTCTGCTTTCCAAAGACATCCATTTTAGTACCATAGTAAAGGTTTGGGTAATGTTTTATGTTGAAATAAGTAGTACTCAGGAGTATATTCTGTTCTTTGCTATTTACAGATATATATATCCCATAAGAACACATGATTAAACTTAAATCACAGAAAACGTAAGAACACACAGTCAAAGTAAATAAAGGAATGTATAGTCCTTATTATTCCCTCCTCCACAATGGATATTCAGAGAATTACTTAAGGCAAACCCATAGACACAAATTTCTCAGTCATTCAAGACACAGGTCATTTCAAAGCAAATCCCCCACATATATGCACCAGGATATCAGAAGGAAGTTGGCTGCCCATCACTTAATTGTCCAATGACCACAGAAAGCTTCAAGTATTTAGAAAGATAGAATAACTTTATTGTCACTCTACATTGTTCAAGGAAGGGAAATGCTTTCCCCAACACACAACACAAATACAACATACCCATCCCTCTGCACTTCAACCACCAACCACCATTTCAGAAGGAAGGTCTGTTTCTGTGCATGGCTTGTGGTGACTTCCTGTATAAGGCATGTTTGCTGAGCATCTCAATCTTCTTCTGCAAGTGGGCAGCTGAAGAGTGGCAGGATGATGCTGTGGGAAAGGGAAAGGGGAGGAGGGAAGGGAGGAGGAGGGGGAACCAGAAGGGGAGGGGAGGGGAGAGGAGGGGGAGGGGAGGGGAGGGGAGGGGGAGGGGAGGGGGGGGGGGGAGGGGGAGGGGAGGGGGGGAATTTCTGGCGGCTGATTGTTGGGTTTGCGGTGGATGGAAGTTCCCTTGATTGCATGAAGTGAAGTTCCTTCAGGCCTGTCATGTTCATTGGCCTTGCATAGTTCCACGTTTCCGTGCCTTGACTTTGTTAATTGGCAATTTTACTGTTATCACACTCATGTATATCATCACCATCAAGGGAAAAAAGAAGAGGTAAGAGGAGAGGAGCTGAACTACAAGGGGAAAGAAAACGAAATGTAGTATGCAAATCAACGAGCAGAAGCATAAAGAAAAGTAGATAAATTAACAATGAAAACGTAAAAAAGAAGGACAAAAGAGAATGAGAAAAAAAAGTGAATAGAGAAGGGAAGAGAAGAGGAAGTAGAGAAGGAGAGAGAAAAAGGAAAGAAAGAAATGAGACAGATGAGTGAGATGTGTGAGGTATGTGAGATGTGTATAGTGTGTGATGAGAAAGAGATACAAGATAGGAAAAAATAGAAAGACAGAAAGACATAGGGGGAAAAAGAGAAAAGAGAAAAGTTGTATGGTAAGGTGATAGGAGATGGGCAATGTGTGTGAGATGTGCATGGTGCATGTGATGTATGTGGTGTGTAATGTGTGTGATTTGTCTGGTGTACTGTGTGTGTGTGGTATGTGTCCTTGGCAATGCATGTGTTCTGTGTGATGCATATAATATGAAACAGATTATATGAAATGAGCAAGATGTGTGAGATGTGTGTGATGTGTGTGGTTTGTCTGGTGTATGAGGTGTGTGTATTATGCGTGATCTGAGGTGTGTGTTCTGTATAATGAAAATGTTTTGTGTGATGTATGTGTGGTGTGTCAGATGTGGGGAGGAGGTGGAATGGGAGGGGGAGGGAGGAGGGGGAGGGAAGGAAGGGGGAGGGGAGGGAGGGGAGAGAGAGAGGGAGGGAGGAGGGGGAGGGATGGAGAAGGGGAGGGAGAAAGGGGAGGGAGGGGAAGGGAGGGGTGGGAGAAAGGGAGGGAAGGGAGGGAGGGGGATGGCATGGAGGAGGGGGATTGGAGGGGGTAAAAAAAGGAGGGGGTAGGTGAAGCAGGAAAGAGACATAAGAGGAAGGGGAAAGGGATGGATGGAGGAGGACTGAACACTCAAATCTTTGCCACATGTCTCAAGTCTTTGGGATTTCAAGCCGGTGGGACATTTAAAAAACAGAAAAAGAGAGGAAAGTTCATCCTGCCTTCCTTCAACCAGGGCCTTCTACTCTCATCTCAAGATGTTTTAGGTTGAGCTCTGTCAAAGACGGGTCAATACTGTGATTTCCTGTTTAGTTAAAATATAGCCAGAAGTTGATCAAACATCCAGACAGTTGAGGAGAGGAATGGGCATTGGGCAACCCATCAGGAAAAAGGCAAAATGCCATGGCGTAGTGTTTCTCTTTATTTCCTCTAATTCCATCCGGTTCTCACTTCAGGTCATGTTGTCTCCTGTTGTCTCTGCAAATTCACCTTACCCTAGGAGAAAGGTGATCACAGTGAAAGGGCTTGATGGTGGTATGTTTCCAACTGAGGTTGATGAGGCTGAAATCCTGACTGAAATCTCTGCCATATCCCAACACTTGTGTGGCTTATCACCTGAGGATAAAGATAAGAAGGACATGACATGACATGACATAAGACAGCTTCACCAGCTTGGTGAAGTACCCAATTTTGGCCCAAGATCAGAAGTCCAGCAGGGAATAAGAGTTGAAGACCCCTATGCCAGGAAGCCAGACACACTGATTCAAACTGTTTTAATGAATCAGGGAAGAAAATGCAAAGACTAAAAATAGACTTGTAGAACAAACTTTGTACTGTGCTGCATTTGACTCACTTTAGGAAACACTGTTGAGGGACGGGACAACCAACGAGTTCTGATTTCAGTTTGAAGCCAATGCATCCTTCTCCTTGCATCATTGGCAACAAAATAGGCCTGGGTCTTTCTCACCCATATGTGTGATCCTTTATTCATGATACAGATCTTCATGGTACTGCTTATCCATACATAGTCTTTAGGATTTCAAGCTGATATTGGGTGTAAAAGAAAAGAAAACATCCTGTCTTCCTTCAACCATGGTCTTCTGCTTCCATGCCAAGTCTGTTTGAGTAGAATTCTGCCAAAAGCTGGCAAACAAACTATGATTTCCTGTTTAATGAGAATGGGTCAAAGATTCAGAAAGTTGAAGAAAGGAATGGGCAACCCATCAGGAAGAAGGAAAAATGCCTTGGCATAGTGTTTCTCTTAATTTCCTCCTATTTCAGGTGCTGTTCATTTCAGGTCGTGCTGTCTCTGCAGATCAAGCTTTCTGTGGAAGCTTTTGCCACAGATATAATAGCAAATTGCTTTAAACTGGTATGTTTCCATCTTGGGGAAGCAGGGGGGTGATGTGGCTGGAACTGTGTCTGAAAGCTTTGCCTCACTCTTGGTGCTTGTGGGACTTGTAGTCCAACCGGGGCTCCTGCAGAAAGAAAGGGTTTTAGTACACTGCACAAGGCATATGGGACCCAAACAGCAGTCCTGCTGGCACAAGTTTAAATAAATAAATAATCCCTTTTCACTACCAACAAATATAATTTGTCCACAATTATTATACTTTGAGAAAGTACCCAATTTTGGGCCAAGGTCTAAAATATTACGCTTGCTGCATGTCATCTGGCAAATACATGCAGTGTGGCTGGGCATCCCGAATCAGCCTGGAAAGATAATGAACCTTGGAACAAAGGGGCATCCAGCCTTCAAAGACAAGCTATACAGTGAAATTGGGCCCCATCAATGGGGGACTCCTAAATGCCCTCAAGGTTCCTATGAGGACACCATACGTACTTGGTGCTGCCATCACAGAAACCTTGTTTGAATCCAACTTTTTATATATCAAAAACCTACATTGTGGAAAAACTATTATTTTTCGAAATTAAACATAACAAATTCCACTCATTTTTCCTTACGTCTTCAATTCCACTCTCTCTCCCTCTCGCACATCCCCTTCAAGGAAACTCAGACCCAACAACTCTTTTTCCTCTCCCTCCAACCCTTCTCTCACTCAGAAATCCTCATCTAACTGAACTTCCAACTGTCATTCTCCAACACATACGCTCGCCTTATGCAAATCTCCCCAAGCCTCCACCAATCAACACTCACCACAATATTCTATTCTCCCCCTCCCACCACATACGGTGGAAGAGAAATCAGTACGTTTCACAATATTTTCTGATAGAAATGAGAAATGAGTGTTTTAAGCCAAATGAGCAAATACTTCCAAAGTCTCACAGTCCAAACTTTGGCAACAAAAGTGACAAGGAGTCTGATATAATTGGATGACAATTTCATGCCCTTCTAACATTTCAGAGGGGAAAACGGGGACCTTTGCTGAGCAGCATTGAAGTGTGCTCATAACAGAAAGACCTTTTATCTACTGAAGCAGCGTGGGCCTGTTTCGGAGTACCTGTGTTACTTCCTTGCACATTCACACATTTTGCTTTCATGAACTTGACTGTTCGTGGTTCTCGGCTCCTTGCCCCAATGGTTCTTCTCCTGTTCTTCTGCACTGCTGCCCTTCCATCACTCCCTTCCCCATCTTCCCTTTGGAGACTCATCACGATCTTACACTCCTTCCTCCATTGCTCTATCCTCACTCTCTCATTGAAAGCAGATTCTACTTTTCTCGAAGCATCTTCCATGTCATTGCTGTGCACTGTTTATAAAAATGAAAATCAAAATTGTGTCAAGTAGCTTCTCATTATAATTTAGTGACAGCATAAAGCAGTTTTGTTTACATATTTCCCATACGATAATATGCTATCTCGATAGCAATATATGAGGCCAAATTTCCTAGGAACAGATCAGAAATATCCCAAAGGAAGTTTCAGATTCTTAATATGGCCCCTCTGGGACATCATCCTTTGCATCACCACTATCATTTCCCAGTGGCCATAGAGCTCTGTGCAAGTGCCCAGCTGTCAGCTATCGAATCTGCTAATGTCAGAATGAGACTATTTGAAGGCCTTTCACATACAAAATAAATAGATATAATGGAAAAGTTCAGTAATATGGGGTAACATTAAAGTAATAGATAATATTCACTGGCCAACACACATTTTGATGCCCCGAATTTTAGCCTTCTTTCTGGGTATATTTGAACTGCTGATTCCAAAAAATGGCACCACTTTCACCCATCAGCTCTACCAGTCACCATCCGCTACCGCTGTCATTAAATGACTTAAATAATAATTTTTCTGTTACTGTTGTGAGCAGTGCCTATGAAAATGAAGCTCAGAACTGTGACCAATAGTTTCTTACCACAATATTAAAAGGTAAAGGTTTTCCCCTGACCTGAAGTCCAGTCGTGTCTGACTCTGGGGTGTGGTGCTCATCTCCATTTCTAAGCTGAAGAGCTGGCATTGTCCGTAGACACCTCCAAGGTCATGTGGCCAGCATGACTGCATGGAGCGCCATTACCTTCCTGCCAGAGCGGTACCTATTGATCTACTCACATTTGCATGTTTTCGAACTGCTAGGTTGGCAGAAGCTGGGGCTGACAGCGAAAGTTCACGCTGCTCCTCGGATTCGAACCTGTGCCACCGGGGGCTCCACCACAATATTACTACGTGGTAAAAAATAATTTATATATTCCACATACAATGCTATGCTAAGAAGTACAATATGTGGGAGCTGATTTTCTAGCGACAGGATAGAAATATTATAGTACAATGTATTTGGATCTCTGAGATTTTTTTTGATATTTGGATGGTCTACATTTAGTTGGGTGAAGTACTGGGAACCGGCATTAACTGGCCTAAAAATGGATGGGCTATGAATAGGAAAATCACTTTGAATGCAATTTTCCTGGTTCTTGGCAGTGGGTTGGACTGGATGGCTCACAAGGTCTCTTCCAACTTTATGATTCTACTAGCCATCCCCTGCCATGCGTTGCTGTGGCCAGTCTGGTTATCTGGAAAATAAAGTAATGAGAAAGTGTTGGTTTCTAATGTATGTAATTTTTATATGCTTGTGGGTAAACAGTATTCCTTGCTGCTTCTTTGTCTGGTTTGCTTACTGTGGAATATGCAACATATGATTGTCCTTCTTTAGAGGTCCGTTTCAAATCTATGATACCATAGCCGTGTGTGTGAATCACATATATCTATCTATATCTAAGGCTGGATGGCTCTTTGTCAGGAGGGCTTTGATTATGTTTTCTTGTCCTGGTGAAGGGAGTTGGACTGGATGGCCTTATGTATTTTCTGTTGGTTGTGGGGGTTCTGTGTTGGAAGTTTGCCCCAGTTCTGTCATTCGTGGGGTTCATTCAGAATGGACTTTGATTGTAGGTGAGGTATAAATCTCAGTAACTACAACTCCCAAATGCCAAGGTCTATTTCCCCCAAACTCCATCTGTGTTCATATTTGGGCATATGGAATATTCATGCCACGTTTGGTCCAGATACATCATTCTATGAGTCCACAGTGCTCTCTGGATGTACTACAACTCCCAAACTCAAGATCAATGCCCACCAAACACTTTCAGTATTTTCTGTTGGCCATGGGAGTTCTGTGTGCCAAGTTTGGTTCAGTTCCATTATTGGTGGAGTTCAGAATGCTCTTTGATTGTAGGTGAACTATAAATCCCAGCAACTACAACTCCCAAAAGACAAAATCAATTTTTTTCAGTGATGGTCACTCCTTGGGTTAGTAGGTGTCTTGTGGCTAAATTTGGTGGCAATTTGTCCAGTAGTTTTTGAATTATGTGAATCCCACAAATGAACATTACATTTTTATTTATATACACTAGCGGTCCCCTGCCACGCGTTGCTGTGGCCCAGTCTGGTGATCTGGAAAATAAAGTAATAAGAAAGTGTTGGTTTCTAATATATGTAATGTCTTTATGCTTGTGGGTAAACAGTATTTCTTGCTGTTTCTTTGCCAGTGTTGATGTGGAGATTGTCTGGTTTGCCTACTTTGGTCCCTTTGAAATCTATGATACTATATCTGCGTGTGTGTGTGAATCATATCTATCTATATCTATGGCTGGATGGCTCTTTGTCAGGAGGGCTTTGATTATGTTTTCTTGCCCTGGTGAACGGAGCTGGACTGGATGGCCTTAAGTATTTTCTGTTGGTCATGGGGGTTCTGTGTGGGAAGTTTGCCCCAATTCTGTCATTCATGGGGTTCAGAATGCTCTTTGATTGTAGGTGAACTATAAATCCCAGTAACTACAACTCCCAAATGTCAAGGTCTATTCCCCAAACTCCATCTGTGTTCATATTTGGGCATATGGAATATTCGTGCCAAGTTTGGTCCAGATCCATCTTTGTTTGAGTCCACAGTGCTCTCTGGATGTAGGTACTACAACTCCCAAATGACAAAATCAATTTTTTTGAGTGATGGTCAATCCTTGGGTTAGTAGGTGTCTTGTGGCCAAATTTGGCAATTCGTCCAGTGGTTTTTGAGTTATGTTAATCCCACTAACGAACATTACATTTTTATTTATATAGATGAAATAAGCACATCAGTCCTGTTCTGCCTCTGTGTCACTTATTAGGTTGGATCGGAAGGAATCTTGCACAAAGGACAGATAAGAGGCTGTGTGTATGAAGTAAAATAACATTTATTCGAACAAATTGAGTATTGGATAGATATGTGACTTCTAAACTATACTTAATCCTATGCCACTAAGTCACTATCTATATCTAAAATAACTATTACTATGACTAACTACTGTTATTTTACTATCTATTAACTCTGATGTAACTACTATCTATCTCTCTGATGTAACTACCCTCTATCTCTGGCTTAACTACTATCAATCTCTCCGATGTAACGTGAATTCTTGTGCTTTTTCTTATCTCTTTTACTACCTTCCAATGCAAAACTCCAATTGAAAAATAAATTGTCAGTTTGCATTTGAAGCTTGAGCTCCTCTTCCCCCCTCCCTTATTCTTAAAGGCACAGGACTTCTCCTGCCTCCTGGAGGCAGAAGAAGTCCTAAATATCTATCCACTAATAAGATTTAAGATATACCTTCCAGGACATATCTACACTGGCTAGGTTACACTGATATATATCTGGCCCAAAGGAGCCCTGGATTCAGCATATATGTACTGAATCTGGAGCTGTTGTCTAAATAGACTGGGGCCACCTCACCACATCTGGGAGTTCATCTTGACCTCGGTTCTATCACTGCTGTACTCAATTGCTCTGTGTGAGCAAGTGGCCATCACTTGTCCTATTTTTTTATATCATATCTTGTTGCATAGAAGTTGGGTTGTCTGCCATCCATGCTTTAGCCATCGTCCTTCCTGTTTCATTTCCATGAGAGTCTCTGTATAGCAAGGAGCCCAATTAGTAACTGGTTGGAGAGGACATTTGGGGGAGAGAGTGTCAATAGCCCTGGTTAGAGTTTGATTCCACTTATTGATCAGGGATTTACTTTAACTGCTTTTAATTTCATAGATAGTTTGATAATATTTTTAACTTTGTATAAAGTAACTATTTAAGATGCATCTGTTGTAAGATTTGTAAGGCACTTTACATACTAGACTGGGGAAAACATAGAATATGAGCAACAACGTCACCTTCTTGGTATGTCAATTTTCATAAGTAATGCAGAATTTTCTACAAAAATTAAATGCAAATATCTCTGCAAATTTCAAGGGCTGCAGTTCTTTCCTTCCCATCAGGATGTAGAAGTCAGCCAATTCGTCATCACAAGGATTCTGCTTGATCTGCTCCTTCAGAACAGGGAAGTCTGGTCTCTATGTCAAGTCACATTTTGGAAGCATTTCAGTTTGTGATGCCTTGAATTTATACTCCTGGAGAAACACTCCTCAAACACTCTTCCATGGGTGCATTCTACACTGCAGAACAAGCTGAGGAAGAAGCTGAGGATCAATCCCGACAAGACAGAGGTCCTCCTGGTCGATCGTAAGCCAGATCGGGGTATAGCAACCTGTGCTGGACGGGGTTGCACTCCCTCTGAAGTCACAGGTTCGCAGTCTGGGTGTCCTCCTGGACTCATCACTTACGCTTGAAGCTCAGGTGTCGGCGGTGGCCGGGAGGGCCTTCGCACAAGTAAGACTCGTGCGCCAGCTGCTACTGTACCTCGTGAAGTCGGATCTGGCCAGGGTGGTCCATGCCTTAGTCACCTCCAGATTGGATTACTGTAATGCACTCTATGTAGGGCTGCCCTTGAAAACGGCTCAGAAATTTCAATTGGTACAACGGGCGACAGCCAGGTTACTAACTGGTGCTTCTTACAGAGAATGGTCAACCCTCCTGTTTAAGGAGCTCCACTAGCTACCGTTCATTTTCCGGTCCCAATTCAAGGTGCAGGTTCTTACCTACAAAGCCCTGAAAGGTTTGGAACCCACCTACCTGTGTGACCGCATTCCTGTGTATGAACCCACATGATCTCTTTGATCATCCGGAGTGGCCCTTCTCTCGCTCCCACCTCCTTCGCAGGCATGATTGGTGGGGACGAAGGAGAGGGCCTTCTTGGTGGTGGCCCCCTGACTCTGGAACTCACTTCCCAAGGACATCAGACATGCCCCAACTCTGGAAGTCTTTAGGAGGAGCCTGAAAACATGGTTGTTCCAGTGTGCCTTCCCAGAATAAGGAAAACTCTCAGCAATGTGCCCTCAAAATGCACTTTACCATTGATTTAGGACTGACTGCGTTCCTTCATCTCTCCTTGAAAATTCTATCCCAGTTATCCTACCTTGTTCATGCCCAGCATTATTTTTAATTTTATTTTATTACATTTGGCCTGGCCATTGGTTTTAAATGCTTGTGTGTTACTTTTAATTTATTGTTTATTTTTTGTTATGTGATTTATATTAATTGTATTGCTTTGATTGTTTTGTTATTGCTTTTGTTTATTGATTTACTGTGGGCTTGGCCTCATGTAAGCCACACCGAGTCCCTTGGGGAGATAGTAGCAGGGTACAAATAAAGTATTATTATTATTATTATTATTATTATTATTATTATTATTATTATTATAGTTTGACACCACTAACTGCCATGGTAAATGCTATGGATTCATGGGAGTTTTAGCTTTACAAGGTCTTTAGCCTTCTCTGTTAAATAATGCCGGTATCTCACCAAATTGTAACTCTGATCATTCTATATCATTGAGCCATAGTAGTTAAAGTGGTGTCAAACTGTATAAATTCTACAGCATAAATGCAGCTTAGTTTACTGTTGAAGAAACTGGACATCTTGTTGATTTAGTTGCCCAACTCAGGATAACAATAAAGGCCACCTAAGGTTTTGAAACACAAATTTGAACACAAATGATTATAGGATTCTATGGATCTCATCACATTGAAGTCAGTAAGCCAGGGGACAGTGGGGGGAAATGCGATGGATCGTGGCAAATCTGGTGCGGGGAACTTGTTGCCCTGCATCTCGCATTGCCTGCATCGCCCTTTACCTATCCCATGGGGGAAGGGGAACATTACAGTCCAACGTCACCCATTCTCTTAGCATCTCCCATGTTCCTGGAGCTGTCTCTTATGACCGTTCAACCTCACTTCAGGTACGGAGCCCTGTCAGAAGTAGAGCTACATCATAAGATGGGATTTGGTGCGCTTCATACCTGAAGTGAGGTCGAACTGTCACAGAACGGGCAATTTTGTCTGTGTGAAGAGGTTAAAAGAGATACATTAATGGAAGAGAGGCCAACAAAGGAATCGATTGCCAGAAAAAGGTAGTGAGGACCCTGTAATACTTCTTTATTATTATTATTATTATTATTATTATTATTATTATTACTACTACTACTTCAGTTCCATTTCAATTTTATTTTATCTGAGGGTCAGGTACAAAGCCAGGGATAATGACCTGAGACAATTTATTTATTTACAGTATTTGTATACTGCTTTTCTCACCCTTAGGGGGACTCAAAGCAGTTTACACGCAAGACATGGCAATGGGTTCAAATTACAGGAAAGGAGATTCCACTTGAACATTAGGAAGAACTTTCTGACTCTAAGAGCTGTTCAACAGTGAAACTCTCTGCCTCAGAGTGTGGTAAAAGCAACTTCTTTGGAGGCTTTTAAACAGAGACTGGATAGCCATCTTTCAGTGGTGGTTTGATTGTGCTTTTCCTTCATAGCAAGAATGGCCCATATGGTCTCTTCCAACTCTACTATTCTATGATTCTATTATTCTAAGGCCAGGGCCATCCTGTTTCATTTCATTTCAGTTTTAATTTCATTTCCTTTATTTCTATTTTAGAGGCAGTTCAAAACTGTTTTGTGTTGTGTTGTGTTCTATTATATAACTAGGGATAAAGCAAGAGCCAAACTATTTTTTTTTTAGTGCCAGAGCTAGGGCCAGTGTATTTTATTTAATTTTCATTATATGTTATTGTGATTGATTTTTCTTTTGGGGTCAAGCCAGGGTCAGCATATTTTATTATATTATTTTTATATTTTCATGTATTTGCTTAAATAGAAATGTCTTTGCCTGCTAATGAAAGGAAAGCAGGGAGGAACCAACCAAGCCTCCTACAGAAGGGTGTTCCAAGGGTGGGAACGGCAGCTGAGAAGGCTGTCTCCCGTATTCTCACCAAACAAGTCTGTGATGATGGTAGGCCAGGGCAAAGCCCTTCTTTGTGGATCTTCAGACTCAGGTATATATATGGAGATCTGGTCTTTCAGATAGTCATGGTGAAAGGTCTCCAGGGCTATATTATGAGCAGCTTCAAAGAGGAAGGATTCTTGGGGAAGAAAGAGCTCCTTGAGAGTAAACATTCACTTCCCATCCTCTAGTCCAGTGGTTCTCAACCTGAGGTCCCCAGATGTTTTTGGCCTACAACTCCCAGAAACCCCAGCTGGTTTAGCAGCTGTTAGGATTTCTGGGAGTTGAAGACCAAAAACATCTGGGGACCCCAGGTTGAGAACCACTGCTCTAGTCTCTTTCTCATGGGAAGAGTTCATTGAAGTAGACCTGTAACACACCTCCCCCATTTTTTCTCCTTTGCCTAAAGCTCTTCCACGCAGGTCCAAAACCCGTGGTGTGTTTTAAATCCTGGTTCCTTTTGTAATTTTGGCCTGTCTGGAAAGACCCTGAAAATGCTTGGAAAAGCTCCCCAAATCAATGAGTAGTATGGCCATCTTTTCAAAATAGTAATAAGGAACAGCTGAAATTCATGACATGCATTCATGAAATGACAATCAGGAAGCAGTTAACAAATTTGCAATCTATTTAAATGCCAAAGAAAAGTATTAATTTAACACACTGTTCGCATTCTTAAAATATATTTCTGTCTTTGTGAAGGACCCACACCCCAAAATACATTATTTTCAGCACCACATTCAGTCTATATAAAATGAAAATCTTTCTAACCTTGAAATAGGGAACACCTGGCAACCAGTGCAAAAATGACCAAAATCAGCAATCAGCCATGCTGTTTAGTGATTTGGAATAAACTTCTCTGTTTATTTTGGAGCCAGTTGGGTGGGAACTGAAGAAACTAACTCAAAATGATGAAGGAACCCATAAAGAAGCACACCAGCTGTCCATTCTGTAGACTTTGAGACTACATCTATCAAGGAGAGTGCCTTCTGTCCATTTGTGGTACCCTGTTTTTGGAATGCTTTTCTTAGGCTTATATTTCTTTTGGTGCTAAGTCAATATATTCTTAGTCCTCATAAACTTTATAATTTTTAAATAATGTTAAATTTCAATATTTAAAAAAATGTAAATTCCATTTAAATCAAATTTTATATTTTTAGGTTGCCTGGTTGCTGAATATATAGGTGTCTTTTAAAGCACCTCCTATTGTTTAGATTGCATTGTTGCTATGCACTGTTACATTAATTGCCTTATATACATTTATGCACACCGCCCTGTGTGCCCATTATGAAAGTGCAATATAGACATCTGTAAAACGAATAAAACAAACAAACAACAGGAAATGAATCCATATCCGTTCCCAAAAATAAAGATTGGACTGCCTGAAATTGTGGAGGGATTGGAGTCAGCATATACATCTTGCTCCCTAAAGTCTCTAAAACTGATATTGTTTACAGTCATTGAAAGAACTCGGATGCACCTACACTATCCCATTATGATTCCACTTTAACTGCCATGGATCCATCTAATGAAGTTTTGTAGTTTGGTTGACCAGACACTTCAACTTCTTTGTTAGAAAGCTCTAATGCTGTAAATTAGGGGACTAGACCATAATGTTCTCTAGCAGATAATTCTGATTACCTTAGCAAACTACAAATCCTAGTATTCTGTGGAACATTGCTAGAGTTCTTAAAGTGAAATCAAATAAGGGTTATAATGGAGCAGAAACAACACAACAGTCTCACTCCTAAGACACTGACATCCCAGTTGAGCAACAAAGCTCCATGCTGCCCATTACATGACATAGCCTCACTTCCAGCGGAGCTCCATTGGTCAACTGGGGTGACAGCATGGTAGGACGCTGCACCGCCAACATGAGAGCCTCCCTGCATTCCATTTGGAACAATGGGGCTATCGTGGGGATAAGCCATGCAATTGTGCTTCCTCACATGTGATGGGGAAGTGTCGCTTCTGGCCAGACAAGGCGCAAAACTCCAGGATTGCCCCACTGACCCACCGATGCATCGTGGAGGCTGGTTAATTGGCACAGGGGACCTCATCAGTGTTCAGCATTCTGATTCTCCAGCCTCCGTGGTAAATTGGGGGGCAGTGGGCAATCCCGGTGTCCAGCACCCCATCTCACCACTAGCTGACACTTCCCTATCACACGTGGGGAAGCATTGCTACATGGCTTCCCTCCATGGTAGCCCCATTGTTCCAAATGTAACATGGGGAGGCTCCTGCATTGGTGGCGCAGCAGCCTACGACACTGCCGCCCCAGTTGACCCACAGAGCCCCACTGGAAGTGAGGCTACAATGTGTGATGGGTAGCCTGGGGCTCTTTGAATCAATTGGGGCAGAAGCATCCTAGGATGCTGAATTTCCATCATGTGATTAGGTATTTAGACTGACCATGCAGGAATTCTGTGGCATTATCACCTGAGGAGCTGCAAGCCATGAGACAAATTTTAGTAATTTGTCATATGCAGGTGTCGTTTTCTAAACAAACAAGCAACGAAACAAAATAATGAAACAAAATCCTTCCAGCATATCTACTGGTTTGTGCCACTTTTTAAAATTTCATTGGGACCAAAAATGTTCCCTACCACTAGTTTGATCTGGAACTGGCTCCAATTCTATGCATGCCCAATTTGGCACTAAAAAGTTATCCCCATTACTATTTATTAGTGATAGTAAATTACACAGCAGAGAAGCATCATGGTCTTTTAGTTGATGGAGTATAGCATCCCATTCAGCAGATGGTAAAACTGGGTCTCTAAGCAATTAATTGTACCCAGGCTATCCTATGGTTGTCATAACATCTCCCTATGGTGGACCCTGGGTGGAGTGCCCCTCTTTGTCAAGACCAATGGAAGGGTTATATAGCTCAAAGATGAACAAAGAGGAGTGAAAATCATGCAGTCATACAGTTGGAAGAAACCACAAGGGCCACCCAGTCCAATCCCCTGACATGCAAGAAAACATAATCAAAACATCCCAGCAGATGGCCATCCAGCCTCTATTTAAAAGCCTCTAGAGAACGAGACTCCGCCATGCTCTGAGTCAGCATGTTCCACTGCCAAACAGCTCTTAAAGTCAGGAAGTTCTTAATGTGTAGGTGGAGTCTTTTTCTGCAATTTGAATCCATTGCTCTGTGTTTAGCTTGCTCCCTCCTCAATATGACATTCTTTCAGATATTTAAACATGGCTATCATATCCCCCTCAGTCTTCTTTCCAAGTTAAACATACCCAGCTCCCTAAACCATTTCTTCCTCAGCTTGGTTTCCAAACCTTTGATAATTTTGGTTGCCCTTCTCAGAACACATTTTAGCGTATCAATATCTTTCTTGAATTATGGTGCCCAGAATTGGACACTATTCTAGGTGAGGTGCAACCAAATCTAAAACAGTGGTTCTCAACCTGTGGGTCCCCAGGTGTTTTGATTGACAACTCCCAGAAATGTCAGCCAGTTACCAGCTGTTAGGATTTCTGGGAATTGTAGGCCAAAAACATATGGGGACCCCAGGTTGAGAACCACTGGTCTAGATCAAAGGAAGTCATAGTCGCATTCTATTCTAGTTTAGTCAGATCTCGCATGGAATACTATGTCCAACTCTGGGCAAGTGCATGAAATTATAATTTCATGACATTTGTCAACTATTGCCTGGTTTAATTTTCCATAGCCACATTGGACAACTTTAACAACAGACCTCTAGTCAGCCACTAAATCCAGCTTTTCACCTGCTCAGACCACAAGGTGGTAAGTAAGAGCACTGTCCAACATACTGTATGCTGTTCTCCATTGTACTCTTCAAGCTATCATCCAAAAAAAAAAAAAAGGATGAAGAGGTGGGCATCTGACCTTACCCTGCCTGTCCATGCCTAGTCATGATGCTCTGAACCTGGCACAGCCATCACTAGTTTCCCCTCCACTGGAAGCCAACAAAGAGCTTACCCTGCCTGTCCATGCCTAGTCATGATGCTCTGAACCTGGCAAAGCCATCACTAGTTTCCCCTCCACTGGAAGCCAACAAAGATAGATCCTACTCTACAGTGCCCCACACTACATGGGTTCAGATCTGCATTCTGTGGGTTGATGAACAAAGAAAAGGTGCAACCCATCTTCTTTCCTAATACCTGTGAAAACTGTACAAACAGGTTGGCAATGAGAACAATTTTACTCCCCTGAGCTTTCAGCTTTTGGTCTATTCATAGACAGGTGCAGAATGTGACATCATCTACTGATGCAATGTTTCTCAACCTGGGGGTTGGGACCCCTGGGGGGTCACGAGGGGGGTTTCAGAGGAGTCAACAAAGAAAATGCATATGTCTGATGGTCTTAGGAAACCTTTTGGCAAGAAGGTTGAAAGTGGAAATGGGCTGGGACAAGTGGGGTGGAGAGGAGAGGAGGGGGAGTTTCAGAGGAGTCAACAAAGAAAATGCATATTTCTGATGGTCTTAGGAAACCTTTTGGCAGAGAAGGTTGAAGATCTCCTAGCCTGTCCTTCTCTTCCTTTTAGATATTGGTGAACTACAATTCCCAGAATTCAAAAGCAACCCACACCAGTATTCAATGTTGGCCATGAAGACAGTGTGGAATGTTTGGTGCAGATCCATTGTGGGCTGGTTTCAGAGTATTCTTTGATTGTACCTTAACTATAAATCCCAGCAACTACAACTCCCATATGTCAAAGTCTATTTTCCCCGAACTCCACCAGTGTTCACATTTTGGCATATTGAGTATTCCTGCCAAGTTTGGTCCAGATCCATCATTGTTTGAGTCCACAGTGCTCTCTGGAAGTAGGTGTACTACAACTCCAAAACTCAAGGTCAATGTCCACCAAACCTTTCCAATATTTTCTGTTGGTCATGGGAGTTCTGTGTGCTAAATTTGGTTCAATTCCATCATTGGTGGAGTTCAGAATGCTCTTTGATTGTAGGTGAACTATAAATCCCAGCAACTACAACTCCCAAATGACAAAATCAATCCTCCCAATCCCACCAGTATTAAATTTGTTCCAGTGAATGAAAATATCCTGCATATCAGATATTTACATTACAATTCATAACAGTAGCAAAATTACAGTTATGAAGTAGCAACCAAAATAATTTTATGGTTGGGGGTCACCACAATATGAAAAACTGTATTAAGGGGTCACAGCATTAGGAAAAGTTGAGAATCACTGCACTGAGGCCTCCAAAGGATCCCAAGAATTCTTGACAGATTATGTGAGGCCAAAGTGAGGCACTTTTCTGATGCTTCCCACCCTCCAATGGCCACCAAATGACTATGGAGTGAGAGCTTCCACCGCTTAAAAAACTTGAGTCCTGTAGGGGGAATAACAGATCTAATTTGCCAAATAGTCACTGTTGAATGTTTTTTATATTGTGAAATGCTATCTTAAATTGTAAGTCGCTCGGAGCACCTTGGTGGAGAGCGACTAATTAATAAATAAATAAAGGGAAGTGAAGTGAAACCTACCAAAGCTATATCTATCTGGTACTTGCAAGATCTTCTCATACAGGATCTCAGCCAAACGTTCTTGCATTGAGAGAACAGGGTGCATGTTGGTTCAGGAACTATTACATCTGAGAGGCAGGGCCAGCCCTAGGTAATTTTCAAGTGTAAGCAAACAGTATTTTGCCCCCCCCCCAAAAAAAACTACACAGCCATATAATCCAATTCAAAACAGATCTTCCACACTGCCATATAACCCAGAATATCAAAGCAGAAAATGTCACAATATCTGCTTTGAACTGGGTTATCTGAGTCCACACTGTCATATATTCCAGTTCAAAGCAAAAATGTGGGATGTTATGCACCTGTGTAGAAGGGGCTCTAGAGTTTATATGATAGTGTAGATGGGGCCTCTGTTACTCATACTTGTTGGGAAAGCTGCTTTTTTCTCTACCTGTGCAAAGAGCCTTAATTTGAGGCCCTTCCACACAGCCCTATATCCCAGAATATCAAAGCAGAAAATCCCACAATATCTGCTTTGAACTGAGTTATCTGAGTCCACACTCAGATAATGTGGGATTTTCTGCCTTGATATTCTAGGAATAGGACTGTGGGGAAGGGCCCTATGTGCTTCCGTGCAAGAAGATCTTTGGGCTGGCCTCAAAGTTCCCCCCAAATCCCTTTGCCTTTTTCTCCTCCTCTTCCTCCTTGGCGCTTTACTTTACTTCCCAGCGAACATCTCCCACTTACTTTCCTCCAGCCTCCATTCCCTCCCCTCCTTCAGGAAATACTCCACCCACAATCTCTGCCACCACATGGCTTGCTCGGAGTTGGAATCCCATTGCTCGGTGGCCACCCTTTGCAAGTGAGAGGCAGGCACTACATCTCTCAGTCTCTCTTGCAGCCGGCCTTGTCCCTGCCTCCCCCAGCTGGCTCGAAGGCTCTGCTTGGTATTGTTGTTGCTGCAAGGTTAGTGAGTAGATCAACTGGTTGACCAGGAATGCCACTCCAGCACTGAAGGCTTTTTCGACATGGTTTTTGCCTTGCATCAAGGCATTCCCTTTGCCCCTGGGGGCGCCTCAAGAGTGTCCCTCGGGGATTCGCGCTATACGCAAATGCGTAACTTGCCTATTGCTTCAGCCGCCCCTGCTGAAAGGCATATATTTTACTTGATCCTGACTTTGAGTCTAACCTGCAGCATGTTAGAATTCTTGGAGGGAAGAGGACTTCTGCAAGAGGAAGTCTGCAGAAGGAAAAGCTTCGACAGTTAAATTGCTGGTGCTGAGCAAGTACTAGCTGACAAAAATATCTCTCTGGATGAGGAGAGATTGTGAGATCATGCATGCATGCTCTAAAATGTTGCTCCTCACTTTGAGACTGATGTTTGGGATTAGCATCAGGTTCAAACTGCTAAGCAAACATTGATGGACATTGCCCTTGGAAATTATTGATCTCCTTCTAAATATCTAATATACAATTGATTTAGAATTGAAGAGAAATCTTCTGGTTAGTGATGAAAAGAAGGCTGAGTGACTTGCCTTCTTTCTGTAAAAAAATAAAAAATAAAGACATTTCATAAGATTTTGGTTTTACCAAAGTCCCAGGTGTTTGGGACTCCCAGAAGCCTTAGTCAGCTTGTTCAATGGTCAGGACTTCTGGATGCTGAACTCCAAAACACCTGAAGGGTTGTGTAGGCCTGATTTAAAGCAAAAGGCTTAGCAAGAGTGTAGCTTGGTAAAGTTATATACAGATAAGGAGAACAGCAATTTTAACAGGATACAAGAATTTTTATTTTATTTTTGTGAATAATGAGGCAAAAATATCAGATTTCTGTGGGCATATAGGTTGCTTACTTTAATAGAAGATAAGATTAATAATAAGTAGATACTTCATTACATTGAAGTCCAATTTATGGGCGATAGCAGGGAGGATTTGCCAGGCAGCATGGTGAATCTGGTAGGCAGTGGGGGAAACCATTGCCTGTTGCCCTGTGCCCCTCATTGCCCATCACCCATCACCCATCCCACAGGGGAACCATTGCTGCCCAACTTCCCCCAACTCTCGCCCCATTCTTTCCTATGAGAACAAGTCCCTCAGAATGGGGTGCCCATAATATGAACAAGGAAGGGGTAGAGCAACCCACTCCTTTTTGCTGGTCTAATAGTCACACTATTTTGACCACAGCAGGCACAACAGCCAAGCACTTCTTGATGGTTCTGTTGCCATCAAGGAGAGGTGGTGGTACCATAGGGATGTGCCATTCCTTTCACCTGCAAGGGGTCGCACAGAAGGGTGATGAGAGTGCTGTCCATCTGGAATGTGGATTGGACCAAAACAGATCCAATACAGCTGGCCTGCAAATTCAGTTCCTGTAAATTCTGAAGGATCCCTCAAGTTTGCCTAAAACAAAGCAATGTCAGGTTAAGGGCAGAAAACCAAGGATATTTTACCATAAGTACCCATGCATCAAGAAGACAATCAGCATTGGATTTCAGATGACTTCACATTTTTTAAAGAATCCTGAAGACAAGCCCTAGATTAGTTATTCTCAACCATCCTAATGCTGCGACGAGATTAGTTCTTCTCAACCATCCTAATGCTGCGACCCCTTAATACAATTCCTCATGTTATGGTGACCCCCAACCATAAAATTATTTTTCGTTGCTACTTCATAACTGTAATTTTGCTAATGTTATGAATCATATTGTAAATATCTGATATGCAGGATGTTTTCTTCATTCACTGGCCAAATTTGGCACAAATACCCAATCTGTACAAATTTGAATACTGGTGGAGTTGAGGGGGATTGATTTTTGTCATTTGGGAGTTGTGGTTCTGGGATTTATAATTCACCTACAATCAAAGAGCATTCTGAACTCCACCAATGATGGAATTGAACTAATCTTGGCACACAGAACTCCCATGACAAATAGAAAATGCTGGAAAGATTTGGTCATATCAAAATGCAAAATGTTGGCTCCAAAAGCTTCCCTTGACTAATGCATGAAATCAGCTTATACACAAGTCTATATATGATAACTAAGTTAAGACACAGAAGAATATTAGGAAGAACATGTTAAAATCAGAGAATCCCCCCTTTTTATTCTGTATTCTTGAACTTTTATTTTATTACATTTCATGTTTTGTTTCTAACCCTCGTTACTTTAAAATGTTCAGTCAAATCATTATTTAAAGGGGGAATTCTTTTGGGGGTCAGACAATATTTCAGATTTCATACAATGTGAGATTTTGTTTAATTCTAGTGCATAAGGGTTATATGTGGTTTTTAAATTGATCAATATGATTAGCTTGCTATGCCATATTTTGATGAGTTGTTTAATTACCTTTTCTTACTGTATTAACTAGAAATGTGTTTATTGTATCCCTTTGTGTAAGAGCTTTTGTTTGTTAAATGTATATTTTTCCTTTGCACTAAAGAGTACTGAAGGTGGTAAATGCCAATTATAAAAATGCAATAACACAGTCATGAAATACAAAGCTAATAATGAAAACAAGGCATAACAAAACATCAATCAAATCAATAAAAAATAATTGGTTAAAACCAATTACCATGTATTTACAATTCAGAAGTAATTATTGTTTACTTACATGTCTGGCTACAGCTTTCTGAACCTTCAGAGGCTCCAAGGCAACCTCACACAGAGCATATTACAATAGACTAAATGAGATGTAAATATGGTATGTGTCATCGTGGCCAGAGGCAGATTGTCAGAGAACAGGTGCAGTTAATATACCATCCAAAGCAATGGATCAACACGCCTGGCCACTGTCAAAACTTGGGCATCCATCTTCGAGGATAAATTAAACACTACACCCAGGTAGGAACTAAAAGGGGAGTGCTGCCCTCCTTGAGACAGGTTGAACCACTCTTTCCATGATCAGCCTTTCAAATGACTAGGAGTACCCCATTTCCATTTGTTAGCTTAACCTTGCCCATTATTGATGTCAGACACTGATTGCTAGCTTTCTTTAATTTAGATAGAAAGGATAGCTTTCTTTAATTTAGATACAAAGGAGAGATAGAATTGGATGGCATCAGCTTTTTTGGGAGATATCAAACCTACAAACATTGGATGGTCTCCCCCAATGATTTCACGTACATAAAAAACAGAATGAGAGATACAATAAAACATGGAGCAATGTAGTCATAGGTCAACTGCAGTCAGCCAGAATCACTTTTGGAGGTTGTCTTTTAACAAAAAAAGTTACAAAAACATAACATAGTATCCAAATCTCATCTCAGGACTTCATCAGACAGAGCTGGGGAAAACTGGGGGAAATTGTCTTCTCAGTTTTTAGAATCATCTTCTTTGCATAGGATTCCATCTTTAGAGAAAACGGAGAATTTACTTATCCTCATCACACAGGATCGCCTCCTCCCATCTCTAGCTCAACCATCAAGACAAGCACCACTTCTTTGGGCTCCTTAACTTCCCCTCTCAAGCCTCTTACCCTCAAGGAGTCATAAGGGATCATTCTTAAAGATCCCATTCCACATGTTAATCACTGCTTTCCCCCATTTCCATGCACATTGGGCGCTCAGAAGAAAATTTCTCCCTGGCTCAATTTTACCCCTTCTGAAACACTGCACAGACGAAGAAGCATGGATGACAGGCAGACATCTGGTGTTGTATGAAGGGATCCATGCTATTTGATCTTTTAACCATTTTAGAAGTGTGTGGAAACAAGAGGGATCTTGCATGTGATGAAATCCTCAGTCAGATGGCCAGGAAGAAATTCATGTCCAATATACTAAAATCTGCAAAAAAAATCCACTAAAACCAAGAGTGGCAAATTATCCTACCCAGTTTCTGAATCAGGTCATCCATCAAGGTCAATATTGATTTCACAACCAGGTCAGAAACTAGACTGAAATTGAAGAATTAAAAATAATCTGTGTCGCCATTACGAGTGGAGATGGGATGCTTCCACACATTATGTTCATGAATGCAATATTGAAGCCTGGGCAGAAAATATTCACAATGGAGAAGTTTAGTGAAATTTTTTAAGGAAGTCTCAACACTGCCTATATTTAGTATGACAGGAGGAAAATTTCAAGCATGCACCAGGCGAGTTTCACATCACTAAGGCTGTACAGATTTTTTATTTCTGTGCATGTGGATTAGTGGAAACCACTGGATCTCATGGGACAGAAGGTGTAATTAATAATAATAATAATAATAATAATAATAATAATAATAATAACAACAACAACAACAACTTTATTTATACCCTGCCACCATCTTCCTAAGGGGACTCGTGGCGGCTTACACAAGGCCAAACCCACAATACAATATATCAATATACAATAAAACACAGCAATAAAATGAAATAAAAATAAAATAAAATACAAAACAGTACATTATAAGCAATACATCAACAATATAAAATCGCAACATTTAAGACAAAGGGATAAAATTATCAAAGTGGTTCCAACTACGTCTACTTTACCACCCACCCTCCTCATGTAAAAATCCTAAGAATAATTAAGTAATGCATTGTGACTTTGGGGAACATGACCAAAATAAACAACTTATGAGAAATAAAATAAGGAAAGGGGGATGCCATGGAGATATTTATTTATTTACTATATTTATATACTGCCATTCTCAGCCCAAGGGTGACTCATGGCGGTTTACAGGACGGTACTTAAATAATCTACATGGAGAACACAAAATTATTTTGGAAAACCTTTTTAAAATGAGAACACAATCTAATAAATTATCTAAGCAATATCAACTCAATACTTGGACAAATTAAAGAATAAATGTGAAGAGCAGGCAATCGGAATCTACTAATATAGAAGGAGAAAAGGCTTTGCAAATAATTTTAAGCAAGCAAGACCAATACAACATTGACCAAATGTAGGCATACTATTCGTTGAGCCAGGAGTTCACACCTAGAAAAATGGTAGAGGAAATGAAAGAATGTATTCATATTAAAATTAATATGAATTATTAATTATATTAATGCTAAAATTGCTGTGCAGCAAAGCTGCAATCCTATGCACACTCACATGGCAGAGTGCCCCATTTTTGAAAACCTGTACTTTGTTTTCAAGTCAATTAGGGGAATAGCATAGTCGGGAACAGCCCAATAATCAGTGATCATGGGATATTTCTACTTGTGATGGGAGGAAGTGGAGAGCTGGGAGTATGGCAATTGAGAAATGTATGAGTTTATCACAGGACACAGGGAAATCCCGATTACAGAAGGAGAACAGCATCTTTGTCTTGAACTTTTCACATGATGCCACTTCTTTCTCACCACTCTCGCAGTGTTCTTTTACAAACACAAATTATCCATTAATGGCCCCCTACTTGTAAAAGAAATACTTTCCATCAGTCTCCAACCAGAGAGTAGTGGGAGAAAGAGCAATACCATGTGATAGGTATAAGGCGAAGATGCTGTTGTTCTGCTGTAACAGCAATTTGCCTGTCTCCTGTGATAAAATCTCTAGTAAGGTAGTAATGAAGAAGCAGCCGCCACTGTTATCAGAAAGCAGATGTCCAAAGAGTGTTTCTCAACCATCCCTTCATCTGATTGCTGGACTGAGAAGAAACAGTGAAAAACAGCTTAGTAGATAGCAGTTCAGAAGTAAAAAAAAAATCAGAAAGAACAGCAATCATTTTCCTCATCATTCCCATGGAATATAAACCCAGTCCTTCGCAGATGCATACTCACATTACAATTCTATCTTCACCAAAGTGTCAATATCACAAGTGAAAAGTAGAGCTGATGGGCAGCACATGCAACATTTTGCTCTGATGGCAGCAATTCCTAAGAATTCAAAGCACACTTCTGTCTAACTTGTCAACTGTCTCTTCCATTTCTATTCCAATTTAAGCTTCAAAAAGAATGTAAGCCACAAAACCCCATTATATAGCTTCATTCAGAAGTCGGACGAACACATTACTCAGGAATATGCAAAACCAACAAGTTGTAAGCATTTAAAATGCATCCGCCTTTAATAAACATGTTGTTATTGTTATGTGCTTTCAAGGTGACTCTTATTTAGCGTTTTCCTAAGAATGATTTATTCATTTGCCCTCATTTTTCCTCTGAAACTGAAAGAATGGGACCTGCCCAAGGTCAACTATTAGGTTTCAAGAGGTGAACAGGGATTTCAACCCTGGTGTTCAACTCTTAGGGCCCTTCCAGAAAGGTCTTATATCCCAGGATCTGATCCCAAGTTTTCTACTTTAAACTGGATTATATGAGTCCATACTGTCAGGTAATCTGGGATAAGCAGAAAACCCAGGATCAGATCCTGGGACATAAGGCCTGTCTGGAAGGGTCCCTAGTCTAACATTCAAAGTACTAGATAATATTGATTGTTTCTTTAACATGACCATTCTTCCATTCCTTCTCATATATATGCCTCAAAAGCAACAAAATAGAAAGACTTCATTTATGCAAAACACAAAATGGAGTGCAATAGAATAAGGAGTCAAAGAACCAGAACAGACAGAGGCTGGATCTACACTGCCCTGTATCCCAGGATCTAATTCCAGATTATCTGCTTTGAATTCCAGATTATCTCCACTGCCATATAATCTGGAATAAGCAGATAATCTGGGATCAGGTTATGGGATATAGGGCAGAGTAGAAGGGAGAAGAGAACAGAGTGGTAAAGCTTATGGTCTCATCAGACGGGCAATATGCCCACTATATTCTGCTTGCTTTCTTCTTTCATCATGGAGCCCATTATATAATACACCTGCTTCTGGCTGAGCTCTGTGGTGAAAGGGGAGAGCAAATGGCATATGTCGCTGCCACAGCAAGATAAAATGCTTCCCATGTTGCCTTTGCAATGGGGGGAAGCTGGGCAGCAACACTTACCTCCTTGGGATAGGGGTAGAGGTATATTGAGCAATGAAGGTGTGGAGTAACAAGTTTTCCACACCCCCTGCTGGGTCCACACAGATTCCCAATGTCAATGTGATAAGGTAGTTGGACACCCAATTGACTTGCAAGGGGCCAAGGGACTCTGTGGATGGTGTCCTCATTCAGGCAAACATATGATGGAAAACCTTGTTTTTACACTAATGCATGTTTAAAAAAAATACAGGTAGAAAGAGATTCAACTCTTTTGAAATATGGAACTGGAGAATAGTCCTATGGAAACCATGGACTGTTAAAAAGACAAATAAGTGAGTCCTCAAACAAATCAAGCACCAACAGTTCCTAAAAGCCAAGAAGACTAAACTAAGGCTGTTGTACTTTGGCCATATCATGAGAAGGCATGACTCACTAGAAAAGACAATGATGCACTGCTTAGTGAGGTAGAAGGCAGCAGGAAAAGAGGAAGACCACATTCCAGATGGATAGACTCAATTAAGGAAGCCACAACTCTGAGTCTGCAAAGCCTGAGCAAAGCAGTTGAAGATAGGGTGACTTGGAGGTATCTCATCCATAGAGTCACCATAAGTCAAAGTTGACATGATTACCATTAATAACAACAACAAATATAGGGCACCAAGAAGCCAGATGTGGTCCAGCTATGCTCATCCAGATGCTTCTTAAAAGACTGCAGTCAAAGCAAAACAGCAACAATGCCCCCTTGCTGTTCTTCCTCAGCATCTTCTATTCCTTGGGTGGGCACCTGTAGCCCTCTCAATACTGTCCGATACTAACTCCTATAACCTTCAGACTGTCCATCTTGATGAAATTAAAGGATCAGAAGGTATTCACAAGGCCTTAATGACATAGAGCTACACTGAAGAAAACAATTTGCTTCGCCAAAGAAAATGACCTAGGTTCATAGTGATTTCAAGTAAACATAAACATAAGCAAAGCATGTTTGAACAATGCTGCAGAACACTAGACATGTTCTGCTGTTGTGATAACACTTAGGAAAATGAAATAAGACTCAAAGAACCAGTGTGGTGTACATTGTTTGGAAATAGTAAACAGTCTCTATTCCTTATTGGTAAGTTTCTTTGCTCAATTGATGCCACTACATGGTTTTGTAAGAATTTGATATAAAGTTGGTGTAATTGTTGGTAAATGGGCTACCAACTGCTGAATTCAATCCACTATCAGACTCCAAATATGAACCTTAGCATAATTCCCTTCCATAAATACATGGGCGGGGGAAGAGGGGTTCCTTCACAGGCAGGGGTGGCTCAACCCATTACGCAAAGTAAGCATTTGCAGTATAGTTCATTTTGCCCAGGGGTGCTCTTGGGGCGCTCTTGGGGGAAAATAGACCTTGACATATGCAAGTTGTAGTTACTGGGATGTATAGTTCACCTACAATCAAAGAGCATTCTGAACTCCACCAATGATGGAACTGAACCAAATATGGCACACAGAACTCCCATGACGAACAGAAAATATATATCAGTGATTGGTTGGGGGCATTGCCGGGGGGGGGGTTGGGGCTTCAGCCCCCCCCCTCCGAAATTCTCATGGTAGTTCACGAAAAGGCCTTACTGGTGCATTATTTAAACTGTTATGTTTATTCATATCATGATCTGATCACCATACTCAATATATCCCATATGCATGGGGGTATTGGGGTAATGATACAAAAGGTTTGCTAGGCTAGACCCTCTTTCACTCAGACTCAGCCCCCCCCGAAACTCAGCCCCCCCCGAAACCCCCCCTGAAATTTTTTTAGCCCCCCCCCCCCGAAACGAAATCCTGGCTACGGGCCTGGTTGGGGGGGGATACTGTTTGCTTACCGTTGAAAATTACCTAGGGCTGCCTCTACCCACAGGCGTCTCCCTGCTCTCTGCTATATTGTTTTCCAAAATATGTTGTCTTTATGTAAAGGTTCTATGTCATGCATCACAGGTATTTGCAGATACCCATGATGCTCAGGGACAAATGTCAGTGTGCTGGAAGAAGCAAAGACCACCAGCATTGAAGTGATGCTTCCATGCCATCAACTCCTCTGGATTGGCCACATTGTCCAAATGCCTGATCACCATCTCCCAAAGCAGTTGCTATACTCCCAACTCAAGAACTGGAAATGTAACATTAGTGGACAGGAAAAGAGATTTAAAGATGGGCTTAAAGCCAATCTTAAAAACTGTGGCATAGACACTGAGAACTGGGAAGCCCTGGCCCTTGACCGCTCCAGCTGGAGGTCAGCTGTGACGAGCAGTGCTGCAGAATTCAAAGAGGCACGAATGGAGGGGGCGAAAGGGAGAAATGTGCAAAGATGAAGGCACATCAAGCCAACCCTGACTGAGACCGCCTTCCACCTGGAAACCGATGTTCTCACTGTGGGAGAACATACGGACCAAGAATAGGGCTACACAGCCACCTACGAACCCACTGCCAAGACACCATACTTGGAGGACCATCATCCTCAGGCTATAGGGATCACCTAAGTAAGCCATGTCATACCCATGGCTGATGATCGATCATGATTGAAATGCACCTGGATTAGTGGCCAGCGCTACTTCCTGGAATAGAGATCCTACATGACGTTCTGGAGAATATGCAAGTGATGTCAAGATCTGCTCTCTGGTGGAACATCTGGGCTGCTGCTGTGTCATTGTTATATAAAAAATCCATGTCCTTTTCATAGTGCCCCCACCCAGCCCCTAAAAAAGTTTTCACTTTAAGGATGATTACTACAATATGTTCAGTTACCATTATAGACAGCACTTAGAACAGGGTAACAACACGTAGGGCACTCTAAATGTCATAATCCATATGGCTGTCTGCAGCATATTAACAATACATAATTATACAAGGTCATAGACATAGTATCGTAATCTATGATAATTATATTTATTGCAAAGCTTCAGTTTATACATTACATTGTTTTCTTTATGTAAATGGCTAGTAATCAAACTGTTTAGAAATCCGGCCTTGATTAATGCCCATGGGGCTGTACCAAAGTCGGTATAAATACCAGCACCTCACACAAGAAGAGCATCACACTCAACTGGCAGTATCTGACTACAGCTGCGGACGTCCAGGTAAAGAGCTTTCTTTGCAACTCTTCCTATACCCTTGTGTTTGGTGATGGGCAACTGTTCCTAGAATGAAATGTCACTTATTTTGGGTAGTGTTTCAAACTGTGGCTTGACAGAATTGACAGATATCACTACTATATAGCATTTAATGCCCTAAAAATATTCTCAGTGATTTCAGTATTATAAGGAGAGTATGAATAAAAATATTCTCATGGATTGTTATGATTTTGTTCTTCTTTTAGAGCTTCTGAATTCCATTATGAACAGCCTGCCTGAAGCCAATTTGAAATTTGCCATTGACACGTATCACAAATTGAGAGAGGAGCACCCACATGATAACCTCCTCTTTGCCCCTGTAAATGCTACCTCTGCCTTGGGGCTACTCGCCATGGCATCTGGACATGAACAAGCAGCAAAGATTGAGAAGGTAAGCACCATTCTGTGGAAGAGATGGAGCCTTCGTTTCTCAATGGCTTGCCATCACTGCCCCTCAATGCATTGCCATTACTCTCTTCTCTCTTCTCTTTATTTGCTCTTTGGTCAAATGAAACCATGACCCATCTGAATCTGTCTTGGTTGGAACAGGACTAAGACCCCTTCCACACAGCTAAATAAAATCCGATATTATCTGCTTTGAACTGGAATATATGGCAGTGTGGACTCAGATAACCCAGTTCAAAGCAGATATTTTGGAATTTTCTGCCTTGATATTCTGGGTTATATGGTTGTGTGGAAGGGCCCTCAGTTACTGAGTGGGCAATTCTTGTCACAGAAAAGCTGTAAGACAAAAAGCCTAGTGCTCTGTGCCAAAGACATGAATTGCATTGGTATCTGTAATATAGCCGTAATTCAAATGTATAGAGCTCTTAACTTTACAGCAAAATGTATGTCTCTATTATGGGAATGTGAAATGTTTTTCTATAACCCGACCCCCCTCCACACACACACACACACACAAGTTTATTTAGACCTAGAACATTGTGCCACCAATTCATGCTTCTACAGTATTATGTTACCTTGTGCAAAGAATTGATATTAGTTGCTACTTCTTTGTGGCTGCCCCCCACTTCTGGGTGTGGGGGGGGGAAGCCACGGAGGTGGGGGTCACTCACCTTCTCCGTGGCTGCTCCCCACCTCTGGAACTCCCTTCCTAAGGAGTTAAAGATGCCCCTCTCCCTCCCCACATTCAAAAAACAGCTGAACCTTTGCTCACTGGCTTACGAGGAGGAGGAATAGTAGTTGTAATACTACCATTATACCTCTAATTAATAGCTGCCATCCGTATCCGTGCCCTGCTCACCCCACCAACTCAATAGATATCTTGAGCAATGATTAATCAATTTGCCCCAAAGAAATGGGAAATCAATGTTTCCATTTGATGTTGGATGTCTTGTCTTATGTCTGTTATAACAGGCTGTGTGTTTTACTTAATTTTAGTTTGTTAAGTTATAATTCGTATGTATATGTTGGGTTGTATAAATTTTGTTAGCATTGATGTACTGTTGTTGTATTCAGGCATTGAATGTTTGCCTTTTATGTTTGAGTCCCTTTGGGGAGATACACTGGAATATAAATTATTATTATTATTATTATTATTATTATTATTATTATCATTATCATTATCATTATTATTATTATTATTACTTTTATCCATGTTTGCATTTTTACTTAGGGGTTACGAATCAGTTTTTGGTCAACTTTAGATTCGGTTTGGTTATTTGGGGTGCTGATTGCATTGGATAGACCACATCAATTCTAGTTTCTGATACAAAACATATGCCATCCAGTAGTCTCCATCTGCTCACCCACATAAAACCATATTTAATAATCTAGAGCTGATGTGGTCTATCAAATGCAATTTTCTGAATCAGCACCCCAAATAACCTCAGGAACAGGCCTAAAAACGAAGACACCAAAGTACCCCTGCTTCCAGGTGTCACATGGAATGGCTCCATTCAGGGGGAGAGAGGAGGAGGAGAAACAGCAGTCATGAGACTTCTTGTCCTGCCTTTCATGGTTAGTGAGCCTTTCCCCTCCTGACATCCCTGTTACCTTGGCAATATAAGAGGGTTTCATGAGACAAGTTACTCACATTTCAACAGTGTAGTAACAGTGAGGCCAGAGATCATATTTTAGTCCTTAGGGACCACAGGTTGGGAGCCACTGAACTAACCTAAGGTTAAGATCTTCTGGGGAGGCCCTGCTCTCAGTTCCACCTCTTTCGCAGATGCGGTTGGTGTGAATGAGAGACAGGGCCTTCTCAGTGGTGGCCCCTTGACTGTGGAACTCCCTCCCTAGTGAAATTAGATCAGCTCCCTCCCTCCTGACCTTTAGAAAGAAATTAAAAACGTGGCTGTGGGACAAAGCATTTGAACAATAATTCAGTGCAGTTAAGTGGATATGGAATTAAGCGCAATTATGACTGGAATGGCTCCTGGATTATTATTTTTGATTGTGCTATTTTAATTTATAGGTTTAATGTTTAGATGTTTCTAATTTTTTGGTTTTTATTGTATATGGTTTTTATTTTTATTTTTATGTCTATTTATGGAGCATCAAATTGTTACCTACTGTAAGCCACTCTGAGTCCCCTTCGGGGTGAGAAGGGTGAGGTATAAATATAGTATATATTTATTTAATTATTTACTATATTTATATAATGCCTTTCTCACCCTGGGGTGGGGGGGGGTGGGGCTCAAGGCAGTATACAACATATTAAAGGTAAAAATTCAATGCCATATACGTATTCAAAGAAAAAAATTGTAATAACTGAACGCTAAAATATAACTATAAATTAAAATCATTAAAACCATTAAGCCTAAGACGTAAACAACATTTAAACATTAAAACAAATCATTAAAACATCCTAGAATAAATATTAAAATCACATGATCCAAAATCATACACTGTAGCCATTACGATTGTCATTGCATATATTTCCTAATTATTCTTTTGCACTGTGTTATTTTACTGGACAAAGACCATTTATTTATAATGTATAAATAAATAAATAAATAACAAATGTCTGATAAATCATTCAAAAAAGAGGGTGATGAGGAGAGCAGATAGGGAAGCTTTTAAAACATTCAGTTTTTGATCTCTATTATCCTAACATTTATTGTTCACACTACTCAAATTTTAAGAAAGTCTATGTTTCTTCTATATATTAGAGCAATGTTTCTCAGCCTTCCTAATGCCACAACCCCTTAATACAGTTCCTCATGTTGTGGTGACCCCCAACCATAAAATTATTTTTTGTTGCTACTTCATAACTGTAATTTTGCTACTGTTATGAATGGTAATGTAAATATCTGATGTGCAGGATGTATTTTCATTCACTGGACCAAATTTGAAAAAATACCTGATATGCCCAAATTTGAATGCTGGTGAGGTTGGGGGGAGATTGATTTTGTCATTTAGGAGTTATAGCTGCTGGGATTTATAGTTCACCTACAATCAAAGAGCATTTTAAATTCTACCAACAATGGAATTGAACCAAATTTGGCACACAGAACTCCCATGACCAACAGAAAATACTGGAAGGGTTTGGTGGGCATTGACCTTGAGTTTTGGAGTTTTAGTTCACCTACATACAGAGAGCATTGTGGCCTCAAACAATGATAGATCTGAACCAAATGTGGCACAAATAATATGCCCAAATGTAAACACTGGCAGAGTTTGGGGAAAATAGACCTTGACATTTGGGGGTTGTATTTGCAGGGATTTATAGTTCACTTACAATCAGAGAATTCTGAACCCCACCAAAGATAGAATTGAGCCAAACTTCCAACACAAAACCTCCATGTATTGAAGGGACTCGCTGGCCCGAGCCCCCCTCCCACCTCATTTGTTCCCCCTTGCTTGCACATGCGCACCACGCTGCTATGTGCCAAGCATGTCTGCTCTCCCCTCTGCACTTGAGTCTCATAAGCAACCCTCCCTTTGGCTGAGAGACTGGCCAATCAATGCAGAGGAGGGCTATTGGTGAGAGGATTCACCATCTGTTTCCAAAAAGGAAGAGAAGGACAGGCAGAAAGATCTTCAGCCTTCTCCACCAAAGGGGTTCCTAAAACTATCATGTTTTCTGATGGTCTTTGGAGACCCCTCTGAAACTCCCTCATGACTCCCCCGGGGGTCCCAACCCCCAGGTTGAGAAACACTGTATTAGAGGGATCTTATTGTCCTTTAAACCTAATGATCATGTCTTTTATGATAGATCTTTGATTCCATTTGGTTTTCTTTCCTTTTCTGCTTCAAGATTCTTCTCGGTTGTTTCTGTTAGGTTGTTCCTTTTTATTGCCAAACTGTTCTTAAAAAACTATTACTTAAATCTATTTGTTAATAAGTCAGCATTATATACTTATTGTATATATAGTTAATCTGTAATCTGCTATGTATCTTTGTATATTTGCCAGGGGACCATTCTGTGGTGGTTCCTTCTGAGTTCCTACATCTTTCGTTGTGCATCTTCTTCCATTTGGCTCCTCCTGTTGCCTTTTGATCTCTTAATTCAGAGTTAATATTTTTAGAAAAGATAATAACAAGGCAGTTGGTTGCTGGTAATATTTAGATTGCCTAAATCCAAGTTGGAAATCTTAGGCAGTCAGAGCCAGCACGGCTAATTGCAAAAATTGTTGGGTGTTGCATTCTAGCAACATCTGGTGGGCCATTCTGGTTTAAATATTTTAACATATATCTGGATCATTCTTTTGGATTTTTAATTTTCAATGCATATGGTGTACTAAATGTACTGAATCTTTCAATATGAAATGTTTTGCATATCAGTGTTGTGATTGATTGAAGATATAATTTAATGGTACATGGGACAAAAAAAACCCACCAGGCCACACAAATATTAATCTATTTAGACACTCAGCCTGGAATATTTGACTCAATATTACAATTTAATTCAAGGTCTTGCATTGGGATGAAGTTAAAGAGTGTGACACATCCAGAAATAGAAGATATTTGGAGGCAGTTCAAAGCATTGGATTATTATCAGCCAGAGTAAAGGTAGGTATGGAAAAGCTTGAACAAAGTTTGTCAGATAATTGTCACCCATTGCATTACCCAGCTAGTATATTAGCATTATATTCTTCTATTTTAATATGAAATATTATATGTGAAAAACATATCTGAAATAAGTTGAGAGAGCATCAGTTTTCAGTAAAGATTAAAACAGAAAGCTATTGGACTTAATTGCTATTGCAATTCATCATCAACATCATCTTTAATTACTTATTAATTGCCCTCCATCCGAGATGCTCCAGGTGATTTACACTGCAGAAATTATACAGGATAAAACACATACATATTTACTTATTTATTATTATTTACTTTGCTTATATACCGCTGTATCTCAAGCCCGAAGGCGACTCACGGCGGTTCACAAACAGTAAAAACAGTAGAAACAGCAGTGGTTCCATACAACATATAACAATTGACTTAACACATTATCCATAAATTACCAATAAGCAATTACAATGCACAATTATTACAAAAAACAACCGTACCCAATCTTCTCATCATCCAAGCGTAGTCCAGGTTCGTCGTCCATTGTTCCATTCCTATGTTCCATTACCAGATTGCACTAAATTACTCAAACACCTGCACAAACATCCAGGTCTTCACCTTTTTGCGGAATACCATTAGAGATGGTGCTAGTCTAATGTCCGTAGGAAGGGCGTTCCACAGCCGAGGAGCCACCACCGAGAAGGCCCTATCTCTCGTCCCCGCCAGCCGAGCTTGAGAAGCAGGCGGGATCGAGAGCAGGGTCTCCCCGGAAGATCTCAAAGTCCTGGTGGGTTCATAGGCAGAGATGCGGTCAGATAGGTAGCTTGGGCCGGAACCGTTTAGGGCTTTAAAGTCCAATGCCAGCACTTTGAATTCAGCCCGGTAGCAGATCGGTAGCCAGTGGAGTTGGCGCAACAGGGGGGTTGTATGCTCCCTGCGCTCCGCTCCTGTTAAAATCATGGCTGCCGAGCATTGGACTAGTTGGAGCTTCCGAGCTGTCTTCAAAGGCAACCCCACGTAGAGAGCGTTGCAGTAGTCTAAACGGGATGTAACCAGAGCGTGGACTACCGTGGCCAAGTCAGACTTCCCAAGGTACGGGCGCAGCTGGCGCACAAGCTTTTAACTGTGCAAATGCTCCCCTGGTCACCGCCGAAACCTGGGGTTCCAGGCTCAGCGATGAGTCCAGGGTCACACCCAAGCTGCGAACCTGCGTCTTCAGGGGGAGTGCGGCCCCATCCAACACAGGCTGTCACCCTATGCCCTGTTCGGCCTTGCGACTGACCAGGAGGACCTCTGTCTTGTCTGGATTCAATTTCAATTTGTTCGCCCTCATCCAGACCGTCACAGCGGCCAAGCACCGGTTCAGGACCTGGACAGCCTCCTTAGTAGCAGGTGGAAAGGAGTGACAGAGTTGGACATCATCCGCGTACAGATGACACTGTACCCCGAAACTCCGGATGATCTCCCCCAGCGGCTTCATGTAGATGTTAAACAACATGGGAGACAATATTGAGCCCTGAGGAACCCCACAAGACAATGGTTGTGGGGTTGAACAGGTGTCCCCCAACAACACCTTCTGAGATCGACCCTCTAGGAATGACCGGAGCCACTGCAAAACAGTACCTCCAAGACCCATCCTGCGAGGCGTCCCAGAAGGATACCGTGGTCGACGGTATCGAAGGCCGCTGAGAGGTCCAGCAGCACCAACAGGGACACACTCCCCCTGTCGAGCTCCCGGCGCAGATCATCCACTACATACAAATATTAAAATTAACACGGGTGAAATGCTCTAGTAAAAAGCCAGGTCTTAAGTGCTAGGATAAAATGCCCTAAGTCACGCATGGCTCTCAAATAGGGAGGCAAGGAATTCCATAAGGCAGGGGCAGAAATAGAGAAGGCCCTGCATCTGGTGCTTTCCAAGTGCACTTCCCTAGGACCCAACATATAGAGCAAATCGCGTTGGGATGGTTATGGCGACCTCCGATGATGGTAGAAGGAGGGACTGTCTCTAAGATACAATGGACCCTGGCCAAATAAAGTTTTAAAGGTTTAAAAATCACAGAGTAGGAATAATATCCTACTTTAGGTATGCACTTTGGTTTTATTTTATTCAGTTTCATTGTGTTATGTTGTGTTTTGTTTGGGTGAAAAGCAATCTATCTAACAAATATTTATTTCAATTATCTTGAAAGATAAATGTGGCTTCATGTAAATAAGATTTCACAAGAATTCCTTTTTGGAAAAATGGGATTGCACCTGCAGTGTATCATAATACATGTATCTTAAACTGTCATTTCAGAATCAAGAAATAATTGATATCCCTCCCAAACCAAGTCCCCATTGTCCAGAAGCGGAACGTTCCAGACCAAGACGCCATCCTGAGCAAGACCACTCTGAAAAGGAAGACTCTAAACGAGAACCCAATCGTGAACCAGAACATTCTGACCCAAGAACTCGTCCGGAAGCAGAACGCTCCAGACCAAGACCTCAGACAGAGCCAGACCACCGTGAAAAAGAAGAGTCTGCATCTGAATGTAGGCCTGATGAAATACACTCCAGACCAAGACCACGTTCTGAGGAAGACCATCCAGTAAAAGAAGACTCTACAGCTGGACGTAGGCCCGAGGAAAGACACTCCAGAGCAAGAACCCATGCTGAATCAGAAAATCCTGAACCTGAAGAATCTGCAAAAGGATCTCATTCTGAGGCAGCACGCCCCAGATCAAGACCTGCGTCATCCCACCCCGAACATGAAGACTCTAAATCAGAAACCCATCCTGAGTCAACCTGCCCTGAAGCAAAAGACTCCAAATCAAGATCTCATCCAGAAGCAGAACATTCCAGACCCAGAAGCCATCCTGAGGGAGGCCACCCTGAAAAAGAAGACTCTAAACGAGAAGCCCATCATGAGCCAGAACATTCTGAACCAAGATCACGTCCGGAAGCAGCACGCTCCAGAACAAGACCTCAGACTGAGCCAGACCACCGTGAAAAAGAACCCTCTGCATCTGAATGTAGGCCTGATGAAACACACCCCAGACCAAGAGAACATGCTGAGTCAGACCGCCCAGTAAAAGAAGACTCTATAACTGGACGTAGGCCTGAGGAAAGACACTCCAGAGAAAGAACCCACGCTGAGTCAAAACATCCGGAATCTGAAGAATCAGCAAAAAGACCTCATACTGAGGCAGCGCGAACTAGACCAAGAACTGAGTCCTCCCATCCTGAACATGAAGACTCTAAATCAGAAACCCATCCTGAGTCAGCCTGTCCTGAAGCAGAGGACTCCAAATCAAGATCTCGTTCAGAAGCAGAACGTTCCAGAACAAGACCTCAGACTGAGCCAGACCACCGTGAAAAAGAACCCTCTGCATCTGAATGTAGGCCTGATGAAACACACCCCAGACCAAGAGAACATGCTGAGTCAGACCGCCCAGTAAAAGAAGACTCTATAACTGGACGTAGGCCTGAGGAAAGACACTCCAGAGGAAGAACCCATGCTGAGTCAGAACATCCTGAATCTGAACAACAAGCAAAAAGACCCCATTCTGAGGCAGCACGTCCCAGACCAAGACCTGAGTCATCGCACTCTGAACATGAAGACTCTAAATCAGAAACCCATCCTGACTCAATCTGTCCTGAAGCAGAAGACTCAAAATCAAGATCTCATTCAGAAGCGGAACGTTCCAGACCAAGAAGCCATCCTGAGCGAGCCCACCCTGAAAAGGAAGACTCTAAACGAGAAGCCCACCGTGAGCCAGAACATTTGGAACCAAGATCACGACCAGAAGCAGCAGCCTCCAGACCAAGACCTCAGACCGAGCCAGACCACCATGAAAAAGAGGACTCTGAACCTGAATGTAGGTCTGAGGAAGCACACCCCAGACCAAGAGCACATAGTGAAACAGACCACCCTGTAAAGGAAACCTCTACATCAGGACGTTGGCCTGACCAAAGACACTCCAGAGCAAGAACCCATGTTGAGACAGAACATCCTGAATCTGAAGAATCTGCAACAAGAAGCCATTCTGAGACAGCCCGTTCCAGACCAAGACCTCAAGCTGAGCCAGACCACCGTGAAAAAGAAGACTCTGCATCTGAATGTAGGCCTGATGAAGCACACCGCAGACCAAGAACCCATGACGAGAGAGGCCATCCAGAAGACTCTAAACGAGAAGCCCATCGTGAGCCAGAACATTCTGAAACAAGATCCCGTCCAGAGGTAGAACAGGGCAGACCAAGACATCAGACTGAGCCAGACCACCGTGAAAAAGAAGACTCGGCATCTGAATGTAGGCCTGGAGAAGTACACCGCAGACCAAGAACCCATGACGAGAGAGGCCGTCCAGAAGAATCTAAACGAGAAGCCCATCCTGAGCCAGAACATTCTGAACAAAGATCCCGTCCAGAGGCAGAACACGGCAGACCAAGGCCACAGGCTGAGCCAGACCACCATGAAAAAGAAGACTCTACATGTGAATGTAGGCCTGATGGAGCACACCCCAGACCAAGAACCCATGCTGAGAGAGAGCACCGTAAAAAGGAAGATTCCAAACGAGAAATCCATCATGAGCAAGAACATTCTGAATCAAGATCTCGTCCAGAGGCAGAACGCCCCAGACCACGACCTGAGACTGAGCCAGACCACCGTGAAAAAGAAGAGTCTGCATCTGAATGTAGGCCTGATGAAGCACACCGCAGAACAAGAACTCATGCCGAGCGAGGCCGCCCTGAAAAGGAAGACACTAAGAGAGAAGCCCATCGTGAGCCAGAACATTTGGAACCAAGATCTCGTCCAGAAGCAGAACGCTCCAGACCGAGACCTGAGACTGAGCCAGACCACCGTGAAAAAGAAGACTCTGCATCTGAATGTAGGCCTGATGAAGCACACCGCAGAACAAGAACTCATGCCGAGCGAGGCCGCCCTGAAAAGGAAGACACTAAGAGAGAAGCCCATCGTGAGCCAGAACATTTGGAACCAAGATCTCGTCCAGAGGCAGAACGCTCCAGACCAAGACCTCAAACTGAGCCGGGACACCGTGAAAAAGAAGGCTCTGCATCTGAATGTAGGCCTGATGAAGCACGCCCCAGACCAAGAACCCATGCCGAGCAAGGCCGTCCAGAAAGGGAAGACTCTAAACGAGAAGCCCATCGTGAGCCAGAACATTCAGAACCAAGATCTCGTCCAGAGGCAGAACGCTCCAGACCAAGACCTGACACTGAGCCAGGACACCGTGAAAAAGAAGGCTCTGCATCTGAATGTAGGCCTGATGAAGCACGCCCCAGAACAAGAACCCATGCCGAGCGAGGCCATCCAGAAAGGGAACACTCTAAACGAGAAGCCCATCGTGAGCCAGAACATTTGGAACCAAGATCTCGTCCAGAGGCAGATCGCTCCAGACCAAGACCTGACACTGAGCCAGAACACAGTGAAAAAGAAGGCTCTGCATCTGAATGTAGGCCTGATGAAGCACGCCCCAGACCAAGAACCCATGCCGAGCGAGGCCGTCCAGAAAGGGAAGACTCTAAACGAGAAGTCCATCGTGAGCCAGAACATTCAGAACCAAGATCTCGTCCAGAGGCAGAACGCTCCAGACCAAGACCTGACACTGAGCCAGGACACCGTGAAAAAGAAGGCTCTGCATCTGAATGTAGGCCTGATGAAGCACGCCCCAGACCAAGAACCCATGCCGAGCGAGGCCGTCCAGAAAGGGAAGACTCTAAACGAGAAGTCCATCGTGAGCCAGAACATTCAGAACCAAGATCTCGTCCAGAGGCAGAACGCTCCAGACCAAGACCTGACACTGAGCCAGGACACCGTGAAAAAGAAGGCTCTGCATCTGAATGTAGGCCTGATGAAGCACGCCCCAGACCAAGAACCCATGCCGAGCGAGGCCGTCCAGAAAGGGAAGACTCTAAACGAGAAGTCCATCGTGAGCCAGAACATTCAGAACCAAGATCTCGTCCAGAGGCAGAACGCTCCAGACCAAGACCTGACACTGAGCCAGGACACCGTGAAAAAGAAGGCTCTGCATCTGAATGTAGGCCTGATGAAGCACGCCCCAGACCAAGAACCCATGCCGAGCAAGGCCGTCCAGAAAGGGAAGACTCTAAACGAGAAGCCCATCGTGAGCCAGAACATTCAGAACCAAGATCTCGTCCAGAGGCAGAACGCTCCAGACCAAGACCTGACACTGAGCCAGGACACCGTGAAAAAGAAGGCTCTGCATCTGAATGTAGGCCTGATGAAGCACGCCCCAGACCAAGAACCCATGCCGAGCGAGGCCGTCCAGAAAGGGAAGACTCTAAACGAGAAGTCCATCGTGAGCCAGAACATTCAGAACCAAGATCTCGTCCAGAGGCAGAACGCTCCAGACCAAGACCTGACACTGAGCCAGGACACCGTGAAAAAGAAGGCTCTGCATCTGAATGTAGGCCTGATGAAGCACGCCCCAGACCAAGAACCCATGCCGAGCAAGGCCGTCCAGAAAGGGAAGACTCTAAACGAGAAGCCCATCGTGAGCCAGAACATTCAGAACCAAGATCTCGTCCAGAGGCAGAACGCTCCAGACCAAGACCTGACACTGAGCCAGGACACCGTGAAAAAGAAGGCTCTGCATCTGAATGTAGGCCTGATGAAGCACGCCCCAGACCAAGAACCCATGCCGAGCGAGGCCGTCCAGAAAGGGAGGACTCTAATAGAGAAGCCCATCATGAACCAGAACATTCAGAACCAAGATCTCGTCCAGAGGCAGAACGCTCTAGACCAAGACCTGAGACTGAGCCAGGCCACCGTGAAAAAGAAGAGTCTGCATCTGAATGTAGGCCTGATGAAGCACATCTCAGACCAAGAACCCATCCTGAGCCAGGCCACCCTGGAGAGGAAGACTCTAAACGGGAAGCCCAGCCTGAACGAACTTGGCCAAAACAGACATCTGTGTCAGCACACTCCAGACCAAGATCCCATCATGAGCCAGAACATTCTGAATCAGAAAACTCTAGACCAAGACTCCAACCTCAATCAACATGGCCCAAACAAAGACCTACAACCCATCCAGTGGCATCCAGTTCAGAATCAGAACAGCCCATAATGCCTGGGAGTGAGCAAAGCAGACGCCATTCACGTCCTTCTCATGATAGCAAACCCGAAGAACTTGGCACTGATAAAGTAAGTGGTGAAATATTTGCCATGTTCGATCTTGTACAGAAATACAGTGAAATATTATATAATCATAGGTGGATGAATAGATAGACAGATAGAGTAGTTTAATGGAACAGTCAAAAACAAGGATCTAAAAATGTTCTCATCATCAAAAGACACAACAATAGAACTGTTTCCCCCCTCCCTATACAAAATATTGTAAGTTGTGCACAAAACAAATTCCTTCTTGACAATAGTTGATGTCTCCCCATGACCTGCATTGTTTTCTGAGCTCTATTATATGTGTTACGCTAGAAATGTTGTAACTTTAAATATTATGTGCCCAGGTCTATAACCAGATGTTATAGTCACATACAGTGCCAGACCCTGAGATGATTCTCTTAAACAACAAACAAGCTTTGTCTACATTTTGATCTGGTCATATAGATTTCAGAGATGGATTAACATATTAGTGTTAGATATTGCTCATGCGAACTTTCATTCTTTACAGAACTCTGAAGTTTTATAAAATCATAATAATAGGTGATTACTCATAGCCAGGTATGATTGTCTTCCAGAGATAGTGTCACAGTGGTGGATCTCTAAATAATTGAGAAGCCCTATTCTGGATCCACATGGTCTTTCACATTGAGGACATGGATTTACAGATGGAAGGCAGTCCTGACAAAAATTTATTTGATGTGCTTTCCTACTGGCATGTTTCTTTCTTTCGCTCTGTATTTGTCTCTTCAGAAACCATAGCACTATGGCTTCCTACTTCTTGGTGTTTATACAATTTTTTTAGGTTAGCTTTAAGCCCATGTTTAAATCTCTTTTGTTCTCCATCAACATTCTGTTTTCCATTCTCAATTTGGGAATGAAGCTTTGGGAGATGGTGATCAGACATTCAGGCAACATGGCAGTAGTGAAGTTGATGGCAGAGAATTGTTTCAATGCTGGTGGTCTTTGCTTTCCTCCAGAATGCTGATGTTTGTCCACTTGTCTTCCCAAGGGATTTGCAGGAATTTATAAAGGCAGCTCTGATGAAATCTTTCCAGAAGTTGAGAGTGACATTTGTAGACATTTAACAGTGTTTGAATTGAATCTATCTCTATACGCTCTGTGAATAGGTTGGACTGATGTCATGCTGGGACATGTTTGGCCTTCTGCTTGGGTTTGGGGTTCATTACAACTCTCCTTTTAACTTGGAAAATACAGTAGGACTGATATTTCTGTTCTAACTATGATTATAACATTGCTGCTACTTCTTAGATCTTCTATATTGTAATCACCTAAGAAGGTAGGAAATAAAAGTATTTTGGCCACATGTGGCTTGAGGGAGAAAGGAGTACCAAAAGAGCATCAAAGCACCACCTGCCAAATGGGATTAGACATAACCTTCATTTTTCGTTTTTTGTTATTAGGATGTTCCAGATGATGAGCATGAAGCATCCGAGGGAGTCCATATTGCATTTAGCAAAGTCCTTGAAGCTCTGAATGCACTCAGCAACAAATATACTCTGAGTATTGCCAACAAGCTCTATGGAGACCATTCCATTGCCTTCATTCAGGTAACTCTCAAATTTCAAACCACATGATGGGTCCGCTACAGCATAATGGCCAAAAGTATTAAAGGTTTTTCAGTTTCCATCAAAATATGCATATTTATTCCATTAGTATAGCTATTTGTTATTTTACAAAGTGCTGTGCCAGCAGAAATTGATATTCTGAAACCTTATACAAGATTAGTAAGAAATTATCTTCACAAGTTTTTTATTCACAGTTTTATGGCATAAAGAAAAGGGAGGGAAGTATGGAAGGTAAAGAAAAATATAATATAGATTACAGAGTTTTTGTTAGTAAATTAAATCTACACAGGAGTCTATTGTATCGCTGAGGACATAGAGGGGGAGGGTATTGTTATACATATTCTCAAGTATATAAAGAAATTTCCTCTACAATATCTTCTATTCCAAGAACAAGAAGATTCTTGTCATCTGAGGTTGGCATTAATCTTCTGTCTTCTTGTATTATGCCATCTTTTTCTTATCTTCTCCTCCAAGCCTATATAATAAGTGTTTCTCCTAATTATTTATCAGTTTACTTATACATACTCTATTTTCCCCCAAATTTTAATACTGTATCCATCCATTTACTTACCCCAGTGTCAAATTATTTTTGTTAATATGTTAGTAATAAATATGTAAATACTTATTCTATTAGTCTATGTCTATGACTTTATATACATATACATTTCTATTATGATTTAGATATATTAACTCATCAGTTATCTTCAGTATTTTGAGTTTTAGGATACAGAATATATCCATACATTATTCATATTATTTTAGTTCACAAATCCTGTTATGATCATCTCTTTCTGGTTTTTTATAAAGTCCATAAAATGTTTCAATTTTTCTTGCAGTTTTTGTGAATTAGTTTGTTGTGAAATTAAAGTTAATTTGTTCTTTTTCAGCCATTTCAAAAGCTTTTTTCGTAATCCAATCGTCTGTTGGTGTAGTTTGTTGCTTCCATAATTCGGCATATTCAGTTCTTGCTGCTGTTGTCATATAGAGAAAGATTCTTTCTTGGTGTTTTCATATTTACTTGTCTAATAATCATCATAAAAAAGGTTTCTGGTTTCAGTGTTATTTTGTTTTTTAATATGTTTTCCATTTCCTTATTATTTTTATCCCAATATCTTTAGCCTATGAGCAAGTCCACCACCTGTGGTAGAAAGCTCCTGTCTTTTTTTACATTTCCAGCAGAAGTCCGAACTTTTGTATATATCCAAACGTTTTTCTGTAGTTACGTACCCTCTATAAATCATTTCGTTAAAGTTTTCTTTAATGGTATATCTTCTTGTGAATTGTAGTATTTTCTTCCAGAGTTCTTCCCATTCTTCTAATTTTTTTGCCCATTGAATCATGGGTTCTTTTACTTGTTCATTAATTTTGTAGTCTTTCAGAAGATACTGATATATTTTCCCAGTGTGTTTATTTATTGTCTGCAGTAGTAGATTCCATTGGTTCTCCGACTCCTGTATACCTTTTTTGTCTAATTAAAGTCTCTGTTTGAGTTGATTGTAGTAAACCCAATTCTTCTTTTTGTAACTCTTGTCGTGTTTTTAGTTTCTATGATGTTCTATTTTCTAATAACTGTTTATAAGACCAAAAAAAATTCCTCAGTGTTCATAGTTGTAGAAAATCTTCTTGTGGTTTTGTTCATCCATAATATTCATGTCATCCATATTTTAAATCTGACTCTTCCATTGTAAGCAATCTTTCATTTTTAAAAGAAATGCATTCTTTTATCCATATCAAGACTGCCATGTCATAATATAGTCCCATGTTTGGTAAAGCCCTTCCACTTCTCTCTTTTGAGTCTTGTAAATTTTTCATTTTAATTCTAGAGATTTTTTTTATTTTTCCAAATGAATTTTGTCAATTTTGTATTCCAAACTTTTAAAAATATGAGGAACACATCTCTTCTGACTTTTTAGGAAATGAAAACATTTCTATTTTGCAAAGTCTCTCAAGGCAGTTTGTAGCATTCTTAATAATTCCAAAGTTAGAGGTGTGTTCTGGATTATCAACACACAATATTCACAAATGTACTGATTCTTAGTTCTGATTTCTCTCCTTCTGTCCAGAAATTCATTTCTCATGCTCTAAACCTCTACCGGACAGATGTAGAGGGAATTAATCTGAAGAATGCCCCAGAGGAAATGAGGAAAATTATCAATGATTGGGTTGAGACTCAGACACAAGGTAAGAATATACCATCCACTCACTGCTTCTATTTCATGTTTAATGAAATGTCAGAGAAGGAAGATCTCTTACTGTTGGTTCTGAGATGGTTGTTCTAAAAAGGAGTAATAAAGTCTTTGCTGGAGTGGAAGTGAAGGACTTTGTCCAGACCAATTAGAAAAACTGAAAGTAGAAAATTAAATGGTTGTATGTGAAGCAAATTGTTAAAAATGTAGCAAACCACCAACTGTTGTGTCTGTTTGCTTTCCAGATAAAATCAAGAATCTCCTCCTCGGGGACAGCTTTGACTGCCATGCCCAGCTGTTGCAACTAAATGCTCTCTACCTCAAGGGACAATGGAAGGTGAAGTTTAATAAAGACCTTACAGTAGAAGCTCCATTTTATTCACATTATGCAACTAAGGTAAGTTCTAAAATATATATGTAACTCATCTCCCTGTTTTGTCAGGCCAAAGAAATAATGCAAAGTAATAGTAAAGTTGCAACCAGCTTTGTGGAAAATGTGGGAAGTCATTTGCCCTAGTAAGGAGTGTTATTGGTCCAATGAAGGTTTCATGAAGGCAGCTTTAACATTACGCAGCTAAGAATGTCCTCATGATTAATCACTCCTTTTGGATGGTAATGGTAACACTATATGCATTAATTTAATTATGCTAATTTAAGCTGGAGGTGAACGACGAATCCGATGCTCTAAAGATCAACACACCATAGGAACCTGGAATGTAAGATTTATGAGCCAGGGCAAATTGGATGTTGTTATTGGTGAGATGTCAAGACTAAAGATAGACATTCTGGGGGTCAGCGAACTGAAATGGACTGGAATGGGCCACTTCACATCAGATGACCACCAGATCTACTACTGCGGACAAGAGGAACATCGAAGAAATGGAGTAGCCTTCATAATTAATAAGAAAGTCGCTAAAGCAGTGCTTGAATACAACCCAAAAAATGACAGAATGATCTCAATTCGAGTGCAAGGAAAGCCTTTCAACATTACAGTGATCCAAATATATGCCCCAACCACAGCTGCTGAAGAAGCAGAAGTAGATCAGTTCTATGAGGATCTGCAGGAACTACTGGATAATACACCAAAAAGAGACATTATTTTCATTACAGGAGACTGGAATGCCAAGGTGGGAAGTCAAATGACAACTGGGATCACAGGCAAGCATGGTCTGGGAGAACAAAATGAAGTGGGACGCAGGCTGATAGAATTTTGCCAGGAAAACTCGCTGTGTATAACGAATACTCTCTTCCAACAACCTAAAAGACGGCTTTATACATGGACCTCACCAGATGGTCAGCACCGAAATCAGATTGACTACATCCTTTGCAGCCAAAGGTGGCGGACATCCATCCAGTCGGTGAAACAAGACCTGGGGCTGACTGTAGCTCAGATCACGAACTTCTTATTGCTCAATTTAGAATAAAACTAAAGAGATCAGGGAAAATACACAGACCAGTTAGATATGATCTCACTAACATTCCTAGCGAATATACAGTGGAAGTGAAGAACAGATTTGAAGGACTAGATTTAGTAAACAGAGTCCCAGAAGAACTATGGACAGAAGTCCGCGACATTGTTCAGGAGGCGGCAACAAAGTACGTCCCAAAGAAAAAGAAAACCAAGAAGGCAAAATGGTTGTCTGCTGAGACACTGGAAGTAGCCCAAGAAAGGAGGAAAGCAAAAGTAAACAGGGATAAGGGGAGATATGCCCAGTTAAATGCGCAATTCCAGAGGTTAGCCAGAAGAGATAAGGAACTATTTTTAAATAAGCAATGAATGGAAGTGGAAGAAGACAACAGAATAGGAAGGACAAGAGACCTCTTCCAGAAAATTAGAAACATTGGAGGTAAATTTCAGGCAAAAATTGGTATGATAAGAAACAAAGATGGCAGGGACCTAACAGAAGCTGAAGAGATCAAGAGAAGGTGGCGATACTATACAGAAGATCTGTATAGGAAGGATAATAATATTGAGGATAGTTTTGACGGTGTGGTGAATGAATTAGAACCAGACATCCTGAGGAGTGAGGTTGAATGGGCCTTAAGAAGCATTGCTAACAACAAGGCAGCAGGAGACGACGGGATCCCAGCTGAACTGTTTAAAATCTTAAAAGATGATGCTGTCAAGGTGATGCATGCCACTTGCCAGCAAATATGGAAAACACAAGAATGGCCATCAGACTGGAAAAAATCAACTTATATCCCCATACCAAAAAAGGGAAATGCGAAAGACTGCTCCAACTTCCGTACAGTGGCCCTTATTTCTCATGCCAGTAAGGTAATGCTCAAGATCCTGCAAGGAAGACTCCAGCAATACATGGAGCGAGAGTTGCCAGATGTTCAAGCTGGGTTTAGAAAAGGCAGAGGAACGAGAGACCAGATTGCCAAGATCCGCTGGATAATGGAGAAAGGCAGGGAGTTTCAGAAAAACATCTACTTCTGCTTCATTGACTACTCTAAAGCCTTTGACTGTGTGGATCATAATAAATTGTGGCAAGTTCTTGGTGGGATGGGCATCCCAAGCCACCTTGTCTCTCTCCTGAGGAATCTGTACAAGGACCAAGTAGCAACAGTCAGAACTGACCACAGAACAACAGACTGGTTCAAGATTGGGAAAGGCGTACGGCAAGGCTGCATACTCTCACCCAACCTTTTTAACGTTTATGCAGAACACATCATGCGATGTGCGGGGCTGGATGAATGCAAAGCTGGGGTGAAAATTGCTGGAAGAAACATTAACAACCTCAGATATGCAGATGACACCACTCGGATGGCCGAAAGCGAGGAGGAGCTGAGGAGCCTTCTAATCAAGGTGAAAGAAGAAAGCGCAAAAGCCGGGTTGCAGCTAAACGTCAAAAAAACCAAGATTATGGCAACAAGAATGATTGAACTGAAATAGAGGGAGAAAATGTGGAGGCAGTGACGACTTTGTATTTCTAGGTGCAAAGATTACTGCAGAACAGACTGTAGCCAGAAAATCAGAAGATGTTTATTTCTTGGGAGGAGAGCAATGACCAATCTCATAAAATAGTGAAGAGTAGAGACATCACACTGGCAACAAAGATCCGCCTAGTCAAAGCAATGGTATTCCCCGTAGTCACCTATGGATGTGAGAGCTGGACCATAGGGAAGGCTGAGCGAAGGAAGATAGATGCTTTTGAACTGTGGTGCTGGAGGAAAGTTCTGAGAGTGCCTTGGACTACGAGAAGATCCAACCAGTCCATACTTCAGGAAATAAAGCCCGACTGCTCATTGGAGGGAAGGATAGTAGAGGCAAAGTTGAAGTACTTTGGCCACATCATGAGAGACAGGAAAGCTTAGAGAAGACAATGATGCTGGGGAAAATGGAAGGAAAAAAGAAGAGGGGCCGACCAAGGGCAAGATGGATGGATGGCATCCTTGAAGTGACTGGATTGACCTTGAAGGAGCTGGGGGTGGTGACGGCCGACAGGGAGCTCTGGCGTGGGCTGGTCCATGAGGTCACGAAGAGTCGGAGACGACTGAACGAATGAACAACAACAAAAAATTATGCTAAAGTACCATTAGAATCAATGTGCTTAAGTTAGCGACTTACAGTCAATTTTGGAGAATTAAACTTTGATTCCATACCCCTTTCTTTTTCTCTAAGAATTCCTGATATTGCTGAACCATTTAAGCTTGGAATGGTCTTTGTGGAATTTATTGGCAAGAGTCCAAATAAGGATCACTTCTCCCTATAGAAAACTCTCAGCGCTTAATTTTTATTTTTCATATCCAGTTTCAGGGTGGATGGGAGTTGTGGGGCTAGTTAAAAATCCACAATGGATTGTGCCACTTCTTTCTATTCTTCTCTTTGATAATTATTTAGGGGTTTTAATTTAATTTAAAATATTATTTTGTTTTCAATTTGAGCATTGGAATTCTGAATGTGGTTATACGCCGATAGAGGCTTCCAAAAGCAAATACAACCTGCTTGCCCTCCTTCTCATTTTTTTTAAAAAAATCTTTTATTTCCTTAATTTTGTTTACAGAATGACTGCCGGACTGTGCAGATGATGAACAGGAATGGTATTTACAATACAGCCACCTTTGATGCCGGGGATACTGATGTTCAAGTGATTGAGATTCCTTACAAAGACAATGAACTGAGCTTATATGTGATGCTCCCAACAGACAGTGGGCCAGAAGCTCTCAAACAAGTAAGGCAGCTCTCATATCCATTTGTCTAAGGCTGGAGCTATACTGCCCTATATCCCAGAATCTGATCTCAGATTGTCTGCTTTGAACTGGACTATTAAACCTGCCCACTAATAATAATAATAATAATAATAATAATAATAATAATAATAATAATAATAATAATAATAAACTTTATTTGTACCCCGCCACCATCTCGGGTTACATGGGGCCCAAGTCCGAACAAGAATTACACTATAACAATACAAATTGCAATAAAATAAACAACATAACATTAAAATATAAAACATCAAAGCATATAAAACAATATACACAAAACATAGGAACCAAGCATCATGATAGAAAGACAAAGGGCGGGTCGCATGTACATAAAATGATTTAAAAACTCCGGGTGAGATAAGGGGGCAGAACTAATTGTAAGAGAGAACTCATAGAGAGATAGGAAACCTTTGTATAGGGGTGGGGGGGTGGGGACTCCTGGGACAAGAACACTGGAGGAACACTAGCATTAAAATTATGTGGCTACTCTTCAAAGCGCGAAAGCACTTTGTTTAATATCTTTTTATTTATGTTATACTCTGTGTTTATTTTGTACTATCCTTTTGATTTATTTTATTGTATTTTTATTTGATGTATTATCTTATGATTTTTTGTTGTATTCTTTTGCTCTGTTGTAATTCGTTGGGCTTGGACTCATGTTAGCCACCCCAAGTCCCCCTTGGAGGGATGGTGGTGGGGTATAAATATATTATTATTATTATTATTATTATTATTATTATTATTATTATTATTATTATATGAGTCTACACTGGCAGATATCCTGGAATAAGCAGATAATCTGGATCAGATCATAGGATATATGGCAGTGCAGATGCAACCTGACTCAGGTATTTATCACCCTTGGGCTGAGAAAGGCGGTATACAAATATAGTAAATAAATAAATAATAAATAAATTTATGGACATAGTAATCACTTCACCCAATAATGACCATCTAAATTATAAGCTCATGTTGGTACTAAAGTATTTCTCATTAGCTATTAATTGGAGCCATCTTTGCTTTGGGGTAATCTCTGAATCTTGGGCCCACTTGGGTTAAAATGGTCTTACCACAATTGTGTGTTTGTTCTTCTAGCTGGAAGATTCTCTGACCCATGAACACCTGCTTGACTGGGCCAGTCATCTGAAACCTGAGGAGGTGGACCTTTTCATCCCCAAATTCAGCTTAGAAAAGAAATTTTATCTCAATCAATGCCTGGGTCTGCATGATCTTTCTGATCCTAAAAAGGCTGACTTCTCTCAAGCAACAACCACAGAAGGAGTGACTCTTACACAGCTGGTCCATGACGCCTTTTTTGAAATCAATGAAGAGGGTTGCGAGGAAGTAGAGGACCCACGTTTGTGCCGGGATAGGCGTTCACATCGAAAAGCCCTGGAATTTATGGTTGACCATCCTTTCCTTTATTTTATCTACCATAAATGCACCCAGAGTATCATTCTCTTCGGCAAATTCTCTAAACCAGAATAAAAGGACCCATGTGATTCATACAAAGCACACACACACACATAGGAGCGCGAATACGGAAAACCTATTTTTGATTATGGCAGTCCTCTGGATTTTTTCCTCTTTGCCACATTCTCTGGACTGCTTAGTCTTTGCAGAGATTTGGGACAAAGAAGCTTTCTACTTGGTGGTAGGCCAAATTCTTACAGTGCAACCAGAACGCTTCAAGGCTTCATGCCCCGTCTTTTACTGTGTATAACTGTTCAGCTTTTTTAAAAAAACAGTCTTCCTCCTGATCTTTTCTTGAGATCCAGATTGTCACATGTTAGCATATAATTAAATACCTGCAACTGAGGAGGAACACAGCCACTTCTTTTTTACATGGAGATCTTATCAGCACCACATTTTTCTCTTGCGATAAAGTCAGTCCAAACAGAGTGCAGCAAAAATGAGATTTGGTGTGGTGTGCCACTATCTTTGGAATCTGCTTCTTGACACCAGCCTTCCTATTGCTTCACGATATAGCCTGCCTAAGTAATCCATTTCCTAAAGTCAGCATAATAGTGTCATCCTACCTACCCAAATGGAAGTGAGCCTCTCTGAAATCAGTGGCATATATTTCTGTGTAAACATGGATGAGGTTTCACTGCCTCCATCTACACTGCCATAGAAAATCCAGATTATCTGATTTGAACTGGAGTATATGGTGGTGTAGACTCATATAATCCAGTTCAAATCAAATAATGTGGTTTATCTGATTTGATAATATGGATTATATGGCAGTGTGGATCCAGCCACTGTTAAAATATAATATGGTATGGTTGTTTTAAAGAGCAAGTATCAACAATGAAAAATCTCTATGACTTTTGCTTTGCATTGCAAGATGGAAATCTCTACTAAATCTTTTTCCTTGACTTGAACTGTAGCTTTTATATCACAATAAACTAAGCATTGCATAAAAACGTTGTTCTGTAATTTTCAAAACATAGAGCTGGGGAATGTAGTAAAGTGTACATTTGTAAGGATTATTCTGACAAAGTATTCTAAGGAACAGAAGCTTAAATCTCGGGTATCCAAAGCATCAGACTTAAAACGAGGGGAAGAACATTACAAAAAGGTTTATATGGAATAATGGCATTTTTGTGTGGGATACATGGCCATTCAGAATTCTGGGACTTTCATTGGAAGCATGAGTCCGCCCTTGTTATCAAAGACTTTTCTAGTCAATGTCCTTCCTTAAGGAATATGCTGTTACCTGATACACAGCTTCCTTCATCACGGCATAGAAATACAATGACTGCTGCTGCTCTTGGTTGGCATGTGCTGATTGCCCAATTTCCAGCCAAATATGGCTCAACCAAGGGGGTTCAACCTGTCTGTGATGAATGCCTTTGGTTGTGGTCCAGACCTTAAAGGCATTGTCCGAGCTACTTAACCATATGTTTTTTAAAAACCCAGTTCCTTCTGATGTACCTTTAAAATTTTGACAAAGGCCCAGGTCAATTTCACCAGTTTCCCAATACTTCAACCACCAATCTCCACTGGACTGAAGAAGAACTTGTTTCGATCACTTTCTAATGACCCATTTACTAAAGTGAAATTCCAAAAACTAGAAGAAATTTGCCACCTGATTTTAAAATAAGTGTTTTGAACTACTTATTCATTTTTTTACAATATTTATAATCTATGTAGTATTTTGTAGTATTCTCAAAATGGTTCCCAATTGGCAAACAAATAATTTATTTGAGCTGTGGATGTTGAATGTGCTTTTCTCTTTGTCTCACATTTGATCCTTTCCTTCCTACTTTCTCTATGTGACTCCATGAACATGCAGCTTGTAAGGAAACCGAGGTCCCAAGTTGTCTTTTGCCTTACTTACAGAAGAGGACAGGAAAATAAAGCCCCATAAAGTTGGGGCAAGGCAATTAGCAGTAGGCCTGTTTGATCAAGAAAAAATTTGTTTCTAAAATCGATTTGTAATTGGGGTGTTTTTTTGTTTCGATATTTAAAATAATTACAAAATTTTCCCAAAAAAAGTTTTGGTATTTACGAAATTTCGTAAATATTTACAAAACATTTTGTAAAGATGGCGGACCCCCGCGCATGCGTAAAACAAGCTTCGTTATTGGCGCGGGGGTCGATCCGTTAAGGGTATAACTGCAAAGTTTCTTATCAATCCAGGATTCATTTCATCAGGGTTACTTGATAGTAAACATTCTTTTGCATTTTAGAATATTTTCACATATTATTCCCATCTTTATTAGGAGCAGAACTCCTGTATCTTTCCCAGTTGTATAGAAGAATGAATTCGGTCAGATGTTGCTTACATGGGAAGGACTCCTATGTGATAGGTGTGACATTTGTCATCAGAAGAGATGGGTCTGACTAACTGCCCGATTCACAGAATGGTATTATACGTACACTGAGCTCATAGGCGCATGGAGACAGAGCCGGCGCTGCAGGAATCCCCTCCCCGGCTCCTGCGCCCGGCTCCGGCTCCTGCGCCCTCCTCCTCCTCCTCCTCCTCCTGGCACTTCCTGCAACACAGCTGCAGAGGCCGGTTGTCTCTTTAAGGCGCCTCTCTCTCCCAGCAACACAGTTTGTTGGAAGTTTGTTGGAAACTAGGCAAGTGGGGTTTATATATATGCCTGTGAAATAACAAACCGGTCTCCGCAGCTGTGTTGCAGGAGGAGGAGGAGGAGGAGGAGGAGGAGGAGGAGAGGAGAGGAGGAGGAGGAGGAGGAGGGGGCGGAGGGGGAGGAGGGGAGGGGATCCCTGCAGCGCCGGCTCTGTCTCCATGCGCCTATGAGCTCAGTGTACGTATAATACCATTCTGTGAATCGGGCAGTTAGTCAGCCCCATCTCTTGACTAACTGCCCGATTCACAGAATCGCCTACAACAGAATGGTATTATAGAACCCGTACAAGCGTCATAGGGTGCGGCAATGGGATGG
>NW_026847438.1:162335094-162454033 GCF_025583915.1 Anolis sagrei ordinatus | reverse complement strand
TATTTTTTCATTCTTCTTAGACCTCCCTCCCTCTGTCAACATTAGTTATGGGTCCACAGGTAAATGTGAGAGAAACCTTTGGGAATGCGCTATCGTGCAGCTACTGTTTAAAACCTTGCGATTGAGTAGGGAGTCACAATGGGATGGTCTTCCTGGAAATGCTGCTGAAGAGAGGGAATCTGGCTTGACATCGAAGCCAATGGTGTTTTACCTGTGATTCTGGCCCCAAGGTGGGTATATATAAAGGTGGATATATATAAAGGTGAAGTTTGATCCTTTGTGACCAGAGGCGGCCCTAGGTAATTTTCAACGGTAAGCAAACAGTATTTTGGTCCCCCATCACCACCACCACCACCATCACCACCACCACCAATCACTGATATATATTTTCTGTTCGTCGTGGGAGTCCTGTGTGCCATATTTGGTTCAATTCCAATTCTTTGATTGTAGGTGAACTATACATCCCAGTAACTACAACTCACATATGTCAAGGTCTATTTTCCCCCAAGAGCGCCTCAAGAGCCCCCCTGGGCAAAATCAACTATACTGCAAATGCTTACTTTGCGTAATGGGTTGAGCCGCCCCTGTTTGTGACCCATTGCTTTCTTGCTCATTAGTGTGCAAAGGGAGAGGCTCTGTTTTATCAGTCTGCAGGTTTTGCCAGGTGCTCTTTTCTAATGATATGTACATTCCTCTATTTCAAAATGTTTGCTATACTGCCATCAGCATTCTTCTTCCTAGTTCATGCCTCCAAATGAAACTTGAGCTCTGATCAATTTAAATGAAGAATGTTGTTGTTGCTGCTGCTGCTGTTTATTCGTTCAGTCGCTTCCAACTCTTTGTGACCTCATGGACCAGCTCACACCAGAGCTCCCTGTCAGCCATCACCACCCCCGGCTCCTTCAGAGTCAAGCCAGACACTTCAAGGATACCATCTATCTTGCCCTTTGTTGGAACCTCTCATGCTTCAAAAGTCTTTTTGTGTACCTTTCACTGCAATGTCTACTTGGGTCCCATCTACATTGTCCACATTATCTTCTTTGGACTGGATTATATAGCAATGGAAACTCATGCAATTTAGTTCAAAGCAGATAATCTGGATTAAGAAACTGGATCATATGTAGATCCAGCCTCAGAGATAAGCCCAATAAATTCATTGGGAAATATTTCTTAGGGCTTCATCACAAAGGCCAGGCGAAGCACCCTCGCTTCATTTAGCATCATGGTGAAAGGAGAGGGGCAGTGGGGCGAATCTGTCACCCCATGCACAGCTCCCTCTCAGTGATGCTTTCCCCATCATACAGGAGAAGTGTCGCCCTCCCAGAGAGGACCTGTGTTACCTCCACTGGAGCCAGCACAAAACATGAAGCCTCCCATGTTGTGGAGTAAGCCTCTGATGACATTTTCACCCCAGTTGGTAGCAGGGCCTCTCCCAGAAGTCACACAATGTTGTGTGATGACCAGCATGGAGCTCCGTCCTGAAGATGAGAAGAAAGCATCCTAGGAGGCTGAATTCCCCGTCTGATGAGGTCAGCTGCAACTGTGTATAACAGTGCAAGTTTAAATAATATTTCCAGCCACTTTGAAATTTAGCATTCACAAATACCATGGGAAAGTTTACCTGAGGATCTTCATACATCTAAACTGAAACTAAACAAATTTATAGGGCCTGTGGTATGATAGGGAAAAATAGTAACTGGGGAAGACTGGAATAGTGAAAACATCATATGTGTCCAACTTTTTTATAATTTTAACCTTAAATGTTCCATAACAGAAACTGAAATTTATTATTTATTTATTTATTTCATCTACTTATACCCCGCCCTTCTCACCCCGAGGGGGACTCAGGGCGGCTTACAGGAAAGGCACAATTAGATGCCCAAAACACACAACAAACAATGCAAAATATAACAATTCAACAATTAAAATAAAACATCAATACCTAATAAAATCATAAAAACTATCTCATGTCAGAGTCCATATATCAGAGTCCATATATCCATTCCATTCCATTGTCCTTGTCTATCGACAGGTCCTTTAGTTAGTTGTCAGCATGACCAAAAGCTTGGTCCCACATCCAGGTCTTTAGTTTTTTCCTAAACGCTAGAAGGGAAGTCGTCGATCTGATCTCCCCGGGGAGTGAGTTCCACAGGTGAGGGGCCACCACTGAGAAGGCCCTGCTCCTCGTCCCCGCCAGCCTCACTTGTGCCACTGGCGGGGTCGAGAGCAGGGCCTCCCCAGAAGATCTTAAACTTCGAGGTGGGTTGTAGAGGGAGATCCGTTCGGACAAATACACTGGGCCGGAACCGTATAGGGTTTTGTAGGTCAAAACCAGCACTTTGAATTGTGCTCGGAATTGGATCGGCAGCCAGTGGAGCTGACGCAACAGGGGGGTGGTATGCTCCCTGCACGCCGCTCCGGTGAGCAATCTGGCTGCTTCTCGCTGGACTAGTTGAAGTTTCCGAGCAGTCTTCAAAGGCAACCCCACGTAGAGTGCGTTGCAGTAATCCAACCGGGATGTGACAAGAGCGTGGACCACTGTGGCCAGATCCGACTTCCCAAGGTACGGGCGCAGCTGGCGCACAAGTTTTAATTGTGCAAAAGCTCTCCCGGCCACCGCTGAGACCTGGGGTTCCAGGCTCAGCGATGAGTCCAGGATCACTCCCAAGCTGCGAACCTGCGTCTTCAGGGGGAGTGTAACTCCGTCTAACACAGGCTGTAACCCTATACCCTGTTCGGCCTTACGACTGACCAGTAGGACCTCTGTCTTGTCTGGATTCAATTTCAATTTGTTAGCTCTCATCCAGTCCGACACAGCAGCCAAGCACCGGTTCAAGGTCTGGACAGCCTCCTTGGTGACAGGTGAGAAGGAGTGACAGATTTGGACGTCATCTGCATAGAGATAGCATCTTAGTCCGAAACTCCGAATGATCTCTCCCAGCGGCTTCATGTAGATGTTAAATAACATCGGGGACAAGATTGAACCCTGTGGGACTCCACACAACAACGGTTGTGGGGCCGAACAGGTGTCACCCAATAACACCTTCTGGGTCCGTCCCTCAAGGAAGGATCGGAGCCACCGCAAAGCAGTGCCTCCGAGCCCCATATCCATGAGGCGGCCCAGAAGGATACCGTGATCGACGGTATCGAAGGCCGCTGAGAGGTCCAGCAGAACTAACAGGGACACACTCCCCTTGTCTAGCTCCCTGCGTAGATCATCTACCAAGGTGACCAAGGCTGTCTCAGTTCCATGTCCCGGCCTAAAGCCAGACTGTGCTGGGTCTAGATAATCAGTGTCTACCAGAAACCCCTGGAGTTGTGTTGCCACCACACGTTCCATGACCTTGCCCAAATAGGGGAGATTGGAAACAGGCCGATAGTTGTCGAATTGAGTGGGATCCAGTGATGGTTTCTTCAACAGCGGTTTTATAATAGCTTGTTTTAAGCTCGCTGGAAATTTCCTTCCTGTAAGGAGGCATTAACCATCACCTTCACCCACTCTGCCAAACCCCCTCTGGCTTCCTTGATCAGCCAGGAAGGGCAGGGGTCTAGGATGCATGTGGTAGGTCGCACCTCTCCAAGGATCCTGTCCACATCCTCAAGCTGAACCAATTGAAACGAATCCAACAAAACTGGACAAGCAGATGCTCTCGTTACATCCCCAGAGACTGCCGTTAACATGACATCAAAACCTGACCGCATCCGCTCAATTTTATCCGCGAAGGATCGAGCAAATGCTTCACAGCGAGCCACCGAGTTGTCCGAGGCCTCGCTTTTTGGCGGATTTAACAGGCCCCTGACAACTCGGAAAAGCTCCGCTGGACGATTCTTCGCTGATGCAATATTGGCTGTGATGAATGTTTTCTGAGCTGCCGCTATTGCCACACCGTAGGACCTTAAAAAGGCATTCAGGTGTGTTTGGGCTGGATTGGTGGGATTCTGGCGCCACAAATTGTTTCTTTTTTCTGTGTTTTTCTCATGGAAGCAAGAAATTTAATACATTTATAGTACAAAATATAGAGTCATCTTGGCTTGCCCATTTGTATCTGGAGAATTACAGTAGAGTTGAGAAGTGACCCGGTGGATACTCTTGATGTGATTATCTTGAATATGTGCAGGGTGGATATGAGTTATGTCAATGCTGTATCTCAATTCAATTCTCCTGAGCAACAAGAACAATAAAAATGGAACCACTGATTTTGTCTCTCTCTTTACTGAGGGCAAATCTACACTACAGAATTAATGCAATTTGTTGGTTATCACTGATTTCTATGAAATCCTTGGAGCTGTATTTTGGTTAAAAAAAACCAGCACTCTTTGGTAGAGAAAGATAAAGGCCTTGTAAAACTGTAACTCCCATGATTCCATATAATTGAGCTATGTGATGTCAAACAACATAATTCTGCAGTGTAAATGCACCCTGAGTTCAAAGTTATTTGTCCTAAATCAACTTGAAGATGATGGGGCTTCTCTTGCCCTTCTCTGTAGATTCCAGCCACAACAAACCAACCCACCTTGTGAGTACTCACTCATTCATGACATTTGCCATTTTGACTGACTTCTTACTACCACACTTATTCTGGCTTCCATCTGTAGAAAGGTACGAGGCAGTTAAAGTGATGTCAAACTGCATCAATTCTACAGTACAGATATTTCTATCCCATTCCTTCTCAAGCCCCAAAGGGGGACTCAGGACAGTTTACATTGGGCAGAAATTCGATGCCACTACATATAACAGAGCAATATAACAACAATTAAAACAATAAGTAAAACATTCATTAAAACAATAAAAAAAAACAGTGTTAACAGCCATATCATCATTCCAGTCATTTCCATATCCAATTCCATGCTCGAAGTACTATCTATGTCTGTTGTCCAAAAGCCTGGTCCCAGAACCATGACTTCAATTTCTTCCTAAATGACAGGAGGGACGGAGCTGATCTTACCTCAGTGGGAAGTGAGTTCCACAGGCGGAGGGCCACAGCTGAGAAGGCCCTGTCTCTCGTCCCCACCAGACATATTTGTGATGCTGGCGGGAGCGAGAGCAGGGCCTCTCAGGATGATCTTAAACTGTAAGGTGGGACATAGAGGGAGATGCATTTGGACAAGTAAGCTGGGCCAGAATCATATAGATATACCCTAAAAGATAGAATTTTCCTCCAAATTTATAGAGAACGACTCTCTCATTTCCTCTGGTGAGAAGCTGAAGACTGGGCCAAAAAGGTGTGTGTCAAGCTGAATTTAAAATAATTTTAAAGTTTTTTAATTCCCGATAATATCCACTAGCTATGTTCCTGAATCTCTCTGGCTTCAGCCACAATAACTCATCGGCTGACAATTTGTCACACAAATACCAGCATCCCCCTTCTGTGAAACCTTACTTTCTAGGCAAGCACTAGACAAAAATACCTCTGGCGGGCTGTTTCCTCTTTAAATCAGTGGCCTCATCAAGATTAACTCTCCACCTATGCAAACCTGTTCCTGACATAGTCAGATTGTATAGCTCATCATGCAGAACAAGTCAGACTACAATGTAGAACAAACATTGGGTATAGGACTAATATTGCTAACTAGTGGTATCAACAGGGGTGGCTCAACCCATTACGCAAAGTAAGCATTTGCAGTATAGTTGATTTTGCCCAGGGACGCTCTTGAGGCGTTCTTGGGGGAAAATAGACCTTGACATATGCGAGTTGTAGTTACTGGGATGTATAGTTCACCTACAATCAAAGAGCATTCTGAACTCCACCAATGATGGAATTGAACCAAATATGACACACAGAACTCCCACGATGAACAGAAAATATATATCAGTGATTGGTTGGGCGGGGCACCAAAATACTGTTTGCTTACTGTTGAAAATTACCTAGGGCCACCTCTGGGTATCAAGTGTCTGTTTTTTTTCCCTTTCCTATCTTATCACATTAACATACATTGTGACAAATTAATGGGGTCCCAGCAGGGTGTATGGAGAACTTGTCGCCCCATGCCTCGCATTGCCCAACTTACCTTTGGGCCATCCCATGGGGGAAGTATCCACTGCCCGGCTTCCCCAACATTGTTGCAAATGCAACATGGAAAGCCTCCCGTGTTGTCACTGCGGTGGCGTACACTGCTTCCTCTTCCCTTTTGCCACACAGCCCCACTGGAAATAGATGTAATGGGCTCAATGGCAAAACTGGCATATGGCAGGAATCATATGTAGCCGAAATCAGTCATAGGTTACAGGATAAAATCACAGCCTATATTTCTCCTCTATTGCTATTCTTCCCACTTTCCACTGGTCATTAAATAGTTACATAAAAAGCAGAAGTGCTTGCTTTATAGTAAATTAAAATTACTCAATTTTCTTTCTCTTAATCGTATCAAGTGTATTCAAGATCTGGCAGAGTTTAAATTTTTGCACCATGTTTTGTGGCAGAGCTTTCCAAACATCCCATGTTGGTGAAACACGTTACAGACATGCATCATTTTGTGACAGAGTTCTCTAGCAAACCAAAGTTTAAATCAACCCATTATCAGAGATACAGAGACATATATAAATTGTAATAATCAACTATAATCTTAGTGGGGGGGGGGGGGTTACATGTAATGCTTCTGAGGTAGGTATTCTCCAGCAAATACCTGTGTATTTGATTTTTGTGGCCTTAGTGTAAAATGTTGCATTTGTCTCTATTGAACTTAATTTTATGAATTTCAACTCTTTTTTTTTTACTTTTATAAGGTGATGCTGGGGGAAATGAAAGGAAAAAGAAAGAGGGGCTGACCAAGAGCAAGATGGGTGGATGGTAACCTTGAAGTGACTGGCTTGACTCTGAAGGAGATGGGGGTGGTGACAGCCAACAGGGAGCTCTGGCATCGGCTGGTCCAGGAGGTCAAGAAGAGTAGGAAACGATTGAATGAATAAACAACAACAAAGATCTTTTCAAATTCTGTTCCTATCCTCCAATATTTTAACTATTCCTCCCACTTTGTATCCTTTTCAAATTTGAAAAGAATTCCCTCCACTCCGTCATCTCTTCTAAATCATTGAAAACATTGAAGATCATTGGCCTCAGGACAGAATCTATGGCACTCCACTTGAGATCTTCTTTCAATTTGGAGTTCTGCCACTGAGGACAGCTCTTTAAAAATGGTTTTCCAATCAATTATGGATCCATCTCCTAGTACTCCCATCTGTTCCCTATTTGGCCAATCTGCTAGTCATGGATTTAAGTTTGGAAAAAAAAAATCAAGGCTGGGAAAGGCACTGATTATAAATGTGTTGCCTTGTTTTAAAAAATAAGAAAGGATACTCTTAACAGAATATATGCACTTGAAATTGAAAGGGTTAACAAGGCTATAGGGAGACTACTAACAGCCATGTCCTTTCTGAGGCATATTTAAAATGGAAAGTAAAAGAGAGAGAGAGAGAGAAAGCTTCGGTTCATCATTTTCTATTGTGATAGATCTGTAAACATAGTCATCCAATCATCTGATCTTGGAGATAATATCCCTTTGACAGCAATGAAATGAATAATGAGATTCCCTAATTCCTGAGCAGCAGAAATATTGGCAACACCCATCCGACACTGATTTGTTGTTTACATAGGAAACAATGATGTAAAAAAATAGAGACTGCTTGTAACATGTCTTGTAAATCTAAATATGTGTTCCGGTGGGCGGGAAGATGTCAATGCAAGTTGTCACTATTAACAACTGTTTTGTTGTGTCTTGTGCTGCTAATCCTCCTTTGCAATAGGCAGTTAAACTAGTGCCAAGTGCAAGAATGGGACAACAGTAGTTGTACAGGTCAGTTTTAGTGTTGAGCAGTTACAGATCAAACTTAGATGGTGTTTAGAATTTTATTTTATTTCCCATTTGGAAAATAAGTGAGTGATTGAAAAGGACATTGGGAGAATTTCCTATCCTGGAGTGCAACAGCAGGACTGTCCCTCTGAGATTGCTGTAGTGTTTTCTCTTCTCTGGATAATAGGCTTCAACTTATCCATTCGTTTTTGTTTTTGTTTTTGTCGTATCAGGAGCGACCTGAGAAACTGCAAGCCGCTTCTGGTGTGAGAGAATTGGCTGTCTGCAAGGACGTTGCCCAGGGGACGCCCGGATGATTTGATGTTTTTATCATCCTTGTGGGAGGCTTTTCTCATGTCCCCTCATGAGGAGCTGGAGCTGATAGAGGGAGCTCATCCGCCCCTCCCCGGATTCAAACCTGTGACCTGTCGGTCTTCAGTCCTGCCGGCACAGGAGTTTAACCCACTGCACCACCGGGGGCTCCTATCCTAACTTATCCATGAGACATATCAAAATCCTTAATATTGGCCCTTAAACTTGTCCTTTACTTATACATAAGGTCAACTTATAAATGGGTATGCACAGTATAACAGAGATGTGAATAATACTAGCAGAAGTTCTAATCTTCAACCAGAAAAAGTGCAGTGATACCCCAGCATACTGTAACAGCCAGTAAAGGGAATTGTGAAACCACTGCACATGTTTTCAAATTTTGTTAGTTTCCTGCCAAAAAATTGGGAGAAATGGGTGTTTTGTGGAATCATAGAATCATAGAGTTGGAAGAGAACTTGTGGGGCATCCAATCCAACCCCCTGCCAAGAAGCAGGAAAATCACATTCAAAGCACCCCTGACAGATGGCCATCCATGACACCCTGTGTCAGAGAGTTCCACTGCTGAACAGGTCTCACAGTTAGGAAGTTCTTCCTAATGTTCAGGTGGAATCTCCTTTCCTGTAATTTGAACCCATTGTTCCATGTCCTAGTCTCCAGGGCAGCAGAAAACAAACTTGCTCCTTCCTCCCCATGAGGACATGGCCATCATGTCTCCTCTCAGCCTTCTCTCCTGCAGGCTAAATATGCCCAGCTCTATAAGCCACTCCTCATTATGGTGAGCTCCCATTGTAAGGGCCAGCTTGTGCCAGGAGTTCGAAAACATGCAACTATGAGTAGATCAACAGGTACCACCTTGGTGAGAAGGCAATGGCGTTCTATGCCGTCATGCTAGCCACACGACCCTAGAGGCGTATATGGACAACACCGGTTCCTCGGCTTAGAAATGGAGATGACCACCACCCCCCAGAGGCAGACACGACTAGACTTAATGTCAGGAGAAAGCTTTACCTTTTAAGTCAGTAGAATATTTTTGAAAAAGATATAAGCTATTTGTGGATTTTATGAGCAATAAGAAATCTAAAGATTTAATAATCTGTGGCCATGGTTATGAATAATTTTAGCATAATTATTTAGTTGGGTCTGTAATAATACAATTTCTTCAGTCAATCAACAAGGGAAGGCCCAAAGCATAGCACAAAGTCTAATGTACAAAAGGGTGAATATAATTTGTACTCTTGGAAGGTAAAGGCAGTTTGGCAATTGAAGGGTTACAAGCTATACTCAGTAAACAAGACTTGCAAGCAGGCTTTTAGGCAAAGAGATGATTCAGTAGAAGAGACCAGGTAGAGAAGCTGTTCCTGGATCCTTGACCATTTTGAAAGAAGACAAGTTAATTTTAAAACTACAAACTGGAACTTTTCTATAACCCCCCCCCCCCCAAACACAACACATTTCCTGCTGAGAAAAGGAAATAGTCTCGTTGTTCCATTCAAAAAAGGAACCAATGCTTTAACATTTTGATTGGGACAGTTAAGGACCAGTTAAGAGTCATTAAGAACCTCATCCCTTGGAGGCCGAGAAGCCGGAGGAGCGGGGGACAGCAGGGGAAACCGTGTGGGCAACGTGCTGCTTCATCCCTTTACTGTGGTTGGTCATGGGGTCCCTTCCCATGACATTTCCCTGCTGTACCCAACTTCCTCCTGCATCCTCCCTGGCTTCTTCTCTGTCCGCTAGCACCGAGTCCTGCCAAAAGTAGCCCTGCGCCATCTGCTGGACTTTGGTGGACTCTGTGTCGACAGCATGCCACCTCACCGAGAAGAAGAGAAGTCTCTTCTCAGCCTCTATTGACATTGATATTACAACAGACTGATAGAGCCTTGCTTTTTAAGCATTTATATCRCATCCTTCTCAACCCCCTGGGGGGGGGGGGGMTTCACAGCGGCTTTCAAACCGGCAACCATTAGATGCTAACAGCAAACAAACAATAACAGTACAAAACAGACAAATATTAGATAAAACAACAAAATTATAAATATCCACTAAAATATTAAAACACAGCCAAGCCCAAATTCCAATTCCAAATCAGAATCCAAAGTTCGAGTCCGAGGTCTAGCAATTGTCAGTTCTCATAAGTCATTGCAATTACTGCTAGGTAGCTGTCCGAATGTTTGGTCCCAAAACCATGATTTCAGCTTTTTTCTAAAGGAGAGGAAAGAGGAGGGTCACCCTGATTTCACTGGGGAGTGTGTTTCATAGATGGGGGACCACCACCGAGAAGGCCATATCTCTCGTCCCCACCAGTCACGCTTGTGAGGATGACAGGATCAAGAGCAGAGCCTCCCCTGACGCTAATAAGCTCTGAGGTTGATCGTAGAGGGAGATACGTTCAGACAAGTAAGCTGAGCCAGAACCATATAGGGCTTTATAGGCCAAAACCAGCACTTGTGGACCAGCAGCCAGTGGAGCTGACATAACAGGGGGGTGGTATGCTTCCTGTATGTCGCTCCAGTGAATAATCAGTGGTCAATGGTTCCCAACCTTTGGTTCTCCGGGTATTTTGGACTTTAGCTACAACAATTCCCAACAACTGGTAAGCTAGCTGGGATTTCTGGAAGTTGACGTCCCAAACAACTGGAAGACTAAAGGTTGGGAACCACTGCTGCAGCTGGAGCTCCTGTATTGAATGGATGAGGGGTGTACTTGGTGTCCTTGGGGCCCCTTTCAACTCTATGATTCTGATTCTATGATTCCATGATTAAACCCCAGATTTCTTAGTGGCTATTCCTCCCAACTTTAGAATAGAACATCACATTATTATTATTATTATTATTATTATTATTATTATTATTATTATTATTTACTCAATTTATTGGATGCCTATTTCTTTAAATAAAGGTTTTAGATGTATTGCACTAGAACTAGGGAAAAATTATATCCCCAAATGTACTGTAGTACCTGAATATACCTTGTGCAAGCCTTTTGATTGGGCTTTTTTTTTTTTTGCATTAGGTGAACAGGCCTGTTATTAGGATTCACACTTTGTCAAAACAATGCCATACCCAGAGTTTTATTAAATGCTTTCTTTATTAAGATATTGGCAAAATAAAGTTTGAGTTGTTGGGGTGGGAGAGAGAGAAAGATTGAAGTTCACATATTTCAAAGAAAAACAACATTTTCCTGTTACACAGAAAGATTTTCACTCATGATGTTTTCCCTGTTAAAATTCAAGTTAAAGTCTACAGTTTAAAAGCACAAATCCATATCCACCTACACAAAAGAAAATACCACTCAGTTCAATCAGGCTTACTCCAAGTAGTTTAATAACCATCTAATGCTGACTTTAGACAATGATAGGGAAGGTTGGCAGTCCAAGAGGTAGGGCATCCCACCACAAAGTAAGACTAAGCCTTTTTGCACCACAAATTGGAATCGGAATTCAGTACAATTCAGGTTAGAAGATTTCAGAGTGAATCTTTTAGTGAAATAGGAAATGTGATCTCATAACACATTTCCTGTTTCACTAAAAAACCAATCCTAAGACAAAAATCTATCCTAAGGCACGTCTCCCAGAACTAGGTTACAGTCCAAGGAGAAAGTACATCTTTGGATATTGTGTTTCTTTAAAGATTTTTAAGAGACAAAAGTTCTCTCCACTTTCCAAACTGCAAACTTTTAAAAATAGCTGCCATGCTAAAAAGCTGAGGCCATTTCTCGAGGTCAGGAGGAAGGCTATTCTATAAAAAGCGCAACTGATATAAATGGCCAGAGAAAGAAATGCCACTTAAACAAGGCACAAAGCCCTGTCCCAATGTGAGAATTAGGCCCATCACCAGATAAAAAGTCTCTTTCCTCCAATCTCTTGAATGAATTGCATTATAGAGAATGAAGGAAAGAGCAAGAAGATCCAGAGGACTGCCATTGTCAAAAACGTATTTGTGTTCCATTAGTTTCCCTGCATGGATCGCAGGAGTTCCTTTATTCTGGTTTTGCAAATCTGCCAAGGGCAAGGATGCTTTGGGTACAATTATGGTGGACAAAGTACAGGAAGGGATGGTTGGCCACAAACTCCAGGACTTCCCGATTCTGACGCCTATCCCGGGGGCAACGCGGGGAAGCAGCTGCCTCTTCACCACCCTCCTCATCAATCTCAAGGAATGTATCATGGACCAGTAGAGTAAGAGCAACTCCTTCTGTGCATGTAGCTCGAGAGAAATCAGCTTTCTCAGGATCAGCTAGATCATGCAGTGCCAGGTATTCATGGAGGTAAAGACTCTTCTCCAAGCTGAACTTGGGAATGAAAACATCTACCTCCTCAGGCTTCAGGTGGCAGGACCAGTCAAGCAGATGCTCGTGGGTCAGGGCATCTTCCAGCTAGAAAAACAAATACACAATTGTTGTGAGAACCTTTCAACCTAATGGGGCTTTGCTAAGAAAATACCCTTGCACCAACATTGTCTGATTGTTTGATGACCAGAGATGGGCTAGATCCATAAAGATTTTGGTCAAATGGAAGCAGTGAAATGTGGGAGAAGATGCATTACCTGTTCAAGGGCTTCTTGGGTGCAGTCAAGTGGGAGCAAAACGAACAAGCTCCATTCATGGTCTTTATAGGGGATCTCAAGCACTTGCACTTGGGTGTCGCAAATATTAAAGGTAGCTGTGTTGAAAATACCCTTTCTGTTCATCAGCTGCACAGAATAGCAAGTTTTCTGAAAAGAGATACAGAGAGAATGGGTTAATGTAAAATGTAAAAGGGAGCCATCCTTTTGATTTCATTGTGTAAACTATATTATTTTGGGGAATATGAACCTCAAGTCATAGGCTACAATGTTAAGATTATTGAACCAATACCAAGATCCAATTGTTTGCCCAAACTACTTTAGATCGATGGAGAACCCACTGTTGAGTATTTGCAGAAATGTTTATTTATAATCATCACTGTATAAATCTACTCTGCTTGCAACTAGATTCAAGTAATTATATTTTCTGTACATCAAAATTGAAAATAAAGGTCAACATCTGTCAAGCATTTTAAGTCCCCCTCTCTCATGAAGAATAATATGTTTAACTCTGCAAGAAAGGCATAAAATATACAAAATATAACCAACAAATAATATCCAGAAACGATAAGCAATTGCTTACTTTGAATTAGTAACTATGAAAACTGAGACACAGTGTGGTGTAATATTTTTAGCTATGATTCTAGATATGACAATTCAATTTCCCACTCAACTATGGACACCAACTAGGTAAGTCACATACTCTCAGGCCCAGAAAATCTCCTGTGACATTTACTTTATTGGGTCGCTATAAGTAAGAAATGACACGAAGGCACACAGCAACAGATATGTGTTTGTTTGTTTCTTTTATACCCCTCTTTATCTCTCACAAAGGAGACTCACAGCAGCTCCTGTGCAGGAAACTATCCCTCCTGTGCAAGAAACTATCATTTCCATCCACTACCAATGCTTAATAATTAAAACAGGTAGGAGCTGCTAGACAATATGGGGCAGAGGAGAGAGATTTTATCCAAATGATCACTTATGCCTTGCCAAAAGTAGTGATATCCACCACCCTATTGGAAGCAATAGGGCTGGCTATTTGTGATTCAGTGTAAATTGCATCACTACAATATGAGATTTTAGCACTTTTAACTATTTGTGATTCAGTGTAAATTGCATCACTACAATATGAGACTTTAGCACTTTTAACTTCATTTGAATGGCAGTTCTGATTATCTAAGCCAAAGAGCGGAACAAACTCTCTGTATCAATTCCCACAACGAACTTGCAAAGTTATTCTTTTCCACTCTGCAAAACTGAGACAGAAGCTAAGTACATAAATAATACATAACTCACCGCATCTGCACAGTGTGGGTAGAATGGGGCATCTACTGTGAGTGTTTTGTCAAACTTCACATGCCATTCTCCCTTGAAGTAGAGAGCGTTCACTTTCAGGAGCTGAGCAAGACAGTCAAAGCTGCCCTTGGGGAGGAGAGACTTGATTTTACCTTGCAACAAAATGAATACAATACTTTATTTAGTTTACTGCATTTTTATCCATTACATTTGACTCTGAGTCAATGCTTCAAATATATCAAAATTACTTTTTTCTGGGATTTGGGGAAAACATAAATCAGCATGGTTACCCTTGAGATGTTTGACACTACCACTCCCAGTATCTAGTCAACTCATTGAAAAGAACAGGAACAAAAAGCTAGGATTTTTCAGTTAGTCTGGCTGTTCAATTAATTGCTGCTTTTTTGAACAACCATCTTGGGACCAAAAAGTTATATAAAGATGGGTGAATGGATGATGTATTCTTACCTTGTGTCTTGACCTCAACCCAAAGGTTTATGATTCTCCTCACTTCCTCGGGAGCATTCTTCAGATCAGCTTCAGCCACTTCTGACCAATACAGTTTCAGAGCACAGTAAATAAATTTCTGGACAGAAGGAGTGGGGTGGGAGAGAGATCATACATTAATATATATATATAGAAAACTTTGATTAAAAATTATTAGGAATATTGTAAACTGATCACAATGAGTTGCAAAGTAGAAAAGTTCTTATCAACCTTCTAAAAGTCAAGAAAGAAATACAGCTTGATTGACATCTGTGGACAAGGTACTCCAGGAAACAAGACCAGGCATAGAAAAGGGATTACTAGTTTCTAACTATCTCAAAGTTCTACTAATTGTCAGAAAGTCTACACAACTTTTGCTGAGGGACCACTTTATAGAAAAGCATCCTTAAATTATCTGAAGGAATGAGACAAAGTTTTGTTGATAGAAGTAGAGAGAACCCATTGATGTTAGAGTTCACTCAAGTCCTGTTGATGAGAGATTTTGGTCCCCATGCTGCAATGGACCCATCGGAGAATTTAAAATCAGAGAGTTACCTCAATGAAGTCAATGACATGGTCTCCATAGAGCTTGTTGGCAAAATTCAGAGTATAGTTGGTGCTGGGTGCATTCAGGGTTGCAAGGATTTTGCTGAATGCGGTATGGACTCCTTCGGGTGTCTCACACTCATAATCTGGAACATTCTAATAATGAAAACAGAAAGGTTACCTCTGAGTCAATTGTAGAACTAGCTCTTAAATAGCTGCTCTGTTACGATTTCTTGATATCTTATTGAAAACAGAAAATGAAAAGTAAATATTTACTCAATTGTGCTTACTCTTTCAGGGCAAGGAGAGCACTCAGGCTCAGGACGGGCTCTTGGTCTTTCGCATTCTGGCTCAGGACGGTCTCTTGGTCTTTGGCATTCTGGTTCAGGGCGGGCTCTTGGTCTTTGGCATTCTGGTTCAGGACGGGCTCTTGGTCTTTGGCATTCTGGCTCAGTACGAGGTCTTGCCTTGGGGCAGGATTCACTTCTTTGTTGTGTCTGTTGTGACTGAAATGAAAGGAACAGAAATTAATAGTCATGTCAAGTTAAAGACATTTAAAGAAAGGGCAAATCCCCTTTGCATAAAGTCAGATTAACTATTCAAAATCTTTAATAAACATATCTGACATGTATTCTGCATAACACAACTGAAGAATGCAAATAATGCACTCATAACTATATAATGTTAATGCAACTGAATTCAATCACACACACAAATGTTTGTTGGGAATGTGCCTGTGAAAAATTATATCTTTTAGATACAATTCTCTGCAACTGCTATGGAATTCCATGCTGAGTTATTTGATGCTTTTCAAGTTAGGCTTGGGTAAATATGGTAGAGGAGAGATATACAAAACTGTAATATTTAGGCTTTCAAGTAGCTACCTTGAGTGTGATTGCTGATCTTCCAAAGCTTCTGGCTGCTGAAATATATCTTTTGTGTTTGGATCCATCACATTCTTCCAGTTCATCCCAGTGCAGGATCTTGGGGGAAAAAATGTAACATTGCTTCAAGAGTTTCCAATCATATAAAAAACAACTTTGTTACATTGATTTCTATGTTTTGTTTTGTTTTTTACTCCTTAGCTCCCTTATACTACAGTGGTGCATCTAGTTAACCACAAAATAGATGTCATGCTGTATGACAATCTTGTGAATGATGAAGCATGTATATGATACCTTATCAGAGTCATGCCAATTTGATAATCCACTTTGATGATGAACGCTTTGGCATGATATTGGTAAGTATCCACCAGCAATGAACCATTGTGCCCAAGAATTTGGGGAAAGGTTCATTTTCTATATATTTATGTATATATTGACTAAAAAATATAATCTGCACACACTGAAGAAAGCCATATATGGTGCAGATTTTATTCCATGCCTAAACATTTTAAAGCATAGTGACATAAGGTGAGATTTGAAGGAAATTAAATAGTAAATTAAAATCTAAAAGAACTCTTCAAACAATTAAAAATTAAGAGCCCACTATATACAGTGGTCAAAATATCAGATATGCTTTTCAATAGAAATGCACAAATGTTGTAAAAGAAGGGAGATTAGGGTAACTGTTTTTATAAATCTGTGTACAACATAACAATCTCCAGCAAAGTCTTGTAAAGGAAAGTTCAAGAAATATACACTGCACAGTATATCTATAAAGGTTAAGACTTATGAGAATAATCCATACAGTGTAAGGCATAACTTCTTAAAGTGCTCTACTCATGACCCCTTTTGGCCCAAGAAATGTTTATATGACCTCGAATATATAGGTATATAAAACAGGTATAAAATCAAACATTTAGTGATAACAATTTAGCATCTGTAAGGTTTGCTAAACAGGCGGATTCTTCTACAACTGAAGCATCTACTGCAGAGTCTACTGTAAACACTGCACAACATATTCATCTAAAATAGCCAGAAAGTAGTGTTCAGAAACATTTAATGTTGCCAATTTTTGGAACCACGATATTATACTAAAGAGGACGCATATTTGGCATCAGGTCCTAGAATTTAAGAAGCAATGGTGTAAGACACATAGTTATATCAACATAAAATAGACCTCTGTGCTATTGCTATGTTTAGGTGTCAATAATATTATTGACCTTGGGGAAAAACATTGAGTTCTGTAACTTAAGGTCTTTCAGTGACAATAAAAACTTGATGAAGGCTTACATTGTTTGCCAGTATTTACACTGTATATCTCAGTTCTGCCTTCCTTTGCAATTTAATTTGAAGGACCTCATCAGGTGAGGTTTGGGAAGTGTCCTAGAACACTTTCCCACTAGTCCAGCAACAGATGGGCAGTCTACCCATCCCACGATGTCACTTGACTTCCGGTGAAGGCCCTGCCCACAACTGGAGTGGAAGCATCATATGTCATTTCCTTCCCAACATGGGAGCCTGCCTGTAATGGGTTGGCTCCAACGGGGGTTGTATGGACCCTCACCTGAGTGTGATGAGAGAAGCAATGCTGCGAGGGAGCAGTGTGCAGGGTGACAGATTCACCCTGCTGCCCCTCTGTTCAGCAGCAAAGCCAGGTGAAACAGCACATTTTGTCTGGCTTATGTGATAAGGTCACTGGTCTAAGATGGACATGCTGTAAAACAAAAAGGATGTGATGATATACTGAAGAGCAGCAATGGCAAGGCTGTTTGCCAGTCAAACCAACCTGCAGTCTCCATTCCTTCTATTTATTGATGCCTACCTTCTCAATCTCAGCTGCCTGTTCACATCCAGATGCAAGGGCAAGCAGACCAAGAGATGAGGTGGCATTCACAGGGGCAAACAGGAGGTTCTCACATGGGTGCTCCTTCCTCAATGAATGGTAAACGTCAACAGCAAATTTGGCATTGGCTTCAGGAAGAGTAGTCATGATGAAGTTCAAAAGGCCTAAGGGAAAAACAAAAACTCTTCAGTATTGTGCAATCTGTCAGAATGTTCTTTCAATCATATTTAAACAGCCCAACTCATTGAGATGAAGCATATTGTTGGAATGGAACGCAGAGCTATAATCTAACCATCTCCTCAAGCTACACTTTCTACATACTTATGGCGTTCCATTTAATACTGAGGTGAAACATACTGTTAGGTACACACTACAATAATCTAGCCATCCCTCCAAACCATAATTTTGAAGTATCTGTGAATCACTCAACACAAGGATACCTAACGAGCTGAAAGGAAGGTTCTTTACCTAGACCTCAGCAGAGATGATCAGAGACTGTCAGCTGAGTGAGATGTTCTTCTGCTGTGAAGTGCTGGTATTTATACTGATGTTCAGACACCCCCACAGCCATTAAAGATGCTTGCATTTCTAAATCTGCAACAGTTTGATTAAATATAATTTACATAATGAAAATATGTAAACTGGACCTTTGCAATCTTCTAACATAATTATCATAGAGTATTACATTTACTGCATTTATGTAGTATAATTAGCTACACCTCATATACTGCAGAGTGTCGAGATTGCAACACTGAAAGTTGCATCCTTTCCGGCTTCAAAGCACTTTGTGTGTTGATAATGCAGTGCACTCCAAATAATAATCATTTTCAGTCTTTCCACTATATCAATATCCCCTAAAGCCAAGAGTTTCCAAGAAGACTCCCGTAAAGGAATGTTCTGTGAGGATCTCCATTGAGGAAACACAAACTAAGGATTATTCTCTTATCTCACCCATCATGTCATCATTATGCTTCCTGGAATATTAGTTGGTGCTTTGAAAAAACCAACCAATTTATCTGTGAAAGGGTATACATAGTATGGACCACCAAATCACTTGGATTTTTCAAAATATCAACCCATATTCCCAGGTTTTATCTAGGCTTTAGGAGAAACTGGAGTTAAGGCTAGAGAGAATGGACATTTAGTTGTACTCCCCAGCAAAGTTAAATTAATACAACAACTGTCAGAAGTTCACCAAGGCCATTTGGGGAGCAGGATCAAACCTTTCTGATATCTACAAATATTTGTTTAAACTGGAGAGGGAACATTGGAGTCCTCCTGATATGGAATGTAGTTGTTATCATTCCTCCCTAGGAGTGCTCAGGATTGCAGTAGGCTTGTGTATTTCAGATAAACCTTGATCCATTTCTGCTGGCCAGATTCCGGTAGACCCCTGTATCCATTTTCACATGCCTCCCAAAAATGGGCGGGTAGCCGGATAGCTGTTTTCATTTCACAACAAAAAAAAACGGCTAAATCCAACCGTTGGTGGCAATGGGGAACTTATGAGGCTCCCCTTTCCGTTCCTGGACATTTTCCTTTCTTCTGTTCATGGTAGCATGGGTTTCAGCAACAAGGTTAAGGAAGCAGAGACAGCTTGCATAAGACACATCGCAGCGTTCTTCTATTTCAATTGGCACAACAGGCAAGGCTCACAGGAAAACTCAGTGTGAGTAGCATGTGGCAGCCTCTTTGCATGCCACATGATGCTAAATAGAGGGTGAGGAGTCATGATAGGCTGCCACGTAGTCCCATCATGGATGAAAAAACATGATCGATGGCCCTTGCCATTATGGCCATCCAGCTAAGCCGAACAAGTTGGATTGGCTGAAGGAAAACAGCTAAAATGGATCCACGCACAAGCCTAAAGTGCAGTCCAACAACATGTGGAAAGGCACATGTTTCCCATCCTTGGTTTATATTCTTCGTTGGATTATTACTCTAAGAAACCTCGATGTTTCTATCAAAGCCCAAGGAATCTTAATATATGGGATTTTTTTTTCTTTCTCCAGTGACTTGGATTGGTGGATGAAAGAAGAGGGCTCAAAATACTGACATTTTTGGAGTAGTTCTCTGAGACCTAGACCAGAAAAACCACTTTGTGCTAAGTTATGAGAGTGCCTTCAACTTTCAGCCTTATTCTTTCTTTGCAAGCAAAATGATATTGCAGGGTCCTGGTTGGTATAGAGGGGATTTTTCCACAGATATGCCACATTTTTGAAATTGATTGCAACAATCAGACTGAAGCCACACTGGGTTAAAGCCCTCCACTTTCTTCCATGTTCCCAGTCTGGATGAAGCCATATATTTTCTTTTATTTTGAATACCCCGATCATACAATTGCTAATGTTGTATGTTTTTACCCTGTTTCCCCTTCCCTTCTGCTCCCTCATCCATATTGTGCTTCAGTCGTTATATTTATATTTTTAATGTACCAAACATACCAAGTTTGTATGAAAATGTGACTATTTTCTGTGCTGGTCAATGACCGAAATAAATGATTTGATTGAATTGCTAATGTTATGGATGGGTTCTTTTATGTGGCTCAGTGATAGGGACTCTATCACTGTCATACTGATTGCTGTGCAGGACTTGTCAAACAGGCAGGTCTTTTCATAGAATCTCAGAAACAAAGAGTTGGAAGAGACCACATGGGCCATCCAGTTCAACCCCCTGCCAAGAAGCAGGAAAATCGCATTCAAACCACCCCTGACAGATGGTGATCCAGCCTCTGTTTAAAAACCTTCAAAGAAGGAGCCTCCACCACACTCCACTGCAGAGAGTTCCACTGCTCACAGTCAGGAATATCTTCCCAATGTTCAGGTGGAATCTCCTTTCCTATAGTTTGAAACTATTGTTCCACGTCCTATCTCCAGGGCAGCAGAAAACAACCCTGCTCCCTCCTCCCTATGACTTCCCCTCACATATTTATACAGGGCTATCATGTCTCCTCTCAGACTTCTCTTCTTCAGGCTAAACATACCTAATTCTTTAAGCCGCACCTCATAGGGCTTGTTCTCCAGACCCATGATCATTTTAGTCGCCCTCCTCTGGACACATTCCAGCTTGTCAACATCTCCCTTCAATTGTGGAGCCCAGAAGTGGACGCAATATTCCAAGTGTGGTCTGACCAAGGCAGAATAGAGGGATAGCATGACTTCCCTGGATCTGGACACTAGACTCCTATTTATGCAGGCCAAAATCCCATTAGCTTTTTTAGCCACTGCATCACATTGTTGGCTCAAGAAATTGTTTCAAGAAAGGAGTGCCAATTTCAAATCTTTTCAATAGCAATGGAAATGACATGTCATCACTTCCATGTTGCTGTAGCGGTAGCTGTAAAGGCACAACCCTCTTGAGCACTAGAGGAATCCAACATTTCATGACGAGCTCCATCAGACCTTGTACCATTTCCATTAATATACTATGCGCTATATTAGGAAACTCAGTTCTGCCTTCTATGGACAGTACAGCAAAAAAGCTTGACTCTCTGACTCCAAATTAATTCTAATGCAAGAAAATGTATTCATTTCACCTTGTTGACACTGCTGTACAAATAAATAGCTGTCTTCTGTCTGACTTGTGGGAGAAAGGCAGAATATAAATATATATGCTTGATATTAAGGGTCTAATAAATTTTCCAAACACATCTTGTTGGATTTTTGTCATTAGATTTTGCTTTAAAGGAAAGGATACTGATACCCCAAGGATGACTGATCCCCCCCCCCCCAGCAAACATTTTGCAGTATGGATTCCACCAACACACTTCAACTTCTCTCAACAATTAACATCTTCATCAAGAATGAATAATCATTCTTGCCATTTAGAATCTCATTCAGCAAAATACACCTCTAATAGCCAATGAGACCAAGGCAATGTCAATATAATACAGATTCACTTTGTAACTCCTGCAGTAGACCTGGTGTATAGCCAGTTTTACAGCAAAATGCTGTCTTCTACTGTTAATCCAATAGAAGGAAAACTACAATTCTGATCCTTGTGTTTTTGAGATGTGTGGACAGCTGGATCATACTTAAATCTGGCCTGATCCAGTGTCCACACATCAAACAGACCTACTGCTGTGTCACCCAACAGAAGGAGCTTGCTGGCGAAGACTTCTGTTGATCACATGGTTTGGTGCTTTGCTGTGACTTCGCTAGAAGCAACATAACAAGGTCCTGCCAAAGAAATGGTTTTGACCAGTGAAACAGCAGCTGCACTGGCCCAATGTACTGTTGGTCTAGCTGGCATTCTGGATTGAAACGGGGCTCAAGAGCGTTCTCATGATGTATCCAGGACAGTAGTCCAGATTATTTTGTCAAGAATAGGCGCAGTGTTAAAAATTACAGTTAATATGTCATATAAAACAGTGGAACATGCAAGCATTATCATCCTCAGTAAAGGATGATGAGAGCTGTGATTTAATAATAATAATAATAATAATAATAATAATAATAATAATAATAATAATAATAGGGTTGTTGTAGGTTTTTTGGGCTATATGGCCATGTTCTAGAAGCATTCTCTCCTGACGTTTCACCTGCATCTATGGCAAGCATCCTCAGAGGTTGTGAGGTCTGTTGGAAACTAGGAAAATTGGGTTTATATATCTGTGGAATGTCCAGTGTGGGAGAAAGAACTCTTGTCTGTTGATGCTTGCCATAGATGCAGGTGAAACGTCAGGATATTTGCCATAGATGCAGGCGAAACATCAGGAGAGAATGCTTCTAGAACATGGCCATATAGCCAAAAAAAACTACAACAACCCAGTGATTCCGGCCATGAAAGCCAACAACAACAACAACTTTATTTTTATACCCTGCCACCATCTCCTCGAAGGGACTCAGGGCAGCTTACAAGGGGACAAGCCCAAGTTACAGATAAAAACAGCATTAAAATCAATCAAATAAAAACATAACACAATCAAAGACAACATCTTAAAACAATAAGGCTGAGATAACAGTCAAAGCTGGGATCAGGCTCAATTAAGTGCTATGCTTCCGATTTGGAATATTTAGCAACTTCTGGAATATTTTTTGCAATGGATATGTAATACCGAACCATTAATGATGTTATAAACAAGGGGTGCTTCTACACTGCACAATTACTTCAGTTTGACACCACTTTAATTGCCATGGATCAATGCTATGGAATCCTGGAAGATGTAGTTTTTTGAGACACCAGCATCATTTGGGAGAGAAAGTCTAAATACCTCCTAACACTTACTAAATTAAGCACCCTAGGATGCTTGCCAGCCACTTGAAGGGCAGATGGCCACACATCCCCATGACATCCCTCAACTTATGGCGGAGATCCCATGGAAGCATTCTAGGACACTTCCTCGTCAACATGGGAAGGCTCCCGTGTTGTCCTGGTTCTACTGGAGCCAGCACACTTCTGCTCCGGTTGGGTGACGCTTCCCCCATGTGATGGAGGAAGCATCATCACATCTGAGCAATGTGCAAAGCGACAGAGTCGCTCGGTGTATCATGAGTGTGTGTGTGTGTGATAAGGTCCAAAGACCTTGTAAAACTACAACTGCCAGGATTCCATAGCATTGAGCCATGGCGGTTAATGTGGCAACACACTGTATTAATTCTACAGTGTAGATGAATCCCTTATTTAGAACATCATTAATACTTCAGTATTGCGTATCCATTGCAGAGTAGCTTTCCATACATTGTTGAATCACGGTTCTCATCATCCCTGACTGAGGCTGACAATGCTGGATAGTTCTGATAAGAGTTTGAATCCTCTCAAAAATGGAGATTCAAATGTTTCTCCCCTGCTGTACACATTATAACATTGGAGGATACATATTTTCTGCTTATGCCAATATTATAAAACTAGCCGTCCCCTGCCACGTGTTACTGTGGCCCAGTCTGTGTATATGTGTTTTGTGTGTGTATATATGTGTATATGTGTGTGTGTATATATGTGTATATGTGTATATAGGTGTGTTTGCATGTATATATATGTGGTTTTGTGCATGAGTTGTAATGTATTTTTAATATATTTTTTGGCTTTTAAAGTCTCTTCTGCTGTGTTTTTCAGTGTTTTATGAGTGATGGTCACTCATTGGCCTGATAGGTGTATTGTGTCCAAATTTTGTGTCAATTCGTCCAGTGGTTTTTGAGTTATGTTACTCCCACAAACTAACATTACATTTTTATTTCTATAGATAACCAACATTTTACTTTTGAGATTCTGTCAGACTTATCTGTTCTTTTCATTTCATTTCTCATTTTTTTTCCAAGTTATAAGCATGACACAAAAAGAAACCAATATTAATATGTACATACTATGGCTACAGTGTGGCTTCACTATCAGTGGCAAGCTGACTTTAATGATGATTCAAATATTCCTGATTGTACTCATTATATAAAACTACTGAATAATGCCCCCTCTTTCTTAATTTACATGCATTTCCTTTTGTATATTACAACAGGATATTTATGAGTCTGTCCTCATTTCACAACTCAAATCTTTGAGATGAGTGGTTTTTATAGGAAAACATTTCTGCCTAGACAATCTGGAGACATCTAGGTAAGCACGTTTGCAGCACTGAGAGTGGGTAACATCAGCAGAAAACCATGCAGATAGGAAACGGAATAATATTATCTCTTTTGATATCTGCTATCCTGATGAAGCAATTGGCACATCTCAGAGGGAAATGTAAAAATTATATGTTGGCAATGCCCCAAGGCGGAAGACCAAGGAGTGGTGTAGTTAGGCAATGCTAGGCTCTGGACATAATGGCCTTGATGTAGACTCCCTCCTTAGATATTAATGTGCACATTATTTCACTTAATAATGTTGCATAATATGGTAAGCCAGTAATGACACTTGGACCCTACTGAGCACAAACAGGAAACAGAAGATGACACCACCACTGGCAATCCTGAAGCAACCAACCAGCTATTGAGGTACCATCATCATGATTGGTTGCTGCAGGATGGCCCAAATCTTTAGGATAGCAATACTAAATGGAAAAAGGAAGAGGGACCAACCAAGGGCAAGATGGATGGTATCCTTGAAGTGACTGGCTTGACTCTGACGGAGCTGTGGGTGGTGACTGCCAACAAGGAGCTTTGGCATGGGCTGGTCCATGAGGTCACGAAGAGTCGGAAGCGACTGAATGAATAAACAACAACACTAAATGAGCGAAGTGACTTTTGAGGATGGTGGCAATCATCAACTTTACTCGCTGGCTACATCTCCTTCCTAAATCCACGGTCTGCCCCATTAGACACCCTTCCCCCAAACCTGTTAGTCCCTGAAAAAGCCCCCTATTTCCCAAAATTTAATCTTCCATGCTTAACATTAAATGCCAACATATGCAAATGGCTTTAGACGAGACCCTCACATTTGGAGATCATTACCCTGAGAAAATGGGAGAAAAATGCAAATGAGAATGCTACTTCCCTACTATAAGAGAACATGTTTCTAGAGATCTCTATCTCCTCTAGTGTTACACTAGGTCAGCTTCCCCTGGAAGTTGACCATGAAGTTGTGAAGGGACCCAGAGACCATATTAATCAAATCCATAAATAACGACATATGTAAAAGTCAAACTCACAAATGTGGGGGACTGACTGTATTCCATTTATATGCTCAGTTTTTAGAACAGCCTGTTTTCTGGACTGATTATGATGAAGAGAGCAGAGAATTCAAAAGCAGAATTTCAATAAAACATATAATATATAATCAAAATGATTACCTTTCACATCTTACTTACTGAAAAAGGGACTTTTTGTTGTTGTGAACACTGGGTTGTTTCGCGTGTGAAGAGGAAATCATTCAGATACTGTCATCTCAAACCATGAGAAACAGTAGATGTTTAAACCTCCACCAATGAACCATCAGTATTACTATAAATTCATAATCTAAGCACATAATACAATGTTTTCCATTTGGAGTTAGAGAATACATAAAATCCACCCCATGGTATGCTAACTAGAACATTGCATGGTATAACAATGCATGAAAATTGATTTATAGAGATCTACATCACAATTAACATTCTGTGTGAAGAGAAGGAATATGTATCGACTCCCTGATGGCTACACTTTTTATGATTTTGGAACTTGGGAGTATCAAATGACATTTTCCAAGTTCCTTCACCATGTGAAATGCAGTGTTGACTTAGGCTGGATCTACACTGCTATATAATGCAGTAGAGACCTCCTCCTGGGCACACAGAAAACTGGGCAACTTGGAAGGCGCTGAACAGACTGCACTCTGGCACCACGAGATGCAGAGCCAACCTTAAGAAATGGGGCCACAAAATGGAGTCCACGACATGCAAGTGTGGAGAAGAGCAAACCACAGACCACCTACTGCAATGCAACCTGAGCCCTGCCACATGCACAGTGGAGGACCTTCTTGCAGCAACACCAGAGGCACTCCAAGTGGCCAGATACTGGTCAAAGGACATTTAATCAACTACCAAACTCACAAATTTTTTACTTTGTATGTTTGTTTGCTTTGTTCTATTAGAAATGTAATATAATTGACTGGATGCCCTGACACGACAAATAAATTCACTACTACAATATATGCCTGCAAAATTGATCCCAGTGGCCAGCTACTGGTGAAAGAACATTTAATAACATACCAAGCCTACAAACTTAGTGTTTTTTGTTTGTTTGTTTGTTTGTTTGTTTGTTTGCTTTTAATGCAATGCAACTGTTTTGGTTCACTCCTGACATGATAAATAAATAAGTTCCCATCTACATTGCCATATAATGCAGTTTGAACAGCATTGAACTGCATAGGAATCTACACTGTTATATAATCCATTTCAGTGCAGTTAATCTGCATTCTGAAATTGCATTATATAGCAGGGTAGATTCAGCCTAACAGCCTTAAGTGTAGGCAATAGTATACGTCGCACTTGAAATCCTGTGGCTGCCTCTTGCAGATTTCTGGGGCTTGTAGTTTAGGGGAGGGGTCTTTAAAATGCACAGCCAGAGAGGTTCTGTGTCTCACTAAACTGCAAGACCAAGAATTCTGCAGGAGGCAGCCATGGGATTTCAAATGGGATGCATACTGTTTGCTTACTCTTTCAGCTCTAGTGTAAGACAGTCTGTGTGAAATCATGTCTTTGGAATACTGATGGGGGCAGTAGAGAGTTGAGGATGTTTCTAAAAGTCATTATTCTAAAGAATTGCCTTGCCAATGCACCTTGCAATGGAATTAGGATCTAAATCTGTCCCTTTCCAATGTTTGTGAGGAGGATTCAGTCCCCAGTGGAAACCATGAGATTTTCAGAGGGTCTTGCTAGAATCCTTTACTTTCAGATGTGGTTGACAATCAGATGAGACAGGCAAATGAAGGTTATTTCCAGGATTCTACTCTTGATTAAGAATTAAACTGCAATTGCTTTTAGTGGTAAAGTTTTATTGTCAAGAAAAGGAAAAAGGTCCTTATGGCTACTTCCTTCAGATATTACATAACCATTAAGCGAAACTATACTGGAAAAAAATCCACGAAGAGGTACAAGAAATACTACACATAAGAATCCCATTTAAACCAGAGATATTTTTATTAGGCATAACAGACCCAAAGATAGACAAAAACACAGACAAACTCCTTTTTTTATTGAATACAGCAGCAAGAATCTGCTACGCAAAACTTTGGAAGAAAGAAGATACTCCAGAAATTAAGGACTGGACAGAAAAATATCATATATTAGAAACATGGACAGGTTAACATACCTGATATTAAAAAATAAAGGAACCCCAATAAAAGAAACTGACTGGACAAATGTGACAAAATTACCTAAACCAAAGAAATAGAAATATGACAACATAAGTAGAAGAGAAAAATAGAAAGAAAACACAGACGGAAGAAAGAAAAGGAAAACCCACTTGGAAGATATGAAGGAAGTCAATGAGTGAGACGCACACCACCTGTCTCCACTGTTTTTAAATCTTTACTATTTTCTTTTTTTTTCCTTTTTTTTTCTTCTTTACCCCCTTTCTCTCCAACCCCCATCCTCCTGCTTATTTCTCCCCTTTCTACCCCTTTACTCTTGCCCTTCTTTTTACCCCACACCTTTCAACTCATGTACACTGTATGTAACAAAAAGAAACTCTTAATAAATATGATTTTAAAAAAGAAATTACATAACCATTGACATTCCTGAAGTTTTTTCTAGACTTACTACCGCATCAGACCGACTACTTGGCCTGTCATATGTCACTTGTTCTCCAAATTTAGGACAGGGCCAATTACAAAACACATGTGTACTTCCAGCTGGGCTCTATCCAGAAAGAAAAGAGCAAGTGGTGTATGCTACCACACAGCAACACAGAAGTATTCCCATATAGTATTCCCATATTGCCTTACCAGCAATGGGTGAAGCCGGGTGGTGATGCTCCCCCATAGGATGAGGGCAAAGGCAAGTCATATAATGCAGGGCATAGAGTGACAGGTTCTCCAAGCCTCTTACTGGGAGCCCATGGATTTGCCATGATGCCCATGAATTTGCCACGCATCATGGCAAATCCATGGGCCTTTGTGATGAGGTCCTAAGAGGGTTTGTTTCTTCTGTCAGCAGCTCTTGAAATATAAGACTTCAATTATCTTGACATAGGATAAATAATAATAATAATAATAATAATAATAATAATAATAATAATGCAAGTACAGCAAAGCTTTATCAAAATGGGTTTGGAAAAAATCAGAAGCTTTGAGTTGTAATGTCCCAGTGCCCCCTTTATAACTTAAAGGGAGGACAGTAAGAGCAGAAAGGTCCTGGTAAATGTACATGCACTGCAAATTGGAGGAGGGGGAGATTCAGAAGGTGTCTGGGTATGTGTTGTGCAAACTGGAAACAAAAGCTAACTCAGGAGTACAACCACATCTAACACTATAGCCCTTGTGAGAGTATGGCCAACTTACAGGAACTACTGGGAAACTGAAAGAAAGTCAAGTGGAAAATGTGGAAATATTTGGAAAGGTGGGTTCAGATCTAGGCTATTTGGCCGACCACATGCCCCTGTACAAACCTTCCTGGGCCCTGAGATCTTCAGGAGAGGCCCTTCTCTCAGTCCCACCTCCATGTCAAGCTCAGTTGGTGGGAATGAGAGAGTGGGCCTCCCTTCCCCTCGACTCAGGGAAGCCAGAATGGCCCCTTCTCTGCTGTCCTTCCAGTGGCAGGCTAAAACCTTTGTATTCAAACAGGCATTTAAAGATGAAGGGTTTGAGATCTAGTCAGGGGATGCTATGGTTTGTAACTTTGAATATGTTTTGATGTGGTTTAACTGATTTTTAATGCTGTTTGTGTTTAATTCTGTTTTAATGTTTGTATATTTGTATATTTTAAATTGAATACCAATGCTTTAAATGTCAAGCCGCTTTGAGTCCCCTTTGGAGAGATAAAGCAGGATATAAAGAAATAGGAGAAGAAGGAGAAGGAGAAGGAGAAGAGGAGGAGGAGGAGGAAACAAAAAAAGGAGAAGCAGCAATATTCAGCTGATGACAGACCTTCTCTGGAAGAGCTGTTAGTTTATGTTATAGTTGGTGAAGGAATGTTTAATGCTAAATGTTAATAATTAAGCTAAACATTATTAGTTGGTTCTAAAAGATATCCTGGGAGAAAATGATGTACTGTGGTTGATTTATGGCCTCATCAAATGGGACACTTTTGGGCGGCATGCACCAATTCCTCTATAGTTTTATGAGGGAGTCCTTCATCTCCCATTCCACGACATAGAAATACTCCTGGCAGGGCTCCGTCATAAAACTATAGAGTAACTGACAAATGCTACTGTGCAGCAAAATGAGAAGCTTCCCATGTTAAATTAGAGTCAATGAGGGGAAGCCAGGCAATGGAGGTTTTCCCCCATGGGGGGTGGAGATGGGCGATGCAGGGTGTGGGGCAATGGATTTGCCCACCCCCCGCCAGGCACCATCAGATTCACCACAACTCATGGCAATTTCAGTGACCCATCTGATATTGATTGTTGCTTCCAATGTCAGCACACCATGTGTTCTTTGCTTCTTCGTCATGTGACAACTTTTGCTGCTGCTGCAAGTTTAATCTGTGTTCCTAAGCCTTGTGATGTATTGCAGATGTATTGCAGTTCCACATGCAATTGTTTGCCTGGAAATGGTGCCATTTATTGCCGCAAACATCTGGAACCTACTGGATTGGAGAAGTTTGTCCCAAAGCATGGTATCTAACAGCCTGTCAATTTTATCGCTAATTTGCATCTCCCTTCCACCCACACCCACTGCCTTTGCAACACGTATGCTGATTGCACACCCATCAAATACAGTGGACTGTGTGTCTGGATCAGAGGTAGTTAATAAGGAACTGAGGGCTAAATGAAATTACTTGTACCTATTAGAGCTATTAAAACTAATGGGATGTTGCATTAAGCTCCATTAAACCAGTAAACCTAATCTAGCTGGGAGAAGCAATTAGATTTTGAGGGTTTTGATCCAGTGAGAACACGCTGATGCTGTATAATTTTGCAGCAATCCTTGTACTGCTTGATTTTACAAGCAATGAGGGTTTATTTTTGTTTTCTGACACATGCATTAAAATGTAACAGGCTCAACCTGCAATCTAAAGTGATATCGGCCCAGGAAAAGTATTATTGGTTGAATATTTTGCATGAATGAATTACCCTGAAGCTACCGAATATCATGCAATGTCAGGTTCTTCTCGGAAGAGGAATTTCTCAAGGGATGCAATTAGGAAAAATGCATTTTTCCTCATCTTGGGCAAAGAATTTGTTGTTAAAAGTGATCTTAGATTGGTGTATATGGTTTCTGGATTGGTGATGAAGTGGCATCCAAAGTCCAGAGAAAGAACAGTAACCAAATTTCAACATATTGATTATATTTTTTGATAGATGAAAGTAGTTTTCATTATAATTTCTGAATAAATAATTCTAAATTATTCCAAATTATTCTGGGGGAAAATATCTGGTGTTGCAGAGCTCTACATTTTTGCCCACGCTTTGACATACCTGCCAAAAGGAAATATAAAGTCAGCTCATTTATATTATAATTTGGAAGCAACAACTGCTGATCCTGTCATTCTAAGACAGAAGTTTCAGCCAAAAGCTAAAGTGACAAGAGTTTAGCTAATGCACCATCAAGATTCTTTCAAAATATGGACTTGAAAGGATCCGATGTAGGGAACAAATGCATAGAATTAAAATCATGCTACCTCCCTCTAGTTTAATCTTGTGTAATATTCAACCAGCCTTTGATATGCCTTTAAATCTGCAAATCCTGCGAATGTACAGTTCTGCAGAACTAACACAGCCCAACCTCCTTCAGTTGGTCTCCTATTTTACTGCACAATTAATCTCTTCTTGAGTGTAATCAGACTGATTGAAAAATCCCATATTTTATTCCTGCACTCTCCAATTTTGCCAAGGCTGTATCCCAGATCAGTGAGTATTAGCCTCCCTCAGTTTGACCCCATTAAAACTATAACTGCCCATTTTAATCCAAACTAAAATTGGTCTTAAAATGTACATAATCCCACCCTTCTTGAAGTTTTCATTTAATGTCTCATATTTTTCCTGGAATGAGAAATTTATTACTTTTCTCACTGCTATGTGAAAAGCAGCTGGACCACTCTAACAAGATCACAGCTGGACCACTCTAACAACCACCATGTCAGACTACAAAGAGAAGCCACTGAAATACAAAAGTATGTGGACAATTTCAAAAGAAAGGCGGAAACCATGAAAATGAACAAAATCTGGCTACCAATATTTAAAAAAACTTCTGAAATCAGGGCATTAAATAAAGAGCAACACTCAAAACACAGGGGAATGCCAGACAGGAAGCAATCAGGGCCAGCTAACACCTCCCAACAAATGATTCTTTGACACTACTAGGCCATTCATTGCTAATCAAGGTGTCCAATTGCAACATTCACACTTGCCTCAAACAGAGAAGAGTTCTTTCTCCCTCCCTTGACATTCCACAGATATATAAATCACACTTGCCTAGTTTCCAACTGACCTCACACCCTCTGAGGATGTCTGCCATAGATGTGGGTGTGTGGTGGAATGTAAAATAAACCATGTGTAGTTCGCGTTTAATGGTCCTTTCGATGTCCATATTATAGACCTTCTTTCAGCAGCCAAGAAGCAAATTCAATCTGTCTTTCTCTGCTTCTCCCTTCATCTCTCTGCACCTGCATAGCTCAAGCCTGAACAAAAATACAACAGTATCCAAAAGTTCCAGGTTCAGCCATCACCCCGGCAATACCTAACCAATCAGCTTAATGTACCTTATTTGACACACACACTGTCACTGATTCCTTGCATGCTCCAACAGGGTGAAAAGTCAGAAAAGAATACTTCTGGAACGTGACCTTACAGCCCAGAAAACTCACAGCAACCCAGTGATTCCAGCCATGAAAGCCTTCAACAATGCTATAATAATGCATTGCCAAGAATCAATAAGAAGAAGGCATTTGAGGTGTGTTTCGTTAGGCATAACCTATAATGTTGTTGTTTATTCGTTCAGTCACTTCCGACACTTTGTGACCTCATGAACCAGCCCTCGCCAGAGCTCCCTGTCGGCTGTCACCAGCCCCAGCTCCTTCAGAGTCAAGCCAGTCACTCCAAGAATACCATCCATCCATCTTGCCTTTGATCGGCCCCTCTCTCCTTCCACAAATCTGTATAAAATCCACATTGAACTGGATTATATGTCAGTGTAGACTCAGAAAATCCAGTTCAAAGCAGATATTTTGGATAATCTGCCTTGATATTCTGGATTATACGGTTGTGTGGAAGGGCACCATCATATGAGATAATAAAAGCAGATAGTCAGAGGAGCAAAGCAGTAGGCACGGGACAGGTGAACAGAGGTGAATGGTACAATGCAAATACTTTATTAGAACAATCATAATGGCTGAGAAACCATAGACATTAAAAGATTTCACTCTTTAATCACAACACAAGAGATTATAAAACTCTATAACAAGAAAGATACATAACACAAAGATCGTATAGCAAAGGGAATAGTAGAAATTAAAGATACATCACTGGGTAACAAAATTAAAATTGACCATGGTTGCTGTCACTTTCAGATCTCCTGGGACATACAATTTGAAAGTAGTTCCCAAATTGTGGTACAAACAATGTTTGCCCCTTCACAGGGAGCATTAATGGTATCATCCTTTGCGAGCACTTCCTCCACTGGAAGTATTAACTGTATCACCCTTTACAATTACTGTCATTATATTTTATATTTTATATTGAAGGAAGAGAAAATACTGAACCTGTAGTGGTTGATGGAAATGAGCTAAGAAGTGTTGAAAAAGAAAATATGCAAATCAGTGCCTCAAATTTAGAATATGGTATCATCTTGCCATGAGTAAAGCAACAGGGCAGTGGTTGTGTAATTCTTGAGATCCAAGAACACGGCAAGGAGAGAACAAAAGGGGAAGGAGGTCCCAAAACATACCCGCACAATCGAATCATTAAAAAATTATTTCCAACTATTTTAGTCTGGTGAAAACAGTAGGCTTGTTTGATCCAAAAAAATTGGTTCAAAACTCATTTCAGATGTAGGGGGCGCCAGTGGTTCGATTCTAAAGTCAATTCCTATTTTCACAGAAAAAAAAGTTCAAAACTTTTCGAACCTTCCGAGACTTTAATAGTTTGAAAGTGTTATTTCCTGTTTCATTGCATGGTCTCTACTTTGAAAGTACTTGGTTTACTCCAGGAGCGGGTTATAACTCGCTTCTGTGACTTTAAAATGGCTGCATTTAATGGCTTGAGGTAGAAGCAGAGCAAATCCATGCTTCAAGTGAGTTATAAGGGAGAAACATGAATTTGCTCCGCTTCTTCCTCAAGCCATTAAAGACACCCAGTTTTAAAGTCACAGAAGCAAGTTATAAGGGTGAAGCTGAATCACCGAATCATTTCCGACTCACTTCATGAGTCGTTAAAAAAATGGCAAAAAAACTTCGAAATGGCAAAGGACTTCCGGGTTTTCTCAAAAACTTCAAAATGGCTTCAAAAAGGAAATCTTTCCAACTTTATTCAGAATAATAAAAGTTCCAACTGGACCTAACCGTGCCTAGAAAACAGGTCTCTGAGATGTCCCCCACTTCAAATAGTCTGGATAGGCTTAGCAAAACATGTTCGAGGCTGAAATTACTACTGCTTAATGCCAGGTTGATGAATGGGCACACAATGTTGATCCAGGATTTGATCTCGGATGAACATGCTGACTTGGCCTCTATAATGGACACCTAGCTAGATGAACCTGTCAGGGTCAACTTATTCCAGCTTTGTCCACTTGCGACCTCTATACAGCTGAAGGTAAGGTCCAAGGTACAGAGAGATGGAGTGCTTCAAAATGTATTACAGCAGTGGTTCTCAACCTGGGATTCCCAGATGTTTTTGGCCTTCAACTCCCAGAAATCCTAACAGCTGGTAAACTGGCTGGGATTTCTGGAAGATGTAGGCCATTTTTGGCCTGCCACTTCCAGAAATCCCAGCCAGTTTACCAGCTGTTAGGATTTCTGGGAGTTGAAGGCCAAAACCATCTGAGGATCCCAGGTTGAGAAACACTGTATTAAAGTGTCAGTGTAAAAGCACCCCCAATCACCTGTCTCAATACTTTTTCTGAACTTGAGTAGCCTAAGTGACTAACTTATGCATGCATTTATTCAGAGATAAATTATAGCAATCAGTGTATGCACAATTCAATCATTCAAAGGCTTAAAGGCTCTTTTGCTTCCTAGTTCTAAGAATGTGCATGTGTAACAAAAGTAGCAGTGTGTAGAATTTGTAATTTATCTTTGAATAAATGCATGCATAAGTTAGTCACATAGGCAATGTGTGTCACCTCAAAGGAATTCCCATAATTCGGAAGCCTTAAAGCCTTTGAGTGACTGAATAATTTGTAAACAGATTGTTTTAGGTCTTCCAGTGAAAAGAAGAAAAATAAGAAAATGGTTCAGTATTCTACCCTTCTGATACAACAATCTCAGACGAGCGCAAAAGCTGGCACCAGTTCTTTGGCATACTCATAATGGACAGGTACACGCAGGTTTGTAACTGGAGTTGGATTGCATTCGTTTTTCATATTCCCTATCCACAATAATGTAAAATTGTGTGCATCACCATTTACAATACCATGATGAAATGCCTTCAAGATTTTATTGAAAAGGGATGCATTTCACAGACTTTGATATGTCATTTAGCTTAATTATTTGTGTTAATTCCCCAACTAGAGTAGGCCACATCAAATGAATGGAACTTTTGTGTCTTGAATTAACAAGTTCAAATTTAGGGTCAACTTTAAGTGAGGTATGAGGGATTTCGATTGTTAAAGGCAAAGTGTAATTAAATCGTCCCTTATCTACATCATTAAATTTCAGTATGTACAATTACTCATAACAACCATGGTACAATAGATATGGATTAAAATTGGTTTGTTATTCCACCTGGTTGGCAGGATATCTGCCTTGACACTTGTGATTGTTCAGAGCATAATTTGGTTCAAATTCCAAGACCTCTTTTATTTCTCCTGTCCAGGAGAGAAATGTGGGGGTCAAGGAACTAAGAGGAAGGACCTTAGCTGAGAGTAAGGACCTGATCATATCTGTCGCCGGAATTGCCACACATTGTGGCAAATCTGACTTTGCCTAGCAGGGATGGGGTTAACCTGTCACTCCATGCCTCGCATTGCCCAGCTTCCCCCCACCTCATCCCACGTGTGGAAGCATCCACTGCCCCCCCCCCAATTGATCCCAATGTAACACAGGAAGTTTCTTTTTTAATTTTGCAATGGAGCCCCACCGGAAGTAGCTGTACATCATGAGATGGGAGCTGATGGTCTCCATTGCAAAACTAGAGGGGAACCGGCATTGCCACCAACATTTTTCCCATCTGATGAGGTTGTGAGATGCAAAAGAAGGTCAAAAACAAAGACTCCCTGGGGATAAGAGGGAGACTTTCAGCTGAGCCTTTTCTTTTTCATCCTTCTCAGATGGGTGCTCATCTCCTGATCCTTCCATTATAATTCCAAATGAGAGTTTCATGGGGCAAACACTGAGATAAACTTTTTTCTCACATGTCTATGGTCATAAAGGGGGACATTTGTGGAGGCAGGTGCAGCCAGGTTACTAGGTTGTCAGGTTGTCTTAAAAAAAATGATCGGGACAGTGACTAAAGGGGAGCCCCTTTGGCAGCCATCCCTTCCAGCATCATAAAATCCTCTCTAGATGTCCAAACTCACATGCATGCACACTATCTAGTGTGTTTGTCTAGCTGACCTAGCCGGCAAGCACACAAGCAATGCCTCTAAATGGAAAGTGGAAATTCAGGGAGCTAGACATGGCAGAAGCATCACAGTGCCAAGGTGGATCCGGAGATATGGGCCGAGGCATCAGCCAAGAAAGATGAGACCACTGGAGATTTTTTTTGGCAGTGTTGTCATCCTAGGGATTACAAGGGGAAAGTCTTGTACTGTAGATCAGAGATGAGGCAGCTACAAATTCATGAAGAACCAAATCCATGGGGGGGGGAGCTCTCAAAAGTTGAGGGCTGATGGTGTTAAGATCCATGTATCTGTTTTCTAAATAATTTTGGGGCAAAGGACATTTTTGTGTATTCTCAGTAGAAAATTGAAGCATGGGGGTATTTTTCCTTCCTCTCGATCTCCTTTCTTTTTTCTTTTCATTTGCTTCCCAGTAATTGTCTACATATACTCCCTTATGTCTTCTCGTTCCCACTTTTCTTTTTTCTTGCTTTCCTTCTCCCAAATCCTGCCTCAACATTTCCTCCTACCCTTCACCCCTTTTCTCTTTCTCCCAGCCGCAACTACTATCCCCAGTTCTTCTCTTCCTTCTTCTCGTCTTCATCTTCTTGCATATATAAGAAGCCATAACATTCTTTGTAGATCTTGTGAGGTTTCTGAACAACATTACATAGTGCCCCAAACCAGAAAGCCCAAATCCAGATGGAGAAGATGGATTGCCTGGAGCTGAGTGAAGTGCCTCATTTTGTCCATGTCCACCCCTGATTTGTAGTAATCAAGGACAAATTTAAAAGATAATAATTTAACATCTCACTCAGTCCAATACAGAAATGTTTTGGAGATTTTTTTTCTCCTTGGTAAGCCTTAATATTTTGATTGTCAGCAGTAGGTGAAGTTTCAGTTGTTTCAATGTTGTAAAGATGTTTATTATTCCAAAGATTTGGAAGAACCCAAACTCAGCAAGACCCCCGCATAATGAAAACTACAGATCCACATATTTAATCAATGCTTTGTTTATTAAGATATTGAGAAGTTACCATTCAAGTTGAGATGAGACATGCAGCAGGTTTTCACATATTGCAAAGGAAAGCATAGGGTAAAGCAAGGGAAAGCATATGAGAAACACAGAAAGAGTTTTACTTTTAAAGATTTACTCTGCAGTTTAAAGCTACACATGATATCCCATCTATGTTTACGCAGGACATGTCCCATAGAAATGAGCTGTAAATTTAGGGAAATGAGGATAGAATGAGAACAGGTTTCTGACTTCAAGCATTAAAATATGGTAGAATCTCTAAGATGGTGTTTTGATTATTCAAACAAAATGCATTGTAAGACAAGAAGAAGACTGTAAGTAGGAAGAAGAAAGGGATATTTACCTATCCCCAACTTCTATCTCTTTGATATATTGCTTTCCTTTGCCAGACTGAGTGCTGGTCCAGAGAATTGCCAACTTTATTTGGTCTTTTTGTACCGGACGTAAAGACATTTGAAGCCAGCATATTACATTAAAAGTGTACTATTTCATTGTAGTTTATTCAAGGCTACCTTATTCCCTCAAGAAACTGGCCCTTCTAACAACTCAATAGAACAAAGAAAGAAATGCTACACTGATGGAGGATACTGTACCTTTGGATATTATCTTTCATGAAGAGACAAAATCCATCCCACTCCACCTATATTTAAATATAATCAGCTACCAAGGGTTAAACAGGTAGCTGGGGCCATTTCCAAAGATCAAGAAGAAGAATATCCTTTAAATATTTGAACAGATCTAAATGATCAAGGGAGCAAAGAGCAGACAGGCAGGGCATGATGCCTTCAATGCATCCTTGTCCCACTGTGAGAATTAGGCCCGCCACCAAGAAGAAAGTTTCTTTGCCTCAGCCTCTGCAACAACTGGCAGTCCAGAGAATGAAGCAAAGAAGAAGATGCAGAGGACTGCCATCTTCTATAAAGGGTCATCCAAATACATTTTCCATTTATTTCCTTACATGGATCACAACTGTTCCTTTATTCTGGTTTAGCAAATTTACCAAGAGCAATTAGACTCTGGGTGCAATTATGGTGGATATAATACAGGAAGGGATGGTTGGCCACAAACTCAAGGGCTTCCCGATGTTGACGCCTATCCCGGGGGCAACGTGGAGCCTCTGCTTCTTCACCACCCTCCTCATCAATCTCAAGGAATGTATCATGGACCAGTAGAGTAAGAGCAGCTCCTTCTGTGCATGTAGCTCGAGAGAAATCAGCCTTCTCGGGATCAGAGAGATCATGCAGACCCAGGTATTCATGGAGATAAAGGCTCTTCTCCAAACTGAACTTAGGGATGAAAACATCTACCTCCTCAGGCTTCAGGTGGCAGGACCAGTCAAGCAGATGCTCATGGGTAAGAGCTTCTTCCAGCTAGAGGAACAAACACACATTTGTGGTGAGACCATCATCACACAAAAGGGCTCCTACCAAGAAGTAATACTTTTGGATCAACATTGTCTGATTTGATGGCCAAAGATGGGATAAATCCATAAAGACTTTAGTCAGACAAATGGAAAGATGTTGGAAGAAGTGTCTCACCTGTTCAAGGGCTTCTTGGCTGCAGTCTAGTGGGAGCAGAATATACAAACTCAGTTCATGGTCTTTGTAGGGGAGCTCAAGCACTTGCACCTGAGTACTGCAAATTTCAAGGATGCCTGTGTTGTAAACACCCTTCCTGTTCATCAGCTGCACAGAGTAGCATTCTTTCTGGAAAAAAGATAGAAAGAAAACAGGTAAATGTAGGATGGAGGGAATCATTCTTCTGATTTCATTGTGTAAATGAATTATTTTGACTATAAATATGAAGTCATAGGTAATGATGCTGAGATTGATGAAACAAGCCCAACATCCAATTGCAACATCTGGAGCTAATGCTGATTATCAATCAACATTTGTTGAAATATTATTCCTTGAATAGGCCTACACCATTTGCTACCAGTTGACCTGAGGCCAAAATAACCTCTGTATCTCAAAAATGCAAACAAATTGCCAAATCTATCAACTACTTTTTGTGTTTTTGATGCTTTCCTCCTCTATGAAAAAAGATACACAATAATGCAAGAAAGCCCTAAAATACTCAGAATAAGGAGCATTGTTCCCAAAGAGCACTCTAATGCTGCTAACTTCAACTGCATAAATGCCATCAACACAACATCGAATATTTTGATTTGCAAAGTTATAGATGATATTGTTAACCTGCCTTGCACTGCAAGTCTGGGGGAAAGAAGCAATACTCATATACAAAATATAACTCACCACATCTGTACAGTGTGGGTAGAATGGAGCTTCTACTGTGAGTGCTTTGTCAAACTTCACTTGCCATTGTCCCTTGAAGTAGAGAGCATTCACCATCAGCAGCTGAAGAAGACAATCAAAGCTGTCCTTGGGGAGGAGACACTTGATTTTACCTTGCAAAGAAATGAACAATTATTGGTTTGCAAAAGTTTATTTAACCCAGAAGCAGATTGGAAAAGACAAGGGGAAAAAACTAGGAGTTTTCAGCCAATCTTGATGCATAATTAATTACTAGGTTTTTGAACAATCATGTCAGGACCAACAATTAGAAGGCTTCCTGCCAGAAGGTTTTTCAGGAAGAAACAGTGACTGGTGTGTGCATACCATGTGTCTGGACCTCAACCCAAAGGTTTATGATTCTCCTCACTTCCTCGGGGGCATCGTGGATGTCTGCTCCCTCCACATGTGACCAATACAGCTTCAAAGCACAATAAATGAATTTCTGAACAGAAAGAGAAAAAGTGATCCAGGTATCAGTATATTTAACATCAAAAATGAATTTCAGTGATCAAATTGCCTCTCTAACTTCAGTAGTATACAGCCTATAGCTCTCAACGATCTTGCAGAGCTGAAAAGTTTTTGTCCTCTACAGGCCAAGAAAGATAAAGCCTCTCTGAGCATGGAATTTCAGAATGCAAATGTAACTACTGAAAAATATTTGTTGTTTGTTAACTATCCTAAATTCATACTACACTTCTGTAAAGTCTCAGAAAACTGGATTTGCTGGTAAAACACTGTAAAACAAGTATCAGTATAACAAGAGTTCCATGCAGAACCTGTGCCATGGGCCTCTTCTGTCGCTGAAAATCAGAGTGTTACCTGAATAAAGGCGATGGCATGGTCTCCATAGAGCTTGTTGGCAAAACTCAAAGTATAGTTGGTGCTGGGTGCATTCAGGGTTGCAAGGATTTTGCTGAATGCAGTGTGGATTCCGTCAGGTGAATCACACTCATAATCTGGAACATCCTAATCATGAGAAAGGTAAGTTAAGTTCAACAAGCCTTTGTCGGTAGGGCCTAAAATATGTTTTGTTCTTCCTTTCTCTATAGTCAGCTGCTAAACAGATGTCCTGTCACATTACATTATATATTTATCAAGACACTAAAAAAAAGATAAGTGAACACTTATCCTTACAACTTACTCTTTCAGGACAATCTGGGTCTTCATGGCAGACTGGCTCAGGACGGGTTCTAGGCCTATCACAGGTTGGTTCAGGGCGACATGGTTCTTGATGTTGTCTTGGCCTGGCACAGGTTGGTTCAGGGCGAGATGGTTCTTGATGTTGTCTTGGCCTGGCACAGGTTGGTTCAGGGCGAGATGGTTCTTGATGTTGTCTTGGCCTGGCACAGGTTGGTTCAGGATGCGATGGTTCTTGGTGTTGTCTTGGCCTGGGACAGGTTGGTTCAGGACGCGATGGTTCTTGGTGTTGTCTTGGTCTGGGACAGGTTGGTTCAGGGCGAGATGGTTCTTGATGTTGTCTTGGCCTGGAGCAGGTTGGTTCAGGACGAGATGGTTCTTGATGTTGTCTTGACCTGGGACAAGTTGGTTCAGGACGAGATGGTTCTTGATGTTGTCTTGGTCTGGGGCAAGTTGGTTCAGGGCGAGATGGCTCTTGATGCTGTCTCGGCCTGGGACAGGTTGGTTCAGGACGACATGGTTCTTGATGTTGTCTTGGCCTGGGGCAGGTTGGTTCAGGGCGAGATGGTTCTTGATGTTGTCTTGGCCTGGGGCAGGTTGGTTCAGGGCGAGATGGTTCTTGATGTTGTCTTGGTCTTGGACATGTTGGTTCAGGACGAGATGGTTCTTGATGTTGTCTTGGTCTTGGGCATGTTGGTTCAGGACGTCTTGGGTTTTGGCAAGTTTCATCTTTTTCTTGTACCTGCAATGAAATTATAAAATTTCTGCTCTGAACAGTTCATCCTTGTACAGTGCATTCTAGTTACCCTCAGGCCTCAAATGGATTCTCTTTCAAGTCACACTGAAGTTCCCAAATATATGGGATATATAACGTGAAATATATATAATGTGAAATCGAGATGAGCACCACCCTCCAGAGTTGGACACGACTAGACTTAATGTCAGGGGAAATCTTTACTACAATTGAAAAAAGGATTGTCAATTTCATATTTTGATATTTCATTGGGGATGTATATGTTTTGAAAAAGTATATTTTCACTTTTTACATTTAAAAAAATCATAGTCACTTTTCTGTCTTCAGATGTGTGTTTCTACCTAAATATCAAACAGTGTGATGTTGAGATTACTGTACATAAAGGACCCCAGTAATTTCTTTGAGCTTTGTTTGATATACCTTGAACATGGTTGCTGATCGTCCAAAGCTTCTGATTGCTCCCAGGTATCTTCTGTTTAGGGAGCTGACACATTCATTAACTTCATCCCAATGCAAGACCTTGAGTGAAATTGTGAAATTATTTCAGATATTTTGATCAAATATGAACAATATTTAACTTTGTGTGTATTTTGGGTAGATTCCTATTTGCTATCAGTTACAAAGTGGAGATCCACATGTTTCACAAGCTTATGGACAATTTCACAAACCCATGACATAATATCTAAATTATGCCAAATTGATGATCCACATTACTGTTGGATTGTTTAGGCAAGGAAAATATCTACCTTGTGATAACAGAAATATGCCTCTTTGTGACAGAAGTGGGTATAGAAATGTTTTCTGTACCCATGTATTATGTATTGCATATGAGATGTAAGTCTGTACACAAGCTGGGCATCATATACAGAATTTCTTCTGAATAAATATATTCTAGGGCATAATTTTAGGACATTAATAGTGAAAAACACCACAGAACAGGCAAGAACATTAATAGATTGAGAAAGAGAGGAGTCAAATATGCTTTTCAGTAAAAATTGACATATATTTTCATTAACAGCAATGAAAGCAACAATCCTTGCTAAACTGTTGCAAAGCACAACAAGCTCCTATAGACACATATGATGCAATTAATATATCTTGGGGAATATTTCAGATATTTATATCCTGCCCTTCTCACCCCAGGACAGGGGGGGGGCTCAGGGGGGCTCACAACCGGCAACTATTAGATGCCAAACAAATAGTAGCAATAAAATCACAATTAAAACATTAGTTAAATACAAGAAATTATAAACATTAATTTAAAAATTAAACAAATCCAAATCCAGAGTTGGAATACCAAATGGAAACAAGGATTTGTGTGTAAATTGGATAGGCATACTTAAACAAAGTAGGACTCCAAAGCAGAGTCTGATAGGGCATATTTGATTTGGTCTAAGATGAACAATCACCCCAAAAAGAGTATAATAATTAAGCAAAGAGCAGATACGGCAAACCTGTATGTCAATCAAGACAGTCTGAAGGTTCTGTCCTTTCTACTTGGTAATGCCTACCTTCTCAATCTCAGCTGCCTGTTCACATCCAGATGCATAGGCAAGCAGACCAAGAGCAGAGGTAGCATTCACGGGGGCAAACAGAAGGTTCTCACATGGATGCTCCTCCCTCAGTCTATGGTAAGTGTCGATGGCAAATTTGGCATTGGCTTCAGGCAGAGTGGTCATGGTGATGTTCAAAAGGCCTAAGGGAAAAACAAAAGATCCAATACTGTACAGTCTGTCAGAATATTACTTCACTCCTACTTTTATAACCCATCTTATTGAGATGAAACACTTTGCTGATCAGGAACACAGAGTTATAATCTAACCAACTCCAAAAGCTGCACTTTCTAAGGACCTATGACATTCCATTTGATATCATTAAACACAAGGGCACCTAAAGGTTTCAAGGAAAACTCCTCACCTGGATTTCAATAGAGATGATCAGAGTCTGCTAGCTGAGTGAGATGCTCTCCTGAAGTGAGGTTGCTGGTATTTATACTAAGCTTCATACACTCCCATGGCCATTAAAGATGCTTGTGTTTCCAAATCTGCAACAGTTTGATTAAATATAATTTACATAATGAAATTGCTGTAATGCATAAACTGGACATTTATAATCATCCAATGTAATTATCATAGGATATTACTCATACAACTCTTGTGACCTTGTATAATTGTATACTTTATGCTGCAGGTTTCATAACCAAGCAGTGGCAAGGTATTTGTAACACTGCACATATTTTAATAGGTTTTTCTATGTTCTTTAAAGTTAAGGGATAGATAGAAAGATAAAGGATGAATGGATAGATAGATCCCCTACTCCTGCAGTACTTCTTTGTCCTTGTTATTAGTTTTGGAAGATCAGAGTTCACTCTGCAAGGATGGCCACATTTTCACAATTCAAATATAAGGCACAAACCCCAAAGGTTTGTAGGGGGGTAAAGCTCTATGAGCCCATACTCTCAGGTCCTTAATCATGGTCAAGCCCTCTATATGTCTTCCTTGTCCACAGATTCAATAATTTGTAGTTTGAAAATACCCCCCCCACACACACACACACACATTCACACACACACATATACCCAAATAAAAATGCCATTTTACTACATCATTGTATATAACAGGACTTGAGAATCTATGGAAGTTGGTATCCACAGGGGATCCTGGAAAAAAACTCTAGCAGATACCTAGTCCTCACTGTACTTTTGAAAGGCCACTCCCACTACTAATAATAACATGAACAGCTTCTTGTTTACTACTTTATTCTGAGGATCAAATTAGTAGACATATCTGGCTAAGAAATAAGTTCTGCTGGAGATGTTTCTACATCTCATCAGTGAGGGCAAAACATTATCAAGGTCAGGCATGTAGCCGGGGAGGGGGGCTTGAGGGGCTTCAGCCCCCCCCCCCCCCGAAATTCTCATGGTGGTTCGCGAAAAGGCCTTACTGGTGCATTATTTAAACTGTTATGTTTATTCATATCATGATCTGATCACCATACTCAATGTATCTCATATGCATGGGGGTATTGGGGTAATGATACAAAAGGTTTGCTAGGGAAGACTCTCTTTCACTCAGACTCACTCCCCCCCCCAAAAAAACCCTGAAAAAAACTCAGCCCCCCCCCAAATTGAAATCCTGGCTACGGGCCTGATCAAGGTCATAGGAGGGGGGCTTGTCAGCTATGGTGCCAAGTTCTGAGATGCCTTCCTTCTGAAGGTCTGATTGGTTTCCCCGTGGATTCTTTTTTGGCCAGATACAACCGTGACTATTTACTGAATGCATATGCATAAATTTTTAACAATTTTAAGCCTTTTCAGTCTGTTTTTACTTGTTTACGTGTTTAGTACATTTTAGTCTATTTCAATTATTTTTATTATTTTAAGTTATTTTAAATAATAATAGCTTAAGTAGCCAGCGATGCCCAGGTTAGGTTTTTTGTAATGCTATTTATAAGAAACAATCATTGTTTGCTTTTGTTTTTATGAATGCGTTTTTAGAAAATGCATAAGGATGTGAGTGAACTACAACTACTCACATTTTGAGTCAACTCCTCCCAAATCCCACCAGCATTCGAAGTTGGTTAATTTAACACCCAATAAGTGAAGGGCCTAAATTGCTGAAGTTTTACCCTGCTGTTGATACTTTAGCCTGATATTTTAATCTGATTCATAGCTTGGATGTACAAACTGGTTTGTATACTACAGATTTAACTTTTAACTTTTAATTCTTTGCTGTGTTTACTGTTTGTTTCATTTTGCTTTGATGCATTTTATGTTAAATTCCATTAGTTGTTTTTACTTTTATTTCTTTTGGTGCACATTGTATTGGTGTAGGTTAATTGTTGTATATTTTATGTTGTTCTTGTTGCATTGTTGTTGCCTTGTAAGCCGCCTCAAGTTCCTTCGGGGAGATAGGGTGGGATATAAATAAAGTTATTATTATTATTATTATTATTATTATTATTATTTACTGACACAAAAACAAAGTATGTCACAGCAAACGAGATATATATGCAGGATTTCGTATCACAAAATCACAAGTAGAACACTTCCCAAAATCACAAGTATCACAAAATCACAAGTAGAACACTTCCCAAGCGTRTATAAGAYACAATCATTTTCTTGTAMTATTATTATTATTATTATTATTATTATTATTATTATTATTATTGYTTATGTTGAGTATGTGTMCCYAGTTTGACAGATCCATTGTCAGTTGGGTTCATAGTGCTCTCTGATTGTGGATGAGCTACAACMCCCAGTCTTCAAGGTCAATCTCCTCCAATCCCCATCAGTATTCAYAGTTGGCCATGTTGGGTACTTGCACTAAGTGTGATCCAGATCCATTGTCTCTTGGGTTTACAATGCTCTCTGGAWGTGGATAAACAATAACTCCCAACCTTCAAGGTCAGTCCCTCCAATCRCCATCAGTATTCAAKGTTGTGTATGTTGGGTATGTTRYCCAAGTGTGATCCAGATCTGTTGTCATTTTACTTTACAATGCTSTCTGGATGTGTGTAAACTATAACTCCCAACTTCCAAAGTCAATCCCCTCCAAACTCCACCAGCATTTAGATTTGGTCATGCGGATAATGTGTACCAAGTTTGGTCCAGGTCCGTCACTAGTTACATTCAGAATGATCTCTGGCTGTGGGTGAACTATAACTCTTAACTGCCAAGGTCAATTCCCTCAAAACTCTATTAGTATTAAAAGGTATGTGTGCCAAATTTGGTCCAGATCTGTTGTTGGAGTTACAGGGCTGTCTGGATATGGGGTGAACTATAAATCAAGGGTCTATCCCCCAAACCCCTTCAATATTTTCTGTTGGTCATGAAGGTTCTGTATGCTATGTTTCATTCAGCTCCGTTGTTTGTGGGGATCACAGTGTTCTCCAGAAGTATTGGAAATCTTCTACAAGCACACATACAGACATATTTTCACTTTTATTATATGGATAGATAATTAAAATAATGTGTATATATATATATATTATTCTTATTCATTTTTATTCAGAAATAGGTGGAAAGGACTAGAAAGAACAAAACAATACAAAAAAGATATTTTTATAATATATAAAACTTAAACGATTACATTTAACACAACTAAGTCTAAAACAATCACCCTAACCTAAAACATACTTACACTAATAAACACATATTAGACATAGCACTGTTGGAACTATTCTATGAAGCTCCCATTCATCAACTGTTGATCGAATTCATAAATTCAATAGTTAAAATTTGCGCCTACTGTTTCTGTTAATAAAGTGTTAAATAAGTCCCAATCTTTCTTGAAGTTGACCAAGAATTTCTCCTTAATCAGCATTGTCAGTTTCTCCATCTCCACTTGTTGACAAATCTTTGTTAGCCACTCTTCTTGCATTTGGACGATTAATTTCTACCATCTCTGCTCATAAACGATTCTTGCTGCGGATATGTTGTCATAATTACCTATGTTTTATTTCAAGTCAATTGTTCAGCATTCCCAAGAAAGAAAACTAGTTTCATCATGATTTTGACCGTAACCATTTCTTTCAACATCATATATATTTTAACCCAGTATTTCTGGATGTTTTTTGCAAGATCAACACATATGATAAAATGACCCAACATTTCTCTCATATTTCCAACATCTAGTAGAACTGCCTTTATACTTACATTTAATATTTATATCTATATATTATATTTTCAGTGTATCATGGACCTTGTATCATGTACCAACTCCTTTAGGGAAAAGGTTTGCAAGGCTAAAGCGCAAAACAAGCTCAGGTTTGCCAGGGACATTAAAAACAATAAAAATGGCTTCTTTGCTTACCTCATAGAAAAAGGAAGAACAAGGAGGCAATAGGGACTCTGTGAGGAGGAGAAGATGGGGTAATGCTGACAGGGGATAGGGAAAAGGCAAAACTACTTAATGCCTTCTTTGCCTCAGCCTTCTCATAAAAAGAAAGTTGTCCTCAACTTTGGCAACATGGAGTGGATGAAGGATTAGGGGAAATCCAGCCCCAAATAGGGAAACAAGTCTTCCAGGAATACCTGGCCGCTCTCTCAAGTCCCCAGGGCCAGATGAGCTACACCCAAGAGTATTGAAGGAACTAGAGGAAGCAATTTCAGAACAATTGGCAATCATCTTTGAGAGTTCTTGGAAAACGGGACAAGTTCCAGCAGATTGGAGTAGAGCAAATGTGGTCCCTATCTTCCAGAAGGGAAAAAAGGACAACCCAAACAATTACTGTCTGGTCAGCTTCATGTCGATATCAGGCAAGATTCTGGAAAAGATCATTAAGAAAGTGGTTTGCGAACACTTAGAAACAAATGCGGGCATCGCTAATAGTCAACACGAATTTATCAGAAACAAGTCATGCCAGACAAATCTGTCCTCTTTTTTTGTTAAAGATATAAGCTGGGTAGATGCAGGGAATGCAGTGGATGTAGCTTATCTTGATTTCAGTAAGACCTTAGACAAGGTCCCCCATGACCTTCTCACAAACGAAGTAGTCAAATATGGGCTAAGCTAAACTATGCTTAGCTGGATCTGTACTTGGTTAAGCGAACGAACCCAAAGGGTGCTCACCAATGCTTCATCCTAGGAAGAAGTGATGTGTGGAATGTCGTAGGTTTCCATCCTGGGCCTGTTCAACATCTTTATTTATGACTTAGATGAAGAATTAGACAGCATGATTATCAAGTTTGCAGACGACACCAAATTGGGAGGGATAACCAATACCCCAGAAGACAAGAGCAGAATTCAAAATGATCTCAACAGATTAGAGATGGGCAAAAACTAACAAAATGAAGTTGAACAGTGAACAGAAAAAAAATGAAATGCAAAGATACAGAATGGGGGACGCGTGGCTCGAGAGCAATACATGTGAAAAAGACCTTGGAGTCCTCATGGACAGCAAGACAAACGTGAGTCGACAATGTCATGCTGTGGTAAAAAAGCCAATGGGATTTTGGCCTGATTAAATAGGAGTATAGTCTCTATTCTGCTTTGGTCAGACCACACCTGGAATACTATGTCCAATTCTGGACATTGTAATTGAAGGAAGGTGTTGACAAGGTGGAATGTTTCCAGAGGAGGGTGACTAAAATGATCAAGGGTCTGGAGAACAAACCCTATGAGGAGTGGCTTAAAGAGCTGGGCATGTTTAGCCTGAAGAAGAGAAGGCTGAGAGGAGACCTGATGGCCATGTATAAATATGTGAGGGCAAGTCATAGGGAGAAGGGAGCAAACTTGTTTTCTACTGCCCTGTAGACTAGGACATGAAACAATGGCTTCAAACTACAGGAAAGGAGATTCCACCTGAACATTAATTAGAACTTCCTGACTGTGAGAGCTGTTTAGCAGTGGAACTCTCTGCCCGGAGTGTGGTGGAGGCTCCTTCTTTGGAGGCTTTTAATCAGAGGCTGGATGGCCATCTGTCATAGGTGCTTTGAATGCAATTTTCCTGCTTCTTGGCAGGGGGTTGGACTGGATAGTCCACAAGGTCTTTTCCAACTCAATGATTCCACCCCAAGAAGCAATCTGCATGGAAAATCGAATCAAAGGGTGTGACAGTTTCAGACATATCCTGTAGTCTGGGTGATTGTGGTGGTGGTAGTTGTGGTTGATTATGATGATTATTATAATTATGTTGCTGTTCTGTTGTTGTTGTTGTTGTTGTTGTTGTTGTTATTTGCATTCAAATTATTTCTATCCTATGATGATCTTAAGATAACTCTATCACAGGGTAATCTTGGTAAATCAATATTTCACTGTGTTCCAAGATCTCATCTTTTGTAGTTTAGTTAGAAATGTTTAAACTGTGACATGAGATAATTCCTCATTCGTTTCATATGACCAGTGGCTGCTGCTGTTACAGACTCCGCTGTTCTTGGGACCCAGATGGCAACCACCACTCTCACAGTGACATAAATGCACAGATTTCATATGCATATGCATTGGGTGCTGATTCAAAGGAAAGCACAGCAGTAATTTGGAAATGGGCGAACAACATTCTTACTGGGGCTAGGAGTCATATTTTAAAGAATTGATAACATGAAGGCTCCCTTGTTCAAGGCTTACCAGTCAAGTTCAGAATCTCCTTGTTACAGGTAGGAAATGTCAATTTCTAGAATTTAGAGTGTAATACAGAAAAAAGTAATCAAAGTTAACTTGAAACCTTTCCATTAAAATCTTTCAAGTTCGGCAGTACATAACTTTTTTTCTCTATTTCTCAATTCATACTGATGAGGTTCAGAAGAGGCCAGCAGAGGCACAGTAATATCAAATATTTTAAACTGTCACAACATGTGTTCCCAGGACCCCTTTTGAAATACTTCTTTTGACTTCCTTCCCACTTCTTGATCACACTAGTGTAAGTATAAAATTGTACTGGTTGATGTTTCCACAGTTTATTATATCTTAAAATTCTTCTTTGTATCTTAAAGTTAGGGAGATAGAGGCACCAGAATGATGACAGACTATCCTCATTACAAATGCTAGATGAAGGAAATCATCATGGTATCTGGGACTTGCTGACCTGAGAACATGGTAAGAAAAAGATTGCCTTGGACAGACTCTCAGGTAAAATATTCAGCTATGCAACAGTATGGGCACTTCCACACAGGACTTTATCCCAGGTGCAATTGGGTTTCTTAAATGCGATTGTGCACAGGTTAAAGTCCATGCACCTCCCCCCAACATCCATGCTTTCATCGGGAGGAGGTGTTCAGATGCCCTGCCAGACTTTCCAGCAGGGCACTCGGACACAAAACAAACCCCTCCCCTCCCAGGAAAAGCCTTTAAAAAAGAAAATAACTTAATCAGTCATCATTCCCTCTTCTCCAGAGTTCTCCTGGTGCATAGAAATGATGCACCAGAAGAAGAGCAGCCAGGAGCGATTTCCCCCCTTCTCCTGGCACATCATTTCTATACACCAGGACAGCTCCAAAGAAGATGTAATGGCAGCCAGGCAAGTTATTTTTAAGGGCTTTTCTGGGGGTTTGGGGAGGGGGTGGGGGCTCTCTTGGGTTTGTTGAGCTCCAGGAGCTCAACAAACCCGAGACAGCTATGTGGATGGGCACCAGAAGTTGCGCAATGTGGTCCCCGGACCCAATCCACACATCGTCCACAGCTGGAGACCTGGGTCTTCTGAAAGACCCAGGTCTTTCCAAGCTGCCAAATTACTTCATCACAAAACAGGATTTTCCTGCTTTGTTCCGAAGGAATGGAAAATGCGGGAGGGTGCACACTTATGACAAGCCAAAATAGTAAAAGCTCTTCAGATCTTGTTCTACTGCAAATACTATAATCTCTGAACTGAAACTGATGGGGGTCGAAACTTAACATCTTAAAAGCCACAGGTTCCACACTCCAGTATACAAAGTGTAAACAATTGCCTGGAAGTATACAATATTCAAAGTTTGAGATTTATTCTACAAAAGGGCATATATGAGATTGTTGTGCAGAAAATTGTATTTTCTATTCAGAAAACAGTTTTCTGTGCAGGAACCTTGATTCAAAAATGCCACTTCAAGGAGGAGGGAATCATGTGCCTTTTTTCATGCAGAGCAAGCCTTAAATTGTGATATTCTCTCTGTCAGGATTCCCCTTGTCATGGGTTTGCTATCACCTCCGAAACCCATTTTACCTATTATTTGAATATTTTCAAATATTCTTTTCATTCATACCTGGAAGTATGTATCACTTGATGCAAGAGTAGATGTATATGAACAGACATGCATAAATATACAGTATGATTTTTTTTAATGTCCAAATCACATGGGTTTTTTTTTTCAGAAAATCGGTGCTTAAGCAGGATCATATTTCTAAAAGAGTATCATTTTCCTCCTTTCTCCCCAATTTCCAGGAATGATTGACAGGTATGTCAACTCACAAAAATGAACAGGGCCTGCTTGTTGACTTTCCCTGGTGTATTTGATACACAGATATAAAGGAACTACAGATTTTTTAAAAATTCTTGTCAGGGTTGTCTTTTCACAGTTTTAAACATACATTCAATCGGGAACCAAAAAGAAACAAATAGTGTGACATGTACAAATTGTGCTTACAATGTTGCTTAACAGTTGGTGACAAGCTGATTTTAACAACAATATAAGTATTACTGTGCAAGCTGTCAAGAACTACTGAATAATAGTCCCCCTTTTGTTAATGAGCTCGTGGACCTTTTGTATACGTGATAATTGCAACAGGATATATACAAGTCAGTTCCCATTTCACAAGACTTTATACAACACATGAAGATGAGTAGTTTTATAGGAAAACATTTCTGCTCAGACAATCTGGAGACATCTAGGTAAGCACTTTTGCAGCATCAAGAAGAGAAAGCATCAGCAGAAAATGGCCCAGATAGGAAATGGAGTAAGATATCACTTCATAAATGTGCTGTGCTGATGAAAGAAATAACAAATTTCAAAGACATATATAAATGTGATTTGCTGGCAGGAACCCAAAGCACAGATCTCAGGAGTAGTGAACTCCTTGACAAGTGGTATGATTACATCATTTTAGGCATGGTATTTGATGTCTTATGTGGACTTTCCATCCCATTTTTGACCTTTTAAAAAAAGTATTTTCAAGTAGTCTTTTTATCTCTGCCCAGGAGTAAGTACTATTGTACACAGAGAGTAAGCCCTTCATGAATCATAGCACTTCTACCTATCTCATATATGAGTTTTATTAATACTATCCACTTTTACCATTTTATCATTTGTTTTATTATGATTTATATTTTTATTTCACTGTTATTACTAAGCATTTTATTTGATGTTATTGTCTTGTTTATATGTATTTTGCTCCATTGCATTCATTTGGGCTTGGCTTCATGTTAGCCACCCCGAGTCCCTTCGGGGAGATTTTTTTTTTTTGTCGTGTCAGGAGCAACCGCTCCTGTTGTGAGAGAATTGGCCGTCTGCAAGGACGTTGCCCAGGGGACGCCTGGATGATTTTTTTGATGTTTTATCATCCTTGTGGGAGGCTTCTCTCATGTCCCCGCATGAGGAGCTGGAGCTAATAGAGGGAGCTCATCCGCCTCTCCCCGGATCCGAACCTGCCGGTCTTCAGTCCTGCCGGCACAGGGGTTTAACCCACTGCGCCACCGGGGGCTCCCGGTGAGATGGTGGCAGGGTATAAATAAAGATTATTATTATTATTATTATTATTATTATTATTATTATTATTATTATTTACCAACAGACACCCCCCTCAATGGATTGTCACCTTGTTGTCACCTTGTTGTGGTGAGGGGGTTTGCATGTTCCAGTGAACCAGTGGGTGTAGCCGTTGGAGTCGTGTGCTCCCAGGAGGGTTTCCTTGGGTGGCATGGCCACAGGGGAGGAACCAGACAATGCACAATATGAAGTCCTCAGTGTCTGAGCAGGTGGATAATAAGATGATACATGTTACAACAGCTGTGAAGGCGGAAGAATGCAGCAACAGACGAGAAGCCACCAGTCGTTGGGTTAATTCATGCCACTGGATGGGACCTTCATTCTGTGAAGACTGTGTATTGATTGACTGTACACTGACCTTGACACATAAATCAAATTCACACACAGACATCGTCCAAGAAAAATAAATCAGAACCAACAAAAGTTCCATTTCACTCAGTAAGTGGCAAAAGGGGCAGGGCTGTGAAATCTGGCAGCCCCTAGTCACAAACTGGCACATGGGTGGTGGATATAGATTCAGTTGCTCTACCTCAAGGTCCAAAACAGTTGAGTAATTCGGTAGCTGTATCTACGACTGAGCACTGAACAGCCCTTTTTATCATCCACTCTGCTCACCCCATACAGGAAGGGGGCTAAAAACGGTGATCTAAACATAATCTGCCTCTCTTATCCCTGTTTGTTTTGTTCTGTTAGAAATGTAATACAATTGTATTGTCGAAGGCTTTCATGGCTGGAATCACTAGGTTCTTGTGGGTTTTTTCGGGCTATAGAGCCATGTTCTAGAGGCATTTCTCCTGACGTTTCGCCTGCATCTATGGCAAGCATCCTCAGAGGCATCCTCACTACCTCTGAGGATGCTTGCCATAGATGCAGGCGAAACGTCAGGAGAAATGCCTCTAGAACATGGCTCTATAGCCCGAAAAAACCCACAAGAACCTTGTAATACAATTGTCTGGTTGCCCCTGACACAATAAATAAAAATCCCTGACTGGACTGCAGCATCCAGAGGGGTCAACACCTTGTGGCCCAAAAAGAAGAATGAATTTTGGAACGTGGAAACTACGGACATTGTTGGACAACACAGAACATCCTGAATGCAGGACTGCTATGATTGCAAGGGAGCTGAGACACTTTAACACTGTTATAGCAACATTTCAAGAGACTCAGAGAGCAGGAGATATACAGCTGAAGGAAGAAAAGGAGGCAGCACCTTCTTTGCTATCAGAAAAAAAGAAACCTGGTAAAGCATCTGTCTGAAGAATCCATCAGCATGACTCTCAACCCTCTGAATTAATCTTGCCAAAAACTAGCAGGAAACCATCATAAGTCTCTGTGCACCAACACTAGATGCTCACAAAGACATCAAGGAATATTTTTACTGTCAACTGGATACCATCCTATTGGAGATACCTCAGGAGCACAAAATCATCCTCACAAGCACCTAAAACTGGGAAGTCCTGTCTCTCCAGCATTTTAGCTGTTACCAACAGCTAAAACAGCTAGAATTCGAAGAGGCATAAATGGAGGGTGAAATGGAGAAATGTGTCAAGAGGAAGGCGCATCAAGCCAACCCTTGTCGGGACCACCTTCCATCTGTAAATCAATGTCCTCCGTGCAAAAGAACATGCAGAATCAGATCAAGAATAGGCCTCTACAGTCACCTACGGATCCACTGTCAAGACCCTACACTTGGAAGGCAATCATACTCAGCCACGAGGAATCCCCTATGATGTTGATGACCAACAGATATGTATTGGTATGCAGTTTGGCTGTGATGTATTTTGAGTGCAAGTTGAACATCCCTTATCCAGAGTTCCTAAATCTGAAATGTTCCAAAATCTGAAATTTTCTATATGAATAGTTAAGACAATGACAACTTTGTCTTCTGATGGTTAAACTTACACACGTTTTATTTCATGCACAAAATATTAAAAATAAAATTACCTTCAGGCTATGTATGTAAGTTGTATATAACAGTATTTTCCATTTAGACTTAGATCTTACTACCAAGATACCCTATTATATATATGCAAATATTACATATTCCAAAAATATCCAAAATCTATATTGCTTCTAGTCCCAAGCATTTCAGATGAGCTACCTAGTCCAGGATGTGTTGTGTTGAGCATTTCAGGGATGGACAAAGTAGGCTTTTTTGTGTGTCAGGAGCAACTTGAGAAACTGCAAGTCGCTTCTGGTGTGAGAGAATTGGCCATCTGCAAGGACATTGTCTAGGGAACACCCAGATGCTTTACCATCCTGTGGGAGGCTTCTCTAATGAGCTGACAGATGGGAGCTCACCCCACTCCCCGGATTTGAACCACCAACCTTTCGGTCAGCAGTCCTGCCAGCACAAGAGTTTAACCCATTGTGCCACTAGGGGCTCCTGACAAAGTAGGCTAAGAGGGCAATATTCACCCTTATAAGGAAAAAACTAACAAATGTATCCCCTTTTCATTTGGTCAAAGTTCATTTTTGTAGGTTTATGTATAACATAATGCAGCCACATATGACAAATCTAAAATATATTTATTTATTGAGACAATTAACAAACATAACTAAAACAATTTAAAAAAACGTTTTGGCTTCTGCCTTTTTCACTTGCCAAAGATGAAACCAAGCAACATGAAGACTCTCCTAAATATATTTATCTCTCATCCTGCAGGATTATCCTTAAAACCAATGTTCACTTTTTATTTATTTTCATAAAGAAACAGATTATTTTTAAAATATATATACCCTGACCATGGTTTCTGCTATAATGCAAGGGAGGCAAAATAATATATTTGAAAGTGTTCAATTCTACTGGCGTATCCAAATAATATAGTGTATAATGAAATCTGAACTGCATATCCACTCATTGCAGATGATTATTTAATGCCAGAGACCATATATGCATTCTCAAGGGATACTACTCGTTGTTAGGCATGACTGCTTACATCCAGAAAGCTGAATCAGGGCCATATGGCTGGTTCAAGAAGTATTTATCTGTATCTGTTGTCCCATCAATGGTGAATATTTTTTTTTGCTTATAATAAGAAGTTCCATAGCAAATCTGGCATAGATATTTGGCTAGAATTAATCAGTCTAAATGCAGTAATTGCTCCAAACTACAGTAGATCAATTGAATCAAGAAACTGATATAACTGTCATGTTACCAAGGTAACATCTACAATATAAAATTAATGCAGTTAATTGCATTAATTAGGAATGTCCCACCCAAACCAGGAGTATGCGTATGCATACCAGGATTGTGGCGCAGCTGGCTGAGTGTCAGCTGCATTAAGATCACTCTGACCAAAAGGTCATGAGTTCGAAGACAGCCTGGGTTGGAGTGGGTTTCTAACTAATTATGTGTAGCCTGTTGTCGACCTTTGCAACCCGAAAGACAGTTGCATCTGTCAAGTAGGAAAATAAGGTACCACCTTAAAGTGTGGGGGGGCTAAATTAACTAATTTATGAGGCCATAAAAAAGACTCCAGCAAAGCACTCCAGCAAAAAAGCATGCGGGGAATGCGGAAGTACTTCATCAGTGTCGCAGATGGATGATGAAAGCGACAGCTCCCCTGGCTGCCAGAAAAAGTTAAATAACCTCTGTGTATGTCTGTATATGCTGTAAGTCAAAATTGGCATTGAATGTTTGCCATATATGTGTACACTGTAATCCGCCCTGAGTCCCCTGCGGGGTGAGAAGGGCGGAATATAAATGCTGTAAATAAATAAATAAATAAATATGCCTTGGCCCAATGCTATGCAATTCTGAAAATTTTAGTTTGGTAAGGCACCAGCACTCATTAGCAGAGAAGAACTGCATAGACTCTGACACAAGCCAGTCAAGGTGGTCCCAGTGGTGATCGGCACACTGGGTGCAGTGCCTAAAGACCTTGGCCTGTACTTAAACATAATCAGCACGGACAAAATTACCATCTGCCAGCTGCAGAAGGCCATCTCACTGGGATTTACAAGCATTATTCGCCGATACATCACACAGTCCTAGACATTTGGGAAGTGTCCAATGTGTGATCCAATACAATTATTTATTTATTTATTTATTTATTTATTGCATTTGTTGACCGCCATTCTCAGCCCCTTAGGGCGACTCACGGCGGTGTACAACACATAAAAAACAGTTTACAGTAAGCCATAGCATAACAAATATCCACACAACAAGCAATAATATCAATACAACAGCCAGCAGAGTGTCTGCTGTGGAGTCATCTTGTTGTGTTTCAAATAATAATAATAATAATAATAATAATAATAATAATAATAATAATAATACTGTGGGACTTCCAAATCCAGAATGACAAAGATTTGGAACACAATATACCAGACATCACGATTGTGGAAAAGAAAAAAGTTTGGATTATTGATGTCACCATACCATGTGACAGTTGAATTGACAAAAAACAACAGGAAAAACTCAGCCATTATCAGGACCTCAAAATCGAACTGCAAAGGCTCTGGCATAAACCAGTCCAGATGGTCCCAGTGGTAATTGGCACAACAATAAACATTGGAAACAATAAACATTGACAAAATCACGATCTGTCAACTGCAAAAGGCCACCTTACTTGGATCTGCACACATCATTCGAAAATACCTCACACAGTCCTAGACACTTGGGAAGTGTTCCAGCATATAGATCTTGTTTGCTGTGTCATACTGTGGTTTCGTATCAATACTAATAATTTTATTTTTGTATCCCGCCACGATCTTCCCAAAGGGACTCGTGGTGGCTTTCATGGAGACATGTACGATCAAACATAGTTTAAAATATAACACAGTAAAACTCATAAAATAACATCATAAAACAGTATAAAACAACCATCGAACAAACAACCAATAACCTGACATTGTAAACAATTACTGAGCTCAGGCAGGCGGGCTGGTGCAATTCATTTGTAAGCACAGGGCTGATAGATAAAATGCAAGAGCCAGATGACTTTGCAAAATAACAACTCCCATGGTGATATGGTATTGAGCCATTACTGTTAAAGTGATGTTTAACATCATTAATTATACAGTGCAGATGCACTCCGAGTTCCCATTGATTCAATTGGATTCAGGCTTTACTACTTCAATTGAGAAAAGGTCACTGTACTGCCATTCCACTCTTTTTTTCTTCAAAAGAGGGGTTACTTAATGGCTTTTTATACATACCCTTGATTTGGCAGAGAAAGTCCTAATTGTTGGAGGAAAATTCTGAGAGTACCTTGGACCACAGTCCATACTCCATGAAATAATGCTTGGCTGCTCATTGGAGGAAAGGATATTAGAGGCAAAGACGAAGTACTTTGGCCACATCATGAGAAGACAGGAAAGCTTGGAGAAGAGAATGATGCTGGGGGAAATGGAAGGAAAAAAGAAGAGGGGCTGACCAAGGGCAAGATGGATGGATGGAGTCCTTGAAGTGGCTAGTTTGACTTTGAAGGAGCTGGGGGGTGGCCATGGCTGGTAGGGAGCTCTGGCGTGGGCTGGTCCATGAGGTCATGAAGAGTCGGAAGCGACTGAACGAATAAACAACAAAACAAGTCCTAATTAATCCTCTGTCATTTCATCTTTTATGGTGTTTTTAGATGTCCCAGTTTCCTTCCCCTTCTGGCCCTTCTATGTAGGCTCTGGCAAAGGCAAACTACTACAAACTCTTGCAGTTCATATTATCTTCTTCATTCATAACTTTTTCCATCTTAGCCACATTCTGATTTAATTTGGCCACATGAAAAGTGATATGCCATGTATTACTCTTCACTCTGCTTGCCAATTAAAATCAGGATATTTTAATTTAGTGTTTAAATTAATAGGCATGAAGGAAGCATAATAAAATTAAAGAAAAGTGTACTACATGATAATTTACTTAATTCATACCAAAAGCATATGTTTATGATACAAAATTGATGATGCAAATCTAATAAACTAGAACTGATCGGGTCTGTCCAATGCAATTTTCTGAACCAGCACTTCAGATAACCCCAGGAACAGACCTAAAATCCAAGGCATCAAAAAAAATAGTTTTTGATTGGGCTGTGAATTTAATTCATTTTTTAAAACCTGATTGCTTTACATATTTAAAGACTGTTTAAATATAAAATTCATACAGATTTTTTCAGTTACCAAAATAGATGTGTTCCTGGGCATTACTTCTTTCACAGAAAATTTGGTGTCAGAGGCAAAAATAGCACAAAAACCTTAGAGAGAAGTACCTACACTACAAAAGAGAGAAGCAGTTCGACGTGTTTTATGAAACTTTTAATCCCAAACTGATAATATGCACATGTGAAATGAAGCAAACAGGTCAAGCAAGCCTTGCATAATTATACAAAAACATTTTGCACCTTTTAGAGATTATGTGAAAGTTTTTTTTCAAAGTTTATCCAGAGGTATTTTTGTTCTTTAACCAGTCTCCACTAACTTTATTACTTGGTTTCTATTTTTATTTATTTATACTTTTTATTTATTTATGATTATCTCACTTTTCTTCTGACACAAGGACTCAAGGCAGCTAACAATAAATATAAAACCATGCTAATTAAAATGTGAATCCATTAAAATATAAATATAACTATTTAAAACTATCAAACAGTTTAAACATTAAAATATTAAAATGTATTAAAACTTTATACCTACCTTAAAATCTCAATCACACCACCTTTAAAAGCCCAACCCTCATCAATGTATAAACACCTGATGGGAGAAAGATGATTTCTCTCTATATTTCTCTACGTGTATATTCAATAAAGGATACTGGAGGCAGTTGCTGTTTACCTTGCTTATTGTAGATAGGCACACACACTTAGAATTGGCCTGAACTGACACAAAATTGCAACCTGACATCAAAAGTCTGTGTTTCTGCAGCTGTCCTTTACCATCTGGTTAATAATAATAATAATAATAATAATAATAATAATAATAATAATAATAACAGTCCTAGACACTTGGGAAGTTTCTGACGTGTGATCCAATACAACAGCCAGCAGAGTGATCTTGTCTGCTGTGAACTCATCTTATTGTGTATGAAATAATAATAATAACTTAATTTTTGTATCCTGCCACCATCTCCTCAAAGAGACTCAGGGCGGCTTACATGAGAACCAAGCCCAGACAAACACAATTAAAACATGGAACAATAAAACAATAAAATACATGTAAAAACATCATAAAAACATAACCATCATAATCAGTGGCTGAGCACATTCAAAACTAAAGGGCAAGGCAAGGACTTGTGTGATACATCTTCTTAATGTTGATGCTGCTGAAAAAAAACATATGCAGCTAGGGAACTATGCAGGCAAAGGGAAAAGGGACTCAGTGATCATCTAAAGACCTTACCTTAGACATTATTAACTTAGTTATGCCAGCACTGTGTTGGACTAGGACTCTAGAGAACAGGGTTTGGATTCTCATTTGGTCATTTAAAAAAATTATTTCATCCTATACAAATCTGACCAAAAATACACTAAAGAGCTTTAGGGTTGCCATCCTGGAAATAACATGAAAGCACACAACAACATCTTTAGTAATTTCTATAATGCCAAAATAGCAGTAAGAACTAGACCTAAATAGATTTTAAGATGTTTTGTGAGAAACTGAAATAGTTTGTTGACCCGGTTATCTGATGCTACTGCTTCAGTGACCTCTACCCTAAAGAGTATTGGCAGCTTGGACAGCGTCTTTACATTTCAGACTAGAACAGAGCAGTATGGAAGTCAACAGAACTCTACTTCCAGTTCTTTCTTCTCTTTGTTTCAGGATCTCAAAAATTCTGGCCAATCTGCAGAAAATCACAATTAGATCCATTTTGCCTCTACCCATCCCTCAGGGTAGAAGGTGCAATGTTCCCTCTGGCTTCCTTGTATGTCAACATATTTCAGCTTCCAGCTGCATTTGAATTTGCCCAGGAGCCTTTACACTTGAATGTACATGAGTGAAACGTATGTATTAACGAGCCAAGAATGTCTTAATGGAAAACAATTAGAGGAAACACAAACTCGTGGGCTAGGTATGAGAAATTAGATAAAGCAGATATTGCCGACTATCCTAGGATTCTATCAAGTTAATGTGTAACATGTTACTTATAATTGCAATAAATATATAATTTTCTGTTTAAAAAATCGGTCCTTTTTACTGAAGTCATTAGTGTAAGCACTAATTCTACAATGTAAAAATTAAAGATAGATTTTTGTCTATTGAATGTATGATGGATAAACTAAACAGTAGACTTTGTTGTTTGCTCTCAAGCTGACTTTGACTTATTCAGACCTTATGAATGAGAGATCTCTAAGAAACCTGATTACCAACAGACCAAGCCTTGCTCAGAGCTTACAAACTGAGGGGCATGGCTTCCTTAAGTGAATCAATTCACCTACACAACGCCTAGAATGTAGTTTCTTTTTTTAAAAAAATACTGCATTCTAACTTATTGAGTACAAACATTTATCTCAATGAGTCACATTCTGCCATGATATGTCCAGCTATGATAGACTCCTGTGAAGTGAGGTCATCTTCACTTCACAGGACTGTTGATACCAGGCTGATATGGAGGTCTTTTGACCATAGATTGCCATAAGTCAAAATCTACTTGGCGACTAGGAGACCTTGTAAGCATGTGTTTAAACTTTTTATCATAAGATGTTAAACATTATCTTGTTTTAGCCTTATTGTAAAGCACATTGGGACTCAGGAGAAAAGTTGGGTATTCAATAATAATAATAATAATAATAATAATAATAATAATAATAATAGCATAGGTAGTTATACAATTAATCAAAACCTGAATAGCAACCACCACTCAGAGGACTTTTTCATCAGCTAATCCATCAGCTAATGACTGTGAAACAACCTGCCGGTATTGCTCCAATGGTTGAATGAGCAATCAGAATTTAAGATACAAGTGAAGACCTCTCTCTTCAGGTAGGTCTACCCAGAAAGTTTTAATGATGAATTTTAACACTGTATAACTTATTTCTGGTTTGTAGAAATATGTTTTAATATAAATGATTACTTATTTGTTTATGTTTTAGTAATGCTGTAATCTGCATCAAGCCACGAGGAGAAGTGGGCAAGAAATAAGATGATGGTGATGGTGATGGTGATGGTGATGGTGATGGTGATGGTGATGGTGATGGTGATGGTGATGGTGATGATGATGATGATTATTATTATTATTAGTTGCCCAAGTGGTGCAAAGAGGATCCTGGCTGGAACTAGTACAAAATGGTACTATGTGGAGTGAACCAGACCAAATATTTTGTTCCTGATATATCAGGTATTTAAAAAACACATTCTCTCACACTCCTGCAATCGAAGTTGCACAGTCAACATGTTCTGCCATGTGTGTATTGGCCAAGCCATAATCCTCCTTTGCGAAAAATGTAATACTAAATTGATATCAATTCACCTTCTTGATGACTGAAATTAGTGTCCAAGGTTGGCTTCAGCAGCAGAGCTAGAGCTGAATCAAGCCCTTATCAATTTTTCAACTAATATTTATAGTTTGGAGCAGAACCAAAGACATGTAGGATATAGAATAACTCATTTGGATGCCTAATCACTGTTGATATTTATATTAACCCAGTGAGCTGTCTCTTTCCAATATGACAGCCCTAGTGATTGTGCCAATTTATCCATCTGCCATGCTACATAGACATAATGTTCACAGTTGGTTTGATTTCTGGCCTGAAATCTAATTGATGAATAAATCAGGACTGAGAGTCTGTCTGGTTGCTGCAGTGTCTGCTTCCTTAAAACCAAAATCACATTTTAAAGCCATATCTTCTTGATCCTCAAGCCATGGCTAATACTGAATGAGAGACTCCCCCCTGGGCATACAGAAGACTGGGCAACTTGGATGATGCTGAGCAGATTGTGCTCTGGCACCACAAGATGCAGAGTCAACCTTAAGAAATGGGGCCACGAAGCGGAGTCCACAACATGCGACTGTGGAGAAGAGCAAACCACAGACCATCTATTGCAATGCAGTCTGAACCCTGCCACATGCACAATGGAGGACCTCCTTATAGCAACACCAAAGGAACTCCAAGTGGCCAGCTACTGGTCAAAGGACTTTTAATATAATGGCAAGTTTTTAAACTTCGTGTTTTTAACAACATTACAACTTTACCCTTGGTTTGCTTCTGATATGATAAATAAAATCTTCTTGATACTAACTGGTTTAATTAGAACTTGTGAAGGAGACACTAGGCAGACTTGGCTTCAAGGAGGGTGTGAAGAGGAACAAAAAGTAGCAGAAGGCAGATGCTTCCCTAAAAGGAGATTTAGACTAGGTCTGGATTTCACACAGGCAGGGTTTGCAGTTGGAACTGAGAGCCGGAGTTTTGGATTTGAGAAAAAAAAAGAGAGATTAAAGAATAGCATACTAGAATTTAATATATTTTTCTACTGTGCTCAATAAACTTATTCTTGTTGCTTTAAAACTGTCTCTGCTCTCTATCAAATCTGAATTGGAGTCAGGTCTCACTTTCCAAACTGAAAGAACTGGCACAAGAATACAACTACACGTCCACCTTAAAGGTGTCACCCAGATGCTCAACAACACAATCCAGGAAGGGAATATTTGGGGGAACAAAGGCAAAGAGAGTTCAGGATTCCTATGGGTTGGACTTGTGGGGCTAACCTTGGTAAAGGGATCTGTCACATATAGTTGGTGCCAAGCTTTAGGATCTGATCTTGTGAGGATCTTGTGAGATGCTTAGAATCTTGTGAGGTGACTTATTTAGTGAAGGGAAACAAAAAACAGGTCTTGAATGACAGCTGGCAGAAATTTCCCAAAAAGTAGTATATTGTGGGGAAAGGTACTATAAACATTTAAATGACAGTGGAATCCCTAAGATCAAATAGGCTAAGGACCTTATCACCCATACCAGAGATAACACTTGTTAAGTAGACAACCCGTGATTAAAGAAGGTCAAATGAGGACTCGATGCACACTGGAAACATACCTATCCCTCACACCTATTTTTCAACTTTCTGTAGCTAATCAAATAATGCACCATTTCAGTTATCACTGAATGGCTACTGATCAACTTGCATTATGTGATAGGACCTGTAGGCACCAGTAAGAAAAGTGTGTCAGAGATTAGTTATATGACTATGTGATATGTCCTCAGATAAAGTAGGGGATTAGCATAAAACATTAGTGAGAATTCTCCTCTGGTAGAAATTTTGATCTCACAAGTAATATCTGAGGGAAATGTTTGTGGAAATCACAATAGATAAATTAAGCACATACTTATGTGAAGGAAATTTGCGTTAACAGATAATCATATTGATTACATCATACAAAAGGGAACAGTGTTAAATTATTTTAGTGAAGTCTTTTATTGCAGGGCTATGATTCTATTGTGGTTCAGTTGAGGCCCAACAAAAATATTTCTGGAAACTTTTGAACTTTTTGGATTAACATATAGCCTTTATCTTCTTACAAATACACACATATGACTAAAGAAGCCTTCCTTATTTTGACATCCCCAACATTGGATTGAATTGAATCCTCACCATAGATCTACCATACAAAGTGTCATGAAGTCTTTTAATAATGATAAGCTATAAGAGTTATTTCACAGGGTGATTTTTGGAAGGTGGTGATCTTTCTTTCTACAGAGAGGTTAGATGACCATTTGTCAAGATGCTTTAGCAGTGAATACCTGCATGGCAAGTGGTTAAAAGTCATAACTCTTGGGTATCCTTCCAATACAGAGCCAGTGTGGTGTAACAGCTTGAATGTTGAGCTACAGCGGTGGTTCTCAACCTGTGGGTCCCCAGATGTTTTGGCCTTCAACTCCCAGAAATCCTAACAGCTGGTAAACTGGCTGGGATTTCTGGGAGTTGTAGGGCAAAACACCTGTGGACTCATAGGTTGAGAACCACTGAGCTACAGCATTGGAAACCAAGGTTTAAATCCCTACTCAGCCATGCAAATCTCCTCTATGGCATTGGACAAATTGCACTCTCTCAGCTACAGAGGAAGGCAATGGCAACCCTCTTCTGAATGAATCATGTCTATAAAACCCTGTCATAGGTTTGTCTTAAAGTTGCCATAGGCCAACAATATCCCGAAGGCACACAATAATATAAAACACAATGATTCTATGATTCTATATTTAGCTGATATGTTCAAAGGACTCTTTCATAAAACATTGCCTAAAGATGTGTGTGGGTCCAGCTGAATTAGGGATATTAATTGATCAGCACAGCCCCTTGCACACAAGACATTTATTTTGAAACTTGCTCTAGTTTCTGTATCTGCTTGCTGTCAATCATATATGTGACAGAGTTGTTGCCTGAAAGATCAATGTACATGAAGAAGATTGCATAATTTTCTAGATGTATAAAGTAACCAGAGCATATTCTACATTAACATTAATACCACATTTTGCATTTACTTGGTATCTTTTCCCCCTTTCAAATGCTATATTAATATGGCTAGTGATCAAAGCTTCAAGGAGTTCTAATAAAAAGAGCAATTGCTAAACAACATGAAGTTTCTTCATCTGTTTTTGAGGTATTTTTCTCATACTTACCTAACCATAAGATCTTTATGCTGTGTGTACATTGTACATGGATGCATGTGTGCTTGAACACAGATATAAAGAATCATAGAAGGGACGCCAAAAGCCTTATCGTCCCATCTCTTGACATGTTGGAATCATAGAGCTAGAAGGGGCTTCATGGTCCATCAAGTCCTACCCTCTGCTCAATGCAGGATCTCCAGATAAAACATGCCCAGCAGGTAATTGTCTGGGCTCCTTCCGAAAACATCCAGAAAAGGATACTCTCTGGGCAACAGATTTTATTGCTGAACTGTTCTTCCTATCAATACATGCCTTCAAATATTCAATCAAAATTCACTCTCCTGCAACTTTTACCCATGAGACCTGGTCCTTCCCTCTGAGAAAACAGAAAAGCCTGCACTCTCTTCTGTGTGACAGCACTGGAAGTATTTAAAGCATGGGATCATCTTACCCCTCAATCTTTTCTTCACCAAGCCAAACAAGCTCCTTCAACCTTTCCTTATATGCTTTATTCTCCATTCATGTTATCACCCTTGTTACTCTTATCTGAACTTGCTCCAACTTGACGATATCCTTCTTAAAATGTCATTTGCAAACTTGATAAGGATTCCTTCTATCCTATTGTCTAAGCCACTGATAAAGGTTTGGCAAGATTTGTTCTTGACAAACACATGTTGGCTCCCACTGGTTACTGCATTGTCATCAAGACACTTTCAGACAGACTCCTGCATAATCTGTTCTAATCATTTTGCTAGTATTGATGTCAGACTGACATCTGAAATATCCTGAATGTTCTTTTTTCACTTTTTGAAAAGAGAGGGACCATGTTTTCTCCTCTTCAGAACTTTGGCACCTCACCTGCTCTCCAAGATTTCTCAACAATGCTGAGAAGTATTTCGGAGCACATCAGCAAGTTCCTTAAGTACTCTGTGATACAGTTCATCTGGACCTGCAGAGCTGAACATACTTAGGTTAACTACTGTTATTGTTCATTCGTTCAGTCGCTTTCAATTTGTCGTGACCTCATGGACCATCCCACACCAGAGCGTCCTGTCAGCCGTCATCTCCCCCAGCTGTTTCAGAGTTAAGCCAGTCACTTCAAGGATACTGTCCATCCATCTTGCCCTTGGTCAGCCCCTCTTCCTTCCATTTTCCCCAGCATCATTGTCTTCTCTAAGCTTTCCTTTCTTCTCATGATGTGGCCAAAGTACTTCATCTTCGCCTCTAATATCCTTCCCTTCAATGAGCGGTCAGGCTTTATTTCCTGGAGTATGGATTGGTTGGATCTTCTCACAGTCCATGGCACTTTCAGAATTTTCCTCCAGCACCACAGTTCAAAAGCATCTATCTTCCTTCGCTCAGCCTTCCCTAAGGTCCAGCTCTCACATCTGTAGGTTACTACGGGGCATACCATTGCTTTGACTATGCGGATCTTTGTTGCCAGTGTGATGTCTCTGCTCTTCACTATTTTACCAAGACTGGACATTGCTCTCCTCCCAAGAAGTAAGTGTCTTCTGATTTCCTGGCTGTAGTCTGCATCTACAGTAATCTTTGCACCTAGAAATACAAAGTCTGTCACTCCTCCATATTTTCTCCCTCTATTTGCCAGTTATCAATCGATCCGGTTGCCATAATCTTGGGGTTTTTTTGTGTTTAACTGCAACCCAGCTTTTGRACTTTCTTCTTTCACCTTGATTGGAAGGTTCTTCAGCTCCTCCTCACTTTCGGCCATCAAAGTGGTAACATCTGCACATCTAAGGTTGTTAATGTTTCTTCCGGCAATTTTAACCCCAGCCTTGCATTRATCAAGCCCCACACAACGCATGATGTGTTCTGCATACAAGCTGAATAGGTTGGGTGAGAATATACAACCCTGTCATACACCTTTCCCAATCTTGAACCYGTCTGTTGTTCCATGGTCAGTTCTTACTGCTGCTACTTGATCATTATACAGATTCCTCAGGAGAGAGACATGGTGATTTGGTATGCCCATACCACCAAGAACTTGCCACAATTAGGTTAACTAAGTGATTCTGAATTCTGTAGCAATATTGATTTGCCACCCGGATCTCTTGCCAAGGTCTCTGCTTCTGTGTAGAAGCACAGATCTCTTTTGGGGGGAAAACATAAACAAAATAAGTATTGAATAGTTATGCCATTTCATTGTGATCTGTTAGCATTTTACCACCTTTACTGAACTGTCTCCATGATCATTCACTTGTCATGAATGTATTGGAATATTTTCTTTTTATTTGCTCCTTGCTCGTCTAGTCATTATTAGTTCATTCTGACATTAACTTTCTTTATGTGATTCCTGCAAGTTTGCCAATTGGATTTTTCCAGTGTTTCTGATTTTTCTTCTTTCATGGGATTGTGAATGCACTTTTTGTAACTCCTTCTTCAAGAACTCCAGCCTTGTTGGATGTCCTTCAGCATGTCTAGCAATGGAATTCTAGCCAGTATTTCCTCAATTTGCTTAAAAACAGTGTTTCTGTAATCTGAGGTCCATATCCAACTATATCCTTCTTTGTCCTGTCCCACAATAGTGAATTCTAGAATCCACCGCACTCCTGTTGAGAAAGAGACACAAAAACATAAAGTCAGAAGAGACACTCATGTCTGTGGAGTGATGCAGGAAGATAATTTTAGACTGGAACCTATTGGCGCTACTTAATAGGAGAATGATTGCATGATTTACAGCCTCTTTTACATTTATGGTATGTTCAACAAAAATAGAACTTAACAACCCTATGTCCAAGTGTGTTTGCCAACAGAAATAATTTCTCAGATGTTTTGAGAGAAAAATAGAAAGATATAGCAACTGTAGATGCTCATATAGCTCTGTCATGATTTTTGAGATTGAAACAGAGCTTGCTCCTGCCACTGATGCAAGAACACATTTACTTAGGAACAAGTACCATTTTGTTGGGGAAATGTGCATGTATAACCATGCAAATGTCTGAGTGTTCATCCAATGATCATACATATGATTTCAAAAAGAAAAAGAAGAGAAGAGCAGGAGGAAGAGGAAGAGGAGGATGGTGGGCAAAGGAAGGTACCATACCAGGCATTCTTGAGATTGCCTTCCATCACCCATATAGGTCAAATATGATAGGACCATCCAGATGCACCAGTTTTCCTTACATGTGCTGATGTCCTTTTTCAAACCCAGCAGGGTTTAGTGTTCCATTCATTGCTGCACAAAGCCTCTGCTCAGAACCTTCTCATAAGCCCCTGATGCTCCCTGCAAAATTATGCCGTGTTTCTTCAGACAGGCTCAGAGTGTTGGAGTATACTGCCATTTGAATGACTATACTCGCAGATAGTTAGACTGCATGTCACTCTATGCAAGTGTTTTAGGATAAAATACTTTTGATTGTACGTTTGTTCACACTCACGCTCTTCCTGTATCATGTAGATTTTCTTTTGCTCTCTGGGGTCTCCTCTCTCATCTGTGTCTCTCCCTCTCCTCTTTCATCCATGTCTCCATTGAACAGTACTGGGCACAGGATTGAACCCAATGGCACTCCACTAGTCACTTCTTTCCAGTATGAAGAGGAACCATTGGTGAGCACTCTTTGGGTTTGGTTGCTTAACCAGTTACAGATCCACATAATAGCATTGCCTAGCCCACATTTTTTACTAGTTTGCTTGCAAGAAGGTCATGGGGGACTTTGTCTAAGGTCTTACTGAAATCAAGATATGCTACATCCACAGCATTCCCTGCATCTACCAAGTTTGTAATTTATCTAAAACAGATAAGATTAGTCTTCCATTACTTGTTTTTGAGAAATTCATGTTGACTTTTAGTAATCACAACATTCATTTCTAAGTGATTGCAGACTACCTCCTTAATGATCTGCTCTAGAATCTTTCCTGGTATTGATGTCAGGCTGACTGGATGGTAATGGTTTGGGTCCTCTTTTTTTCCTTCTTGAAGATAGGGATAACATTTACCCTCCTCCAGTCTCCAGTCCAAGAATTCTCAAAGATGATTTCCGGTTGTTCTGAAACAGCCTCTGCTAGTTCATCTGGATGTAGTTCATCTGACCCTGGAGACTTGAATTCATTTAGAGTAGCCAGGTATTCCTGGACTACTTCTTTAACTATTTTGGGTTGCATTTCCCCTATTACCTCTTCAGCTTCATACTGGTCAGGTTGAATACCAATCTTCAGCCAGGTTACTAACTGGGGTGACTTACAGGGAGCGATCTACCCCCCTGTTTAAGGGGATCCATTGGCTTCTGTTCATTTTCCAATCCCAATTCAAGGTGCAGGTTCTGACCTACAAAGCCCTGAATGGTTTGGGACCCACCTACCTGCATGACCGCATTTCTGTGTACGAACCCACACGATCTCTTCGTTCATCTGGGGAGGCCCTGCTCTCGCTCCCACCTCCCTCGCAGGCGCGATTGATGGGGATGAGGGAGAGGGCCTTCTCTATGGTTGCCCCCCGACTCTGGAACTCACTCCTCAAGGATATCAGACAAGCCCCCACATTGGCAGTCTTTAGGAGGAGCCTGAAAACGTGGCTGTTCCAGTGTACCTTCCTCGAATAAAGGGAAAAATACCCTGAGAAGCACTTTAATTACCCATTGGGTTGCTCTCTACCTTTGGTTTAAAACCCTCCTACTAGATACATCCTCTGTTCATTTCCAGCATTTATTTTTAAAGTTTTAACTATTACACTGGCCCAGTCATAGGTTTTTAAATTCTTGTGTGTTATTGTCTACTTGTAAGTTATATTAATTGTATTGTTTATTGTGTTTATTGCTTGTGTTTTTACTATTACTTGTTGTTTTGATGTGTTGTTGGGCTTGGCCTCATGTAAGCTGCTCCGAGTCCTTTGGGGAGATAGTGGCGAGGTATAAATAAAGTTTTATTATTATTATTTTATATTAAAAGACTGAGGCAAAGAAGATGTTGAGTAGATCTGCCTTTTCCCTATCCCGTTAGCATTTCGCCATCCTCTCCACGCAGAGGCCCTACCATTTCCTTTTTCTTCCTTTTTCAACTGAGATAACCAAAGAAACCCTTTTTATTGTTTTTAATCTCTCTGAAAAGCTGAACTCCTTTTGTGCCTTAGTCTTAGGAATCTTTTCCCTACATATGTTGGTTATTTGTTTGAATTCCTCTTTGGTGATTTCCCCTTTTTCCATTTCTTGTGCATGTCTCTTTTACATCTTAGTTCAATTAAAAGTTCTTTGGACATCAATTCTGGTTGTTTCACACTTCTATTTTTTTCCTTGCTGGCACTGTTTGCTATCATGCCTTCAGTATCTCACTTTTAAAAAACCCCCATCCATCATTAAACATGGGAGAATGTTCCAACTTTCCTGATAATATGTAGTAGATTTTCTTGCTTTTCTTGTCTTTCTTTTGTCTTCCTGTTCTGATGCTACAAAAGTATTCATGAGTAAACTATTCTATATACTTTATGAAGAAGTCCGGGGGCTTTGTCATGTTAAGGCTGGGATTCACCACTCACCTCATCCCATACATACAGTCTCTGTAGCCAGATGTGAAAGAATGATATCAACACTGAGTTTCCCTAGGGTCCTCAAGGCATCTCCATGGTGCTATATATCATGATGAAAATATGGAGACTTTTAACCTCATCAGACACAGTCTTCTTGGCGTCCTCTTACCATTTCTCTATGCTGCCAAAACAGAGTCCCATGGAGGCCAACACATGATTTAAGACAATTTCCAGTAGGATTCCATGGGACTCCATTTTGGCAGTGTAGAGAAATGCAGTCCAGAGTGGCAGAAAGCAAGGGGAAGCTGGACCTTTATAAGGAAAAGGCATGGGATGTTAGAAGACAGATCTCAGTGGGAGGGAACAGATTAAGACGGTTCACTCCAGTGTCCCACACTGTCACATTCTTTCCCCCACTTTCTGTCTGCTCATGTGATAAGGTCCATAGTTTATTGGCTGGCTGCAGAGCCTGGAATGGCAATGAATTTGGCATGAAGGAGTAGATAATGGGGGTATACGGCTTAGCATAGTCCACATGAGGTTATTTATACTATGCTAAAGGGATTTTGGATGGAATACAGTAGAACCTCAACTTAAGAGTGTTTGAGTTAAGAGCCGCAGTTCATCCTGGTTTTGCTTTGACATGCAAGCAGCATTTTGAGTTAAGAGCTAGCATCAGGGAGAGTGCTACTGCTAGAGTACAGAGCTTTAGGGCTTCAAGGAGCACCTCCCCGGCCCATGTTTCCATGCCTTGTGGCCCGTGCTCTTGTATGTTTTGGGAGATTGCTGTCTGCTTTGCCCTTGTCCGCTTTGACAAATGTTGAGTTAGTTGATTTTGTGTGGTTTTTGGTTCTGGTATGTTTGGCCTCATGAAGAGAGAAAGGAAGAGAGAGCAAGGGGGGGGGGGAGACTGCAATGAGTACAGTATGAAGAAAACGATGCTTCTACATCTTCACTTTGTGCTTTGTACTTCCTTGTCACAACTTTGTGGTTCTACCATTGTGACACAGCTTTGTGGTTCTACCATTGTGACACAACTTTGTGCCTCTACCATTTTAAAATTGATCTTTCTTTTTTATTGTTCCATGTGAATGTGCATTTATACGTTATTTGTTATTTATAAAGTACATTTTCTTATTTTAAAATATGTAAGAAAAAACTTGGGGGAGGTTCCAGGGGGCCAGAAAGATCAATAGCATTTCAATGCATTTCAATGGAAAAAGTCATTAAGAGATCAGTCACAGAACAAATTAAACTCTTAACACAAGGTATCACTGTACTTCATTTTATCTTTAATTTATCACAGAATACAAGATTTTAGATAGATGTTGACCTTTTATTTTGTTAACTAAAATATAATACCTCATATTGATAGCTCAGAATAAATAAATGCACAATGTATCCTGTAAACGTGGTTAGTTAATGGTGCATAAAAGTAACAACACAATACTTCCTCTGGAATGGGATCTCAGTGGCAGCACTGTAAAGTGTGTGTATGTACAGCCAAAATGAGAAAGAAAGAATAGAGGTGTGTCATGGCTACACTATATTTCCTCTTTCAAGTATAGACCTGAAATGCCTAGATTCTCTCTTCTGGTGAAATATGGATGTACTCAGATACCAGGAAACAGAGGGCAAAATAAATTTTCCGTATGCAGTTGTAGAAAGGATATCTCACAAAACAGGATTCTATCCACCATCACTACTACCTCACACCAATTAAATGGAGAGGAAAGATAAAAAATGATCTGTTTTATTTCTGTTAAGCATATATAAACATTGTTTTATAGTTCTATAGCCTAACATTTTAAGTTAATAGAGATTTAGAATAGATAAAAATTAATACAAGAAAGAGAAGGAAAAAAAACAACACAAGAACTTTGTTAAAAGTCAGGCAAATCAAGAAATCCAAAGTTCTTTTTAAACTGTATTAACAGGGCTTAAGTGGTGGTGAAATGTCTACTGCTTTGACAATAAAGATGAAGCTCCAGAAGACCCCTCAAAGTAAACCATTAACAGCAAATTACTTCTAAATTTACTTTTATGCTCATATCACATTTGATGGAAATCTGTGTATTGTTGAAGGCTTTCATGGTCGGAATCACTGGGTTGCTGTAAGTTGAATGTAATTCCTTCCCCCTATTCTCTTAAAACTTTGATGAGGGTTTCCAAAACACCTTGAAGGTTTGACATGCTTGTACACATGTTGTCACAACATTCTTTAAATAGGAACCAACTTTCCTTGAATGCCTGTGCATTGTTATCTGCACATTTCACTGTATGCCTGAATTCAGACAACATGGTTCTTAGATTTTCTGTGGCATCTTCAGCTCTTGAGGACGCAGTTGCTAAACTTGCTTCTGCCACGCTTTCGCAGGCATACTTGTGAGCAGTAGCTTCATTTTTGGTCACCTTTCCTTCTGCAGATGGATTTTCTTGAATTAGATTTTCATACTCTTCCATTCCTATGAGATGTTTTCTCCAGGGAACATAGTGAAAGGAACTATCTTCCTCAGCATCTGCTTGAGGAATAGTTTCTGCTGCTAATAAAACCAAACTGTCTTTTGTAGTTTGTTTCTCACCTTCTCCAGATGTTTTGAATGGAGAGGATTCTCTACAGATAGTTTTGTTCCAAGTGGCTTGAGCTACAAGCAGTACAAAGAAAGCTAAGTTAAATTCAAGGAGATACAGTCATGCAACTAAAATTATGTGGGAAAAGTCCAACCCCTACCATTCTGTACAGACTGACTGGTCCCATTCTTCACCATCTATATGTTTGAGGAGGCAGTTGTGAGGAGGGAAAACCGTTCTAAGCAAATAAGAACCACCAAGAATTTTGAAAAGTTCTGTGTTACATAGGGAACCAATGCATATGAAACTGGGAGAAACCCTGCATATAAAACAAATTTGATGGTTGTCTGGATTTGGGAATAGAACTATTACTAAAAAAGCATCTCCATTTTGGCAGAGGTTAGTATTGCTTTCTAAACAGGTTTCTTATATTATTCTATAATCCGTATTTTTAATTTTCAGTTCAACAACAAAATTCTATACAACCTAAAAAGATACAGATTGAATAGTCTTTAGCCAAAATGCTTGGGAACAGAAATGTTTTTGGATTTTTTCCAGATTTTAGGATAACAGTATTTGCATATACATAAATAATGAAATATCTTGGAGCTGGAATCCAAGTCTAAACATGAAATTTATTTGGATTTCAGATACATATAAAATACTTTAATAATTTTCAGCATGAGACACTTTGTGTTTCATGCAGAACCATCAGAACCACCAAAAAGCACAGATATCATTATCTCAGCCACCCATGTGGGCATTTTTTGATTTGAAGGCATTTTTGATTTTAGAATTTCAGATAAGGGATAATCAAGCAAAAAGCCAAGTATTTCAGAAAAGACAATACTAAGATGTTACAGATGTTTTCTTAGTAGAAATATCTTGTTGAGAAAAAAACATACCGTTTGGCAATTTTGGGAGATATCTGCTCTGCTTGCTCCCCAAAGTATGATCTCTTGTTGATGTTTCAGAAAGGGATTTGTTTCCTGAAATAATTGATTCTTTACCTTTGTTGCAATGAAGCACCTAATACAAAGAATGAAAACCCAATATTGAAAATTAGATGATGAAAATGATACTTGTAAATTAGATGGTACACCAACACCTTTGCATCAACATAATGTTTATTATTAGAAGAATTGTACCCTCAACATATTCATAGTGATCATGGTTACTGCATTTTCTTTCATCTGGTGGTGGTTGCCCTTCCTTTGCCTTTTATTAATGCTAGCTATTAAATATTTCATCTCCTTTGGTACTCCTTTCCCATGTGTTGTTTACATCAAACTTACTCCAGTTATACTTAGTATATTTTGAGTTTATGAGAACAGAAATAGAGTTATTACCTGTGAAATCTGTTTGGTGCTAAAGGATGAATGATCATTATAATTTGCAAAGCAGTTTAAGATTGCCTCATATAGGCTATGTAGGAAATACATTTTGTCTAAAGCACTATTTGATTTCAATCAAACTAAAATCGACTCATTAGTTCAACTTTGAATTGTGAGTCAACATGCAGGTAGAGCCAATTAATTCAATAATTCAACACTAATAAAAATGTATTTATTTATTTATTTACTGTACTTATACCCCACCCTTCTCAAGCCCAGAGGGAGACTTACACTAGGCTTACACTAGGATTAAGACTAGGATTTAGGACTTTGTTGTTTTCTTTCATGATATCTATCCAATTTGTCTCTCATCATCTGTCCCTAATTTTAAATTTGGAAGTACACTTTAGCCTAAGTAATTTTCTTGCACATGACAGATCGGTCTTTTATAACACAAGTTTTAACTGGAGGAGACAAAAAGAAAACAATCTGTTCTGAAAATTTAACAAAAGTGTTCCATTTCCACCCAAAACCAGTAGCTGACATTAATGTTTCTCTCGGGGCAAATCTGCACAGGCCAGAAATCCAGGAGGAAAGGGGATAAAATAACCCACTTCCTCCGAGGTTTCTGTCCCCACATTCTCCCACAACCCCACATTTTCCCTTGGGGGGTGTCTAGATGTCATCCCCAGTCCCCCATTTCCCCAAAAAAATTTACCTGAGAAGCCTGCCGGCAGTGCCCCCATAGAGTACTTGAAAATGATGCATCAGGAGGTGGGAAGGGTGGAGAAGGGAAATACCTCCTCCTTCTCCCCCATCTCCTGACACACAGTTTTCAAACTTAAGGAATACTCTATGGAGGGGCCTGTGCTGCTGGGCACCCTCCCATTTCTTGAGGCTCCAAGAACTTAAGGTCTGGTCTTTCCGGGTGTTTAATTAATGTGGAGTAAACTGGGAAATCACAGTTTTATCCACATTAATTCACTTTTATTTAAGGAATCATTTGGACTCCTCGGTGAGTCGAGTGAGGCAGGTCCTACATTTTGGGCCTGTCTGGAAGGGCCCTCATTTTAAATTGAAAGTTAGTGAAAATTATTCTTTTGGATCAGAACTTTCAAAATCACCAGAACTCTAGTCCTAGGTTTTCAAGTCCTAGGTTTTCAGGATGTAAAAAAGTTATTCCGTGTTTTAAGGGGACCTGCAAAGTGATGTATATATTACCTTTTCTGGCTTCACTTTTTTGTCACATTGTGAACCATAATTTAAAGAACTCAGGGCCGCATAAAGATTCACTGGAGAAAACATAATGTTTTCATCTGGGTGGTTTTGGCTCAGGAGATAGAGGAAATCGATGGCAAATTTAGCATTTTCTTCAGCAAGGGAGGCCATGGTGAAATCAGTCTGCCCTAAATAAATGACATGACAACAAATCCTTATGTTGCATTTTCCAGTCTAGTTTTTCAGCTTATTACTTCCTTGATATATTCACAAGTGGGTGTGAGCTGCATTCTTACATAATACATCTATAATCTAACATAACCATTTTTCTTGTGTTACAGAAAGAACTACAAACACAAAATAATGATAAAAGTTGCAGTTCAACAAAAATATGTCTGGTGCTTCCTCTCTGGCATTTGTTAGGAAAAGTAGTTTTCACTACAAAAATAATAAAACATGTATGCAGATGCTCATTTTCAGCAATGTCAAAGATTTTTCATGTTTTCCAAGGTAGGACAATAGTTCCTGGGTTGCCTGCTTTTGGTCATAGCAATATTAAAATTTAGTCAAATCCTACTGCTTATAGATCCCAACTGACTGTTATTCATGCCACTAAAAGGAAGTATGGACCCTACTCTTTATTGTCTTCCTTTCTCTTTAATGATATCACAGCAAGGCAACCAAATCTGATTTGATATATACTATCAATACCATATATCCTGAAATATAATGGTTGAAATCTCCTAAGGGTATTACACAGGAACACTTCCTGCTTATGTAGTTGTATTTTAATGACATCAATAGTGAGGTGTCTAATGCCACCTTACAAAGTTATTTTTCATTTACAGTTTCCTCCATTAAATAGTTGGACTTTTCATGCTATTGGCTGAAATCACTAATTGTCTTAACTGAGAAGGAAGAGAAAATTGTTTTTATTAGCAAGGAAATGGTGCAAAAATGGCAGCACTCAAGTGGAGTTATGAAAATGAACAGAACTAAAAAAAAGTTTATAGTTTCACTGTTAAAGAGCTCTTGATCATCTACATTAGTATCTGATGCATTCCAAATTCACATCAATAAGAGCTAGATAATTACAGTACTACAAGGAAGATAACAAAATAATTTTGTGAGTCGATGGACACACCTTATTGGGAAGTATTTAAAAGTAACCACAACTTGTTCTTGGAAGCATAGCAATATTTTTCAGCCTCTTATGGCACATGACAAAGGGCAAATGTTTACACTTTGCCCCATTCACTAAAATCTCTTTACCTCCCACCCTTCAATTCAAGCTTCTGAGCTTTTTACCAGCAGGTTGAACTGGATGGCACTTGTGGCCTCTTCCAACTCTATCATTCTATGATTTTTAAAAGACTGTGTGGCAGAGATCAATATTGACAAAATTAATGTCAATTATCTACAATCCAGAGTTCTCCAGCTGTTTTAGGTTGCAACTCCAATCAGTTCCAACCAGTGTAGTTAATTGTCGGAGTTGTTAAGCTACAATAGCTGGAGGGTTTCATAAATGAGGAAACCTGGAGTATATTGAAGACTCTAAAAAGGAATTTCCTATCTCCAGAGCTTACGGAAGTTAAATGTTGACTGGGGGGTTAAGCAAAAAAGCAATTTGTTTCATGGCTCACTAGTAGGATCGATTTAGATTCAGTAACCAAATTAAGAGCTGGCTGCCACTCGTTCAACCTTCAAACAATTAGCACCATAAATGAGTCAGTGCAATAAGTGTTAATTACCCCGTCTTTTCTAAAGCCCACATCTGTCTTTCCTGAGACATATGCAAAAATGTCCTAAACATATAAGAATATAAAAGTTTACCTTCTCTTCCAAGAGGTATCTCTGAGAAGCTGGTGATTTTGTTTTGGAATGTCCCAGACTAAATGGAAAGCTGTCATTATTTCAGTTTGCATTCTAGCAAGCAAGTAGTGATTAGATTTCAGGATATTTACATAATGAAAGCTATGCAATGCACTATACACATCAGGCCTGTTCAGTAATTGCATTCATAGAGAATGAAATGCAGCCCATAAATAAAGCGAGTTAAAGTGACATGGCCATGTTTTTGGACAAATTGTTTTATTCATGTTGGAATCACGTGCATGTTTTTAAACTGGAAGAAAGTCCTGATTAATTGTGTGGAGCAGACTTCAGAATCAATGAGTATTGAATAATGTTATAGTTTTTCATTTCATAAAATGGTATATGAAGGTAGTCCAAGTTATTTTCTTGCCAGAATAAAGCAGAGAAGCAACTTTCCCTTATACCATGGGTAGGGCAAGTACATGTATCCCTCAACCCCACTTTGGTGATTACTAAAGCACTCTTATTCTCCCCAAAACTTTTGAAGGAATGGGGGCACAACCTCAGCTACAATCACAGCTCGTTTCCCACTCACTCTTATTCAACCATGGCTGGGTTGAGATACAGACTTGCAGACTAAACTTCTTACCTTGCAATGGCTGATCATGAGAAGTTTTATTCTCACAAAATGTGAGGGGATTCCTGTCAAATTTTGTGATTGGAGCCCTAATCTACATTATTTTAGTTTGGTTAATGAAGGGTCTGGGTACCAGGTTTGGTCCAGATCCATGGTCATGTTGGAGCCTTTGAGATATATACATATTTTCACTTTTATATTTTATATCTAATTATATAAAATATATAATATGTAGCTTTTGTTAGCTTCTTTACAAGTAATAATATATTGAATGTTGACTGCATTTTTTTGTATTTAACACAAGCAATAACAAGGAAAAGAAAAGATTAGACACTGAGCTAGGAAGATGGATCTTTTCATGGTCAAATAATATTATATTGAAAAAAATCTGTATTCTCTTATAGGAGATTTGTAGTGGTCAGTTGAAGAAGCAGTACCGTAATGTAGCATGTCTTTCCAAATACTTTCTGGCCCGGTGAAGGTTGATGCTATTTAGGATGTTTGTTTCTATATTCAATAGAGACAAACATATTTTAATTTATTTTATTGTACACTATATTGACAAGCTGGAACATGTCTAGAGGTGTGTGATCAAACTCGTAAAAGTTTGGAGAACAGTTCTACAAGGAGCAGCCTCGGGTATGTATAGCCTAGAGAAGAGAAGGTTATAAAGCAACACGATAGTCATGTTTAAATATTTGAAAAGGTGTCACATTGAGGAGGAAGCAAACTTGTTTTCTACAGCTCCAAAGACTAAGGACCTCATCACAGTGAGATTCAAAATGCGGGTGACAGTGTGTGTGTGTGTGTGTGGGGAGGGGGGGTATTTGCCAGGCAGTGTGGAAAATCCATGGGGCAATATGGGAAATCATCATCATATGCTTCACATTGCCTCCTTCCCCATCTCACAAGGGAAAGTGCCATAACCGATCTTCCCCCTGCATTGGCCCCATTGTAGGCAATGAGAACATGGAAAGCCTCCCATGTTCTCTGGGCTCTGTGCTACTACATTTCCAGAATGGAGCGAAAGCAGAGCCCCACTGGTTGTAGCCCTACATCATGTGATGGACTCTGGTGGGCTCTGTCCTGGCTCCATCCTGGAAACAACCTAGAACAAAGCCCAAACCTCATGTGATTAGGTCATAGGACACTGAGCAAGGAATTCAAACTCCAGGAAAAGAGATAGCACTTAAACACTGAGAACAACTTCTTGACAGTGAGAGCTGTTGGACAGTGGTATATGATAGTAGAGACTCCTCAAGAGGATTTTTAAAAGGTGTCTATTCCTGCTTTATTATTTACAGAAGTGTAGTGTATTGGGAGTTAGCACCAACACTGGAACCTGGGAAGCAAGTTAGTTTAAGCATTGAAAGCAGGCATACACCCTTTCCCCCAGTAAACAGGGGGATAAGGAAATCAGATGAAGGACTGCTGCTCCCCCCCCCCCCAACATTCACTGCCTGAGAAAATCAGAAAATGCTGTTTCAGCTCTTTGTTGGATTATATTATATTTGGGCTAATAAAAATAATTTATTTCTGCCCCAGGAGTATTTTCAAGCACTAAGCTTCCACGATCTTACATGATTGAAGCCAGATTCCAGTCTATGCATAAAGCTGTCTCCACCACTGAAGTAAATAGCAGAATACCATAGAATCACACTGGACGACCTGGAGAAACCCACAAACACACCTGCAGATTAATATTTTTGAGCATGAGTAACTGAAGCCATGGATATTGAATCCAAGGATAAATGTCCCATGTTGTACTTACAAAATGACTCATACATAGAACACTGGTTCTGCATTCATAAAAAATGCAGCTGTGTCATATTTTTGCTTGCTTGGGCATGACAGACTATAAGAATCCAAGGAAGAAAGTAGATTTGAAAATGAAAATACATATTTTAAATATTATACTTTTGCATTTAGCAACTTAAATGTATGTTAATCAAATGCATACTTTGTAACTGATTAACAGATATGCTTAATCAACATACCTTACTTTGCATATATGATTTATAATCTACAGGAGGAAGTGATAAGTCAGAAAAATGAACTTTGAGGTGACGTGGGAACTTTTCAACTTGACTTTGAGAAACTTCATTCCCTTTTTTTCTTTCATTTGTAACATTGTGTAAAAACTACAGGACCAGGGGTCCCTCCACACAGTCCTATATCCCAGAATATCAAGCCAGAAAATCCCACATTATCTGAATGTGGACTCAGGCCGGATCCAGACAGGCCCTAGTCCCAGAAGCACTCGTGTTTTAAAAATGCAGATGTTTCTGGGCCCCAGACCCCTTAGAAAACTAAAAAAAACCTTATGTGCCCTCCATTAGAAGCCCCAGCGAGCTCTCCCGGCGCTTAGAAATGATGCTCCAGGAGAGTGGGGGGGGGGGTAGCAATTTTCCTCCCTCCCCCCCCCCTCCTGGCACATCATTTTTATGCTCTGAGAGAGCTCGCCGTGGCTTCTAATGGAGGGCACATAAGTTTTTCTTCGTTTTCTAGGGGATCTAGGGGCTTTCGTCTTGGCATGTTTACAAAGGTCCTGCTAAGTTCAATGTTTCTGAGCAACATTTGGAGTGTCTCTCTTGTTTCATAGAACTGGCCTGTGAAGGGAGCAGCCCTTGGCAACAGCAACCAAAAGCCCCTGAAGCACCTGAATAAATGAAGGTGTGTCAGGATGTTTATCCATATCCATAGCACACAGTCAGGAGGAGACCTTGTAAAGGAAAGGACCATCAGTAGCAAAACTTGTTCCACACTCCTAAATCTGTAACATTGGGTAGTGCATACATTGCAGTTCACAGAGCTAAGTTTACAGTGGTAAAGCAAATATCCCAAGGCATCTGTTTATTAGTTCCCACAACCTCTCTCATGACAAAAAGTAGCAGCTGAAGGTTCCTAAGGGCCTACCTACACAGCACCTAAAACACAGTATTTACCAAGTAAAAGGGGGAGCTACATGACACTACTAGTAAATCCGTTCTGATTCACTTCAACGGAAGAGAAACACGGGGTAAAAAGGTCCCCTTTAATTCTGATTCTGGCTGGAAAATGTGTATATTTGCATCACTGTATATCCCTGCACTCACAAAAGACATGTGATTTCCTTCTCTCGCACCTATGGAGACTGCTCCAGAAGATTCCCACTTTTTAAAAGCCCAAAACAGCTAAGCCAGTAGTGCAGTCTAACTGGCTGATGAAATTGGTGGGAAAAGCTTAGCCACTGGAGAGAGAAGAAACTGAAGAGTGCCGTGGGCGGAAGGGAAATTGTAAAAGGTTTAAAAGATTCCTGTTTGAATTCCTGTGTGTGGAACTTTGTTTTAAAAACTCAAGATAAAAGTACTATCCTCTAAGTCAGTGTTTCTCAACCTGGGGGTCGGGACCCCTGAGGGGGTCATGAGGGGGTGTCAAAGGGGTTGCCAAAGACCGTCAGAAAACATAGTATTTTCTGGTGGTGATTGGGATTCTGTGTGGAAAGTTTGACCCAATTATATTGTTGGTCGAGTTCAGAATGCTCTTTGATTGTAGGTGAACTATAAATCCCAACAGCTACAACTCCCAAATGTCAAGGTCTATTTTCCCCAGGCTCTATCAGTGTTCACATTTGGGCATACTGAGTATTCGTACCAAGTTTGGTCCGGATCCATCATTGGATGAATCCACAGTGCTCCTCTGGATGTAGGTGAACTACAACTCCCAAACTCAAGGTCAATGCATACAAAACCCTTCCAGTGTTTTCTGTTGGTCAGGGGAGTTCTTTGTGCCAAGTTCGGTTTAAATCCATCGCTGGTGGAGTTCAGAATGCTTTTTGATTATAGGTGAACTATAAATCCCAGCAACTACAACTCCCAAATTACAAAATCAATCCCCCCCCCCCAACCCCACTAGCATTCACATTTCGGCATATTGGGTATTTGTGCTCAATTTAGTCCAGTGAATGAAAATACATCCTGCATATCGGATATTTACATTACGATTTATAACTGTATTAAAATGACAGGTATAAAGTAGCAACGAAAATAATATTATGGTTGGGGGTCACCACAACATATGGAACGGCATTAAGAGGTCACGGCATTAGCAAGGTTGAGAACCACTGCTCTAAGTAAAGCCTGACAATTTATTTGAAACCATTATGCTTATTGACTGTTCAAAATAAACAACATATTCCTGTTCCATTCCAACTGAAGTCTTTGAGTGGCTTTTTAAACATTCCATTAAAGGAGGTAGCCTATGAAAATAATAAATTGGTGACAGCAAAAGAAATCTTAAATAAATAATTGGAGGCAGCAAAGGCAAAATATAGTATACCGTGGTGGCTTCCCACTCTCTGGCTTTGTGTGAGTGAGGGTGTGTGTGTCCTCTGGTTCCCTCATGGCCTCGCCTTGGGCCCAGCCTTGTCGTTTTGTCCTTTGTCTTCCATCTTGTGTGTGGTGGTGCCTCTTGCAAGTTCTGCCCTCCCTCCTCCATCTTGGTTGTTGCAGAGAGCCATTAGAACTCTCTGAAACTCTTCATTTTAAACTTTATAATGTTAAACAGAGTTTGAATAAACAATTGGGGAAAGAAAGACATATGGTGGACTTTAAGAAATTCACTCCTTTATGTGCTGAACCTCATATGAACACATACAAATCTGCTTATATTTATATTAAGATGTTTGTATGTGCACATAATTGCATATACATTCCAGCACATAAAGGAGTGATTTTTAAAAAATGCCTATTGCCTGATGTCCCCCGTCCACCCTCTATCTTGTTCTGATACAGAGGAAACCTGTGAGGATAGTGGGGGACCCAATCCCAGGACTAACAGTTTTGTGTGGGGACCTGCAGTCAGGTCCCAGGATTTTTTAACCCCCATTTAAAACCCACATTCTTGTGCTGTCTGAAGTAGCCCCTTCTACACTGCCATATAAAATCCAAATTATCTACTTTGATAACACCTGGAGGATTGAAGTTTGCCCATGCCCGGTGTAGATGCACCATTAAACGATGGAGTGACACCATGCACAGCTTTCTTTCAGAAGGCATAATGTCATGAATAAGCCTTGATGATGTCACTGGGCTCAATGTAAAGGAGGCACTGATTGCACAACTGATGAATTGTTGGGCTGTCCATCATTCCATAACAAAACAGCTCACCCTCATTCCCCACCCTCAGCTAAGGACCATGCTTACAGAGCCTCCTGGGCAATGTTACTACTTGTGCAATTATTTCTGTTAATTTAATAGCACTTGCACAATCCTAAAGTGGATACCACCTTTGCATGACATCCCCAAAAAGTTGTCTAATGGCAAGGGCAGGTTTCCATCCATTATTTTTATAAGTTAGGGTGGGAGGGGAGTGTTGCAGGAAACGAATGCTGTAGCAAGTTATCTGAAGTGAAGCAATGTAATGATCAATCTTCTAGCCAACCAGAAGTCTACCTGAAAGGATAGCAGTGATTGGAAGGAGATGGTTGAGGGCAGGGGTTCCCAAACTAAAGCCCAGACACCATATGCAGCCCTCCAAGGTCTTTTACCTGCCCCTACCCTAAACTTTAAACTTAAGGTCACCCTAAGTTTGAAATGACTTGAACAACAACAATCCTAATTAATTTGACTATCTCATTTGCCAAAAGCAGGCCCACACTTCCCATTGAAATACTGGTAAGTTTATGTTGGCTAAAATTGTTATTCATATTAAATATTGTATTGTCCTTTCATGTTTTTTGCATTTCAAGTAAAATATGTGCAGTGTGCACAGGAATTCGTTTATGTTAGTTTCAAGCTTTAGACCAGGCCCCCAACAGTTTGAGGGACCGTGAAGTAGTCTAAACAGTGGGGAAGTGGTGAATCCTAGCTCAATGACAAAATTCATATTTTACATGTCAAACTTTCCAGTTTAGCATAAACTTTAAATGCATGTCTTTGTGTTTAATATCTGTTTTGTGTATTTTAATATGTATTTTATAGAATTATGCTTTAATATTTAGTTTTTATAGACATACATTTTAATATGTGGATTTGTAGTACTGTTACAATGTTTATGTGTTTTAATTATTCTATAACCTGACTCAAGTCACAAGGAGAGGAAGGTAAGAAATAAAATTATTATTATTATTATTATTATTATTATTATTAAGACTATTTTTAAAGGATTACATAGTACACCATATGAAAAAGACACCTTCTTTTCTTTTCAAGGCCATTTATATACTCTCTGTATGTATATATATATAAGAAATAGGCAACAGTATGAGGAATATCATCAGTAGTAATTGATACAGCTCTGTCATTATAGTTACAGTGATATTGCAAGATCTCTATCTACTGAATCCATAAAACACTATGCAATTTCAACATCTTGGCAAGATTCTATGTGAACTGTTCTGGCCATTAGTGAAATCAGCACAATGAGCCAAGGTCTTTCTATATGAGACAGTGTGCCATAAGCAGAAAGTAGCTATTATAATTTCTATAAAGTTTAAATCAAGGCAGGGGTTCTAGGGTTTTTCTTCTTCAAAAAGAAAAAAAATGAAAAAGTTCTTTCCATATTGAAAGTAATTTGTTATTTGATAAACAAAAATAATCATAATATTTTGCTTGCTATAAAATACCATATTTGATATATTAAACATACAGTTTATTCGGAAGAAACATTATAAATTGAGCATACTTTTTACATTTTATTTTGTTGCTACAGATTAAACTAAAAGGTTCTCAGTATTAAGGAACATCTGAACGATATGGAACTCTTTGCTTTCACCGGTTCATGCAGCAGACAAAAAAAAACTACAAGAAAAGAGAAGAAACCCTCAATGATAGTAAGGAGGCTAAATTATATCCACGGTGTCAAGAAGACAGACATCACACACTTCTATCCATAAATAGGACTACTGCTCTGGAGACTAGGACACAGAACAATGGCTTCAAACCACAGGGAAAGAGATTCCATCTGAGCATGAGAAAGAACTTTCTAACTGTGAGAGCTGTTCAGTAGTTTCTCTGCCTTGGTGCATGGTGGAAGCTCCTTCTTTGGGGGCTTTTAATCAGAGGCTGGATGGCCATCTGCTGGGGGTGCTTTGAATGCAATTTTCCTGCTTCTTGGCAGAATGGGGTTGGACAGGATGGCCCACAAGGTCTCTTCCAACTCAATGATTCTATGATTCTATGAAAAGGAAACCAAAACCAGGAACAGAAATGACTTCTAAGTACACGTGGTCATTAGGCTTGGGCGGTTTCGTTCGTTAATTTCGTAATTTGTTATTAATTCGTATTTAAATTAGCTTATGATCCAATATTGAGCCATGCAGGAATTGTGTGAGGAGTAATAAAGATTCGAAACAATTTTTTCAATTTATTTCGTAATTATTTCGTAATTATTTAATTATTTCGTAATTATTTTCGCATGTCTGGTGCAAGTTTTATAGTTGTTGTTTGTTTTATCACACCAACAGTCAACAACAGAGGGAGAGGGAAGCTTCAGAAGTTCCCCCTGTCCCATTTGGAGGTTTTTTTAGCATATTGCGCAATCTCGTCCGCCATTAACGAATCGATTCGTAATTTTACGAAATTTCGTAAATTTCAAAAAAATTTAAAGGAAAATTTCAGAATTATTAAAAAAAACGAAACGCAAGGGCCCCCTAAAAACAAAACGAGTTTAGAACCAAATTTTTCCGTGGTTACCCAAGCCTAGTGGTCATACATAAATGTTTTCCTCTTAAATATGTTTTAGAAATGTTTTTTGAGTGGGGAGAACAACTTTTTAAACGTATTTCCCTATTCTTTTTTTAATGCACTTTTTTCCATTATTCCCAGGGGGGAAAAGTTTTGAAGAAATAGAGATAAAAGCAATACTTTCTTTTCTGTCCCTATTTTTCAGTTTCTCTCTCTCCAGGCTTTCACATATCTAACTATTATAACAATTAATCTTCCCTTTAACAAAACTATTGATTAAATACCTCTGTATGATATTTATCACTATACCAGAGAGTTTTTCTGGTTTTATCTTTTAAACAATGGTTTGGTATTACAAAGCAAAAAATCAATCTTGGTTTTGCTGCTTCTGTTTCTATCAAGTAATGTTCAGTGCAATGCACCAAGTATGTTTGTTAAATATGCTTTCCTGAAAGTGGCTGAAAGGTTACATTGCTTACAGAAGAGATATGACCACTAGTAATAAGCAGCCTCACTTCTTGCTGTTTCACACAGGATTATTAATTATTTTATAGTTACAAGAAGCAGCAACAGAGTCATGTTCTGCTCTGTGGTCCAATATCCTTCTCTAGAAGTTTAAAAGAAGGGCTAAATACAGCTTACCCATATGTGAGCTAAGACCCACTCCCCTCCCATGTTGTAAAATACTAATTGCTCCATAAAAACTAACAAACCAGTGGCCATTACAAATCAGCGTTTTACAGTAAAAACAGGACCTACGGAGTAATAGAATGTATGTGAAAATTGCTACCTTAGTAAGTCTCATTACAGACCCCTACTATATCGAGAGATATCGTAACGCATTACATTCCAGCACTGTGCTTGGTAATTGGTCTTGGCAATTTGCAGTTGCTCAATTTTTTCGAAAGGCCACTCAGACATGCAATACTCAACAGTTTCATGAGTGGGGCTCTTGAAAATTAGGAAATTGGATTCAATATTAGTAATGTTGAGCCACATGTTTGGCCATTTTAGCAAAGTCTGTTTCCTAATGGCCAGCGAAAATGTATTAAAAGCAACACAGGTTGAGTTTCCCTTATCTGAACTTTTGGGAGCTGAGATATTTTGGATTTCAGATTTTAAAACACCTGTATTTGCACATAGGCACACAAGTCTAAAAGCAAATATTGTTTGTGCTTCATGTGTACCTTATGCCCAAAGTTTGTATACATTGAACCACCAGAATGCAAATGTGTAATTATTTCAGCAATCCATGTGAACAATTTTCAATTTTGGAGTATTTTAGATTTTGGAATTCCAGATAAGAGATATTCAACCTGTAGTATGGTTAGTTCCATTAACTTGCGGAAAACCAAAATGTCAGATACAAAAGCTATACCAATTATCTCCCCATACTCATTTTAAAACATTCCTCTTTTGCCACCACTTTGACTAAATCCAGTATTTAGATCACCCTATGAAAATGTCAACATTTACCTTATCTTCAAAAAAAAGTCTGTGTATGACATGTTCTTGTAGAGCAGTGGCTCTCAACCTGTGGGTTGCCAGGTGTTTTGGCCTACAACTCCCAGAAATCCCAGCCAGTTGACCAGCTGTTAGGATTTCTGGGAGTTGAAGGCCAAAACATCTGGGGACCCACAAGTTGAGAACCACTGTTGTAGAGCTTCTTTCACATACACAGTGATGTGCTTCTCCCACACATTTTCACTAAACCAGGTTCTTATTACAGAAATGTAACGATTTACAGTATATCCAACTAATTTTTCTGATTATGCTAATGTAAAGGATATAAAATAAATTGTGCTTGTTGAGTACTTGCTACTGAATACTAAGCATATGGTGCAGAAAAGAGAACTGAGAAAGGAGCAAGTAATGGAAGACTTCAGATTGTAATGCAATAATAAATAAGCATCTGAAAGTTAATGTAGGACTTTGTTATTGGTCTTGTGTGGCTTGAATTTATGGCAGCCACGTAATGGGATTTTCCTGACAATATTTATTCAAAAGGGCTTTGCCATTGACTTCCTCTGAGGCAGACAGCCCAAGATCACCCAGTGGTTTTCCATCATTTAAAAAGGATTTGAACCCTGGCCTCCTAGAATACTAGTCCAATACCGAAACCGCTACATCACACTGACTCACAGGAGGACTTACTCTCCTATCATTTGTACTATTAAGTTATGATGGACTCTAGGTCATTATTTTGTTATGAGGAAGCTGAAATTTGAATTAATGTTCAAACCTTCGCCCACTCTCTGATGTTCCTCAGTCACCTAGTTATCATCTATGAAATGCTAGAGGGCATGAAACTGCTTTCCCAGCCTCAAAGTCTACATTAGGACCACTGCCCAGTACACTCACAGCCGGAGTCTCTCACTATAATATCTAGAATAGATATAGAATATTTGGAGCACTGAGACCATTTCCCATACAGCACCATGTAGCCCAATGACATCTGTTGGCTGTATGTTCCCCATTGTCTGCTGTAAGAGGATCTAAGCATTTACCTGTATTTCCTTGCATAATGGTTGCCTTTACATAACAGCCACATCTCCATTTTGGGGGTAGCAAAATAAGTTGGGTATTCCTCACATAATAGTCACACCTTTAGTGCACCCATCCCCTTGGAGCTATGGGGCTTGCCTTGCCAAGGCAAGCCTTTGTAGCTGCAGAGAGGAAAGGTGGGTGGACTGATGAGTTCACCCAACCACCTTCCCTTCCCCTGAGAGCTACAGGTCTTGCCTTGCCAATTCACCCACCCACCTCTTTCCTCTAAGACATGGGGCTTTCCATGCCTCTGTAGATATGGAGGGGAAAGGTAGGCAAGCATGCAAATTCACCTGCCTACCCACTGTCCCCTATGAGCTACGAAACTTGCCTTGCCAAGGTACACTTCTGTAGCTGTGGAGGGGAGAGATAGCAGGCCCTGTAACTCCAAGGGAAGGAAGCAGGTGCGTAGAAGAGTGAAGCTGCAACTGACACACCTGTCCCGTTTTATAGCTACAAGGCTTCCCTCAGCTACAAGCCCATTTAAGCCCATAGTTGCATTTTTTCACTGTGTAATAGTCGCCATCACATAATAGTCGCACCCCCTTTTAAAAAACAAAAATACAACAATTATGTGGTGAAATGCAGTCAACTCAGCATGTAATATGAACTATGAAATAAAGATCATATGCAATTGATCTTTATTCCTTTTGGACCCTCTGCTGATGATGGAGGCCCAGGTCTCCGCTGTTAGCAGAACCGTCTTCTTTCATCTGTGGCAGGCTAGACGGCTGGCCCCCTACCTGTCCAGGGACGACATAGCTACGGTGATCCAGGCCACGGTCATCTCAAGACTGGACTACTGTAACGCCCTCTACATTGGCCTTCCTCTGTTGGTGATCCGGAAGCTCAAGTTGGTGCAAAATGCAGCTGCTCGGCTTCTTGCGGGAATTCCAATGAGATGCCACATAACCCCAATCTTACTACAGCTGCATTGGTTACCAATTGAGCACCGGATCACTTTCAAAGTGATGGTACTCACCTTTAAGGCCTTGCATGGTCTGGGGCCGATGTATCTGAGGGACCGCCTCACCCCCTACCAACCCCAGAGATCCCTCCGTTCTGAGGACCAAGATCTATTGGAAGTCCCCAGTGTCAAGACCTTGCGTCTAACAGCAACCAGACGCAGAGCCTTCACAGCAGTGGCACCATCACTCTGGAATACTCTGCCACCTAAAGTCCGTGCCTTGCGGGACTTACCAGCTTTCCGCAGGGCATGTAAGACATACCTGTTCCGACAGGCTTTTAATGTTTGATAGTGTTGTTTTTAAATTGTTTTAAATTGCTTTTAAATTTTGTTAGATTTTAGCTATTCTTGTAAGCCACTCCGAGCCCCAGGGGAGTGGCGGCATATAAGTTTTAAATAATAAATAAATAAATAAATAAATAAATAAATAAATTTTATTGGAGGTTCCCCTCAGGGCCAGCCCTACCATTAGAAAGCAGATGGAAAGGATGGAAGTGGCCATTCCAAGCCGTTCACTTGGTGGAATCAAAGCTATGGATGTCACATAGCATTTCCTGGAGCTGTTAAACTTGTGCACTGCCTTCAGGAGTCATGGGAGATTCTGTTCCATCATCGAGGTAGAGATAAGATTCAACTACAGGTCCTGTTGGCTTCTGTATGTGGATGGAAGAGTTATATTGTTCTTTATCTGGGGTAGCAGACTGCTTAGTTCCTTTCCATATTAATATATGGAATATGAAAAATTCAGTATAAGCTGAAAGGGGTTCAATTTTTGTGTAGTTAAAATTTATAGATTAATTTGTTGACATCAACACTTCCAGCTCCACAATCTCCAGCATCTTTTTCTTATTTAGTTGAAGCCTTCAAATGTGGACCCTGATCAATTTTGTAATAATAGCTCCTTGTACAGCTTTCGGTGATGCTTGATGGTGCAATGAAGACTACAGCTCAGATGAACATAGAGTGAAGAAATGTTCTAATCTGTTAATCACTAACAAATTGTCTTTAGTACTCAGAAAGTATTAGTTAATATGTAAGCAATTAATAGTAATTATGGGGTGACTTCTGAACCAACACACGAGCTCTTTTGTGCATGTAGTAATTGCAGTATGAGATATGATTCCATTACTATGTTGTAACAGATAGATTATAACTAATGAGTTATTCCTCCCCGACAATCTGGAGACATGCAGGTAAGCACATCTACAACCCCAGGACAGAAGCCATCAGCAGAAAACAGAATAGCTGAATAGGAAAACACTACATCTCTTTACTGACGGCATTAGGTACAGCCATAGCAACTTCCCCAAATGCATTTCTCTTTGGATGGGTTCATACATTTTTCTAGCACTTCACTCTACTTCAGATGAATTCAAATGAATCTAAAAAGACAGTAAATAAGTGGCATATTGAATAAAAGAAATTGACTCTCTGTTCACGGTTGGATCGAAATTCACTAGCATAGCCCATGGTGATAGACGAAGGGAGCTGCAGTTCAGTCATATTTGGGTGACTGCAGGTGTCTCATCTGTATCCTTGTTGTTGTTTATTTGTTCAGTTACTTCTGACTCTTTGTGACCACATGGACCAGCCCACATCAAAGCTCCCTGTTGGCCATGCACACCCCCTCCTTCAGAGTCAAGCCAGTCACTTCAAGGATACCATCCATCCATCTTGTCCTTGTTCAGCCCCTCTTCCTTTTTCCTTCCTTTTTCCCCAGCATCATTGTCTTCTCTCTTCTTCATCCTGTCTTCTCGTTATGTGGCCAAAGTACTTCATCTTTGCCTCTAATATCCTTCCCTCCAATGAGCAGTCAGGCTTTATTTCCTGAGTATGGACTTGGTTGGACCTTCTCGCAGTCCATGGCACTTTCATAATTTTCCTCCAGCACCACTGTTCAAAAGCATCTATCTTCCTTTGCTCAGCCTTCCTTATGGTCCAGCTGTCACATCCATAGGTGACTACAGGGAATACCATTGCTCTTTTTGGTGAATTATCCAGTAGGTGCTGCAGATCCTCATAGAATTGATCTACTTCTTCAGCAGCTGTGGCTGGGGCGTATATTTGGATCACTGTGATGTTAAATGGCTTGCCTTGAACTCAAATTGAGATTTTTATTTATTTATTTATTTGGTCGTGTCAGGAGCGACTTGAGAAACTGCAAGTCGCTTCTGGTGTGAGAGAATTGGCCGTCTGCAAGGACGTTGCCCAGGGGACGCCCGGATGATTTGATGTTTTTATCATCCTTGTGGGAGGCTTCTCTCATGCCCCCGTATGAGGAGCTGGAGCTGATAGAGGGAGCTCATCCGCCTCTCCATTCTGTCATTTTTTGGATTGTATCCAAGCACGGCTTTAGTGACTTTATTATTAATTATGAAGGCTACTTCATTTCTTCTGTGTTCCTCTTTTCTGCAGTAGTAGATCTCATGGTCATCTGATGTGAAATTGCCCATTCCAGTCCATTTCAGTTCGCTGACCCCCAGAATGTCTATCTTTAGTCTTGACATCTGTATCCTGCATCCATATATTGAATATGTTACTCAAATCAATGAGTGCCTGTCCCAACACCACATGTTCCATCACAATGTTCAGCATAATATTTTAAAGGTAAGTCTACATGTTTATAGATGTACACCCTCAGGCTCCCCCATTACTGTGATGCCTGATCATAAAGCAATCTGATTGCAGCATTCTGATTCATGATTTCATGTAGAGCCTTTGAATGGTGAGAGGGAAAACTTTTGTTCAGTCCAGTTCTCATCCCAATACAGAATTACTGAACACACACTTCTTGAATAAATATACAAATAATGTTTTTAGCCTTTAGTATTCTCAGAATGTCGCAGCATAATTCTTCAAAAAGGATATTTTTATGTTTTTAGAAAAAAATGGGCAAAAGGTAAATATTTTTAGACAAAACTATGCTTGAACAAATATTGCATATAAAACAAAATGTACACTACCACCACCCCCACCACTCCCCAAAATACATTAGTTATTAGAAATGGACTATATTTTAGTTCAAAACATTGCACGATCTTATTTTTCAGATATGCAAATCACACCCGAAGCTTGTATGTGTGTTGATTTCTGACTGCAAAATTCATTAGCATTGGATCTGCTTGTATGCATTTCTGAATCCAGTGAATTTCTCACCCATACACGGTACAAGGTGGGAGGATGCACTTTGGGCAGGTTTGTACTGGGTCTTTGCAGATAATAGGGCTGCTTTTCTTTGATCTAACTTATTTGGAAATCCAAAATTGGCAGCTATACTGAAGCCTCATTATATTTTTTTATCAGACAGAAATCAAAAACAGAAAAAGAAGGGGTGAAAGAATGGTGTATTCAAGTAGCTTGTATACTAAATTCATTAGCAAACCAAATAGTTCAGTTACTTCAGAAAAACATGTATCTGATGTGATTAGGACATGCTGTTTTGACATGATTTGCTGAGGATGGTCGTTGTTGTTCATTCGTTCAGTCGTTTCCAACTCTTCATAACCTCATGGACCAGCCCACACCAGAGCTCCCTTTCGGCCGTCACCACCCCCAGCTCCTTCAGAGTCAAGCCAGTCACTTCAAGGATGCCATCCATCCATCTTACCCTTGGTCGGCCCCTCTTCCTTTTTCCTTCCATTTTCCCCAGCATCATTGTCTTCTCTAAGCTTTCCTGTCTTCTCATGATGTGGCCAAAGTACTTCATCTTTGCCTCTACTATCCTTCTCTCCAATGAGCAGTCGGGCTTTATTTCCTGAAGTATGGACTGGTTGGATCTTCTTATGGTCCAAGGCACTCTCAGAACTTTCCTCCAACACCACAATTCAGAAGCATCTATCTTCCCTCACTCAGCCTTCCCTATGGTGACTATGGGGAATACCATTGCTGTAACTATGCGGATCTTTGTTGCCAGTGTGATGTCTCTACTCTTCACTATTTTATCAAGATTGGACATTGCTCTCCCCCAAAGAAGTAAACATCTTCTGATTTCCTGGCTGCAGACTGCATCACATTACTAAAAATGTTGGCGCAATGGAAGCACTTACAAAACCAAAATGTGTTGATCAGTTAACATCATCTTTAGAAATTAAGCACAGAGTACGAAAGCAGCAACCTTAAAATGGTTGTATACTTATTACTATTACTATTAACATATTTATTTATATCCTGCTTTTGTCTCCTCAAAGCTTCCTTTTTATCATTGAGCCTTCTGCCATCACTTGAGCCTATGCTCAGATCAAAGACATAGAAGAAACTGCACCAATGAACCCAGATTTATTTTTGATTGGTGTGCAAAGCCAGGGACCTCTGAGTTACAGGATATGCATGTCAATCACAGTATCAGGTAGGAAGCAGTCATCAAAGGAAGGAAGAAGTAAAACAGGAGCATGTTACATATCATATGTGTTGGGTTTCATCCCTGACTGCACAAGTCTCTAGCCCTCAATGATTAGTTAGCCTAGATAGATTAGAGTGAGGGATTCCTTCCCCAAATTCCTCATGCTTGCCTATTTTAAGAAGAGGCTCAGAAGGCTCAGAAGGGGGGGGGGTTGTCTTGCTCATCCTGCATGGCACTATCTCCTCCCCTTTGAATATTTAGGAACATGATCTCTTCAGGGAATATGTAATTTTCTCTTTAAATGTATTTTTATTGCCCTGGTGAGGCCATATGGCCTATCTCTATTTTCTGGGTCTCTTCTTCCTTTGTTCTGCTAGAGTGAGGACGCATCTTGCCATTCTCCAGGCAAGATGTAGAAGATATGGCTATTTTGTTATTTTTTCTTTTTCTTTTCATTAGAAGATAGCTCAGTGAAGCTAGTTAGCTCCAAGAACCTTTCCTTTCCAGAATGGATATTTTTGTCTTTAATAAACATATTATTTTTAGAACATGTGAAGTTGTGGACCTGCAATCCTGTTGAATGGAAACCAATCCTTGCTCTTTACACATAAACTTCTTCTGGTTATGAACTGTGTTTCTGGCACTCTGCTATATATTTTTCTGGAATCTCCCCAAGTAAGGGTTATTTTTAAGCGTAACAGCTCTTGATTCTCAACAATATGTCCTGTAATGATGTGTCTGTACATTGGCCAGCAGTCAATACCATTTGAAATTGCAGCCATTGCTGGCCATAGCCTGATCACAGTGTTGTGGTATCTGTATCACCTGTATTATCAGGGATGGCCTCCACATTCACAGGGATTGGAGAGTAGATATCCCAGGAAAGTGGGGAAACCACCAATATCTCCAAACAGTCTCTCCCAAGTCTACAAACTGAAATTTCCACTATCATGCCTTCTGGAAGCCTTGGAGACAAGAGCAGCAATGAGCAGAGAAGCCAGCAACCACCACCCCCAAAGTCTACAGACTTGGGGAAGGATGATAACTCAGATCATTGTTGCCCCATCCCCTAAAGCTACAGGAAACAGAACAGTGACAAGCTAGGGCTCCATCTGTACTGACATTTAATCCAGTTTGAAGTAGATAATCTGCATTTTGAAACTGGATTATATGGCAATTTCCCCCCACCCCCACCCCAAGTCTACAAAACAGTAGACATTGGAGGGCAGGTTAGAAACACAGATTGTTGCTGTCGTGCTCTTGAAAATGAAAGGATCTGAGCTGTGATCATCTGAGTCATCAACCCACTCACCTCCCCTACCCCCGAAGTCTATGAAAGATCAGATTTTAAGGGGGTAGCTCAAATTGTTGTTGCCCTCTGAAGCCATGAGGAGTAGAGCAGTGATGATGGCTGTTCTCAAATGTCCCTTTCTCCAATCTAGTTCCCAGACACACTGCATTGTGTGCCCTGAGATCCATTCAACTAGGAATCGTGCATAAGGAGTCACATCAGGGGCTGAGGTTGCGATTGAAACTTCATTCTCCTTGCACTTCAGTCTCTAACTGAATAAACCTCTTTCAGTCTGTAAAATAGATTTGGGGAGGATTAGGCCAGGATCATGTAAAATTCCTCAATTATTCTGCACAGAAGTATGATTTTATACACAAAAAGTCATGTTTTCTGCATGGCCAGAAATGCCATGAGTGTTATTTTGTGCAGAATAAGACCTGAACACTGAAGATTCTCATTATCTCTGAATTCTCTGCTTCAGGTGCTACCAATGTTGAAGAAACATGTTTTTTTAACCATTGTTCAAATGTTTTCCAATATCTTTGCCTCCCTGATTCAAATATCATCTGTATTTTGTCAGTGTTAGTTGTATACATAAGTGATTTCACAAATTACTCAAGAGACATACCTTCTCCCCTGACTTGAAAGACTCCATGAGTTCAACTGTACCTCTCTAAGGCAAAATTGTTTATTTTCACATAGCAAAAGAGCTGGAAAACGTGCTTAAATATGTGGTTTATATCTTTTTAAAGGTGATTTATGTACTCAGGATAGCCAAGCACAGTGGCAGCAAGAAAAAGATTGCAAGCTCCAAAAGACATGTAATTATTTCAGAGGATTTTCACACCTATAGCTATTAAAAGAACAGACAGGATTTAGCTTATGAAACATAACATCAAAGCAAGCTGAAATTGTGCAACTGATATCAATGACTGAGTACAACATATTCAGATGAGGTGAAAAGGATATGTCAATGAGATGGGGACAAACTTAATCTGTGGTTGGCTTCCAGCCAGAAATTATGAGTTATGATGGTAAGATTTTAACAAGGGAGTAAAGATAGTTAAATGAAGAACAGGAGTGATACTAGTAAAGATATGATTAAATTGTCTCTATCGCCCACCACAAAATAAGTATGTTCACAGGTAGGGCAGGTGGAGTCATAAATGGCATGATTAATGGTCAGTTTACACATATTCCAGGAGAGGAAACAAGGAATACTGGTGTGGCCAGACTTTCCTATCCTCCATTGCAGCTATGGCCTGATGCCAAGTACTAAGTCATGTCTGGACACAGAATGTAGCCACAGTTTAATTTCAGAAATGGAGAAAACAAATAGGATTGTATCCATGGAATGGGACAGTGCTCTGTATGTGAAATAGTGCCTGTGGTACCAGTTCATTCAATAGAGAAAAGTTGGGTATCTGCCTTGCAATTCTTGTTAAATGACTGTTTATCTCCCCATATCCAGTCCCATTGATATCCCTCCAGGACTCTATAAAGGAGCTGCAATTCAGTGGCAGGTTTATGTATTTTTCACACACAGTTGAACTCAGATTAATTCTGTAGCCTTTTCAGGAGGGAACAGATTCATCTCTGAAATTTTGAAGAGACAATGATAATAAGTGTCCTTCTAGGCATTTACTAGAATGTCTGGCTATGGATATAGTATATCCTGATTTCAGTAAAGCTTTTACAAGGCCCTCCATGATATTCTTGCAGGCAATCTGGTGAACCATGGCCAAGACTGTTATGATGAGGTGGATTTGTAGTTGGTAGAGAGACTAAACAACACCAGTAGTGTTCTTTATTCTGGAGAGAAATCACTTGTGAGGTGCCTCTTAGTTCTGTCCTGGAACAATTGTTGGTTAAAATCTTTATAATTGATTTAGGTGATGGAATAGAAGGCATGCTTATCAAATTTGCAAGTGACATCAAATTAGGGAGAGTCACTAATATCACACAGAATAGGATTACAATTAAAATGACCTTAACAGATTGGAGGGCTGGGCCAGACCAAATTCAAGGGAGATCAATGTAGACAGGAAAACTGTAATACAGGATGCAGATCAATAGGATCCTGTGAAAATGCAAATGCTTTAACCTGAATCACTGTCTCTTGTATCCTATGGGCTTTGATGCAGAATTTGCAAGCAATTGTTTTAAACTAGTGTCAGTCTCCTTTAATGTAAGGGGTTTGGAGCAGGGCAAGGGATCTCTTGGTTTTTGGATATTGTTGTTTCTTCTGATTAAAAACAAAAAAAGTAATACTGACCTTGTGATGAATGTAAGATGAATGTATTGCCAGATCTTAAGTTTCCACATGTGAGTGTGATGGGGAGGCAGAATAGGAAATGGGACTGCTGATTATGTAAGAGGAGTGATTTCTACTCTTAAAGGGATGGTCATCCATGCTTTCCCCTATCAATGTGATGAGGTCGCTACAGTTAACACTGTTGAACTCGATAAAGCAATGGTCTGTTTTGGTACTACATGACTTATTTTGTTAGTAGCTCCATAATCTTGACAATAATTCTTTATTTTAGACCTTAGTGGTAAACAGGCCCGTAGCCAGGATTTTGTTTCAGGGGGGGCTGAGTTTGGTTCGGGGGGGGGCTGAGTCTGAGTGAAAGAGGGTCTACCCTAGCAAACGTTTTGTATCGTTACCCCAATACCCCCATGCATATCAGATATATTGAGCATGGTGATCAGATCAGGATATGAATAAACATAACAGTTTAAATAATGTACCAGTAAGGCCTTCTCGCGGACCACCATGAGAATTTCGGGGGGGGGCTGAAGCCCCCCAAGCCCCCCCCCCCAGCTACATGCCTGGTGGTAAATATGGCAAGGAGGGTGAGATAATAGAACTTGCCTGTAGCCATCTTTTCAAAGAGGACAAGAGTGTCAGTAACTATAACCCATGATAGTTATATGTTATTTACATTACCAGAAGTAGGATGCTTTTCAGTGTACCAGTTCCTGGGGAACTGGAGGTATTAGTGAACTTAGGCCCTCCCTTTGGATTTCTCATTGGAACATCTGGTTGACTACTATGGAAAGAGAATACCAGGATAGATAAGCCTTTAGCTTGATCCACCATGGGTCTTCCTGTCATTAGCATGATGCTGTTTTCATAATGGCATTTTAATGACTCAGCAGATTAAGCAAAATATTACATTGCTATTACTTATCAGCTGAAGTCATCTGTTGATTCACTTGTGTCTGTGTCTTGCTTCCATGATATTCAGCTACTGATCTCAATAAAGCACCTCCTGTGCAGGGTGTAATGTTGTAATTAGCTCCATTTAAAGGTATCTTTTTCAAGAACACAGCTGAAGATTGAGATACTTGCCTGCCAAGAGAAAAGAGTTTTGCAACTCAACCCAGATGACATCAGCTCTGATCAAATGGTTGCAAGAAAAGGTAACAGGACTCAAGCTGTTCCAAGTTAGGAAAATGTTATAGGGAAGCCCAGATTCCAAAGAAATGTTTACACAGCATATAGTTAGTGGAATTCACTATCATAAAATGTAGTTTTGTGTGTCATTTTAAATGGCTTTAAAGGGGGACTGGATACATTCATAGAGGATAAGGCCATCTATGGCTACTAGTCAGAATGGGTGCATACTTTGACCAGTATCAGAGTGATCAAAGTATAATTGCCTTGCAGATTTAATGTTTCAAAAGTCTTTCCTATGAGGAGATTCAGATATGGCTTGGAGCTAAAACTGACAGGATTTTGAACTGACACAACAGGGTTTAGTGCTGATAAGAATCAGGATTTTGGAATTGAGAAGGAAGGGAGAATTACCTATGGTGTTAGGGAGGTTAAGGAATAGATTGTTGACAGTTATTATATTTCATAGTGTTTAATAAACCTATTTCTGCTGTCATTTTAAACCTGACCCTGGCTCTCTATCATGGCTGAACTGGAGTCGGACCTTGCATATAAAAACTAAAGAACTCACAACACAACCACCTCCACATTTAGAAGGGATCACCCTAAGGCCCTGTAAACTGATCCAGAAAGGGAATCACTAGGAAAACAAGAGCACTGTGAATTGTAGGATTCCTAGGGGTTAGAGTTTTGGGACCAGCCTAGACAAAGGGATTGGTCACATACTTTTGATGTCCAGCGGTGGGATCTGAGACAATTTGACCTGTATTCTTCTGACCTATTTGTTTAAAAGAAAGCCCCCCAATGGTCTTGAATGGACAGCTGACAAGGTTTTGACAACAGATATGTGTTGTGAGTAACTGAAATATCTGAGGAAAAGATACCGTGAAAGTTTAAAGGAAAGTGGAATCCCTGAAGTTAAAAGACTGAGATTAAGAATATAGTGAAAATCAAAAATGGACTTTAAGTAATTGGAATGATTATATGTATGATCAAGTATTGTTAAACATTATGGAAATTATGACTAAGCAAACAACAAGAATGGACAAACAAAAGAACATTACAAATAGATGGAAGGTGTGCTTCAACTGAGCAAAAAATGGAGGAGCCAATGATCACATCGAAGAAAAAATACAAAGACTTTACCAGTCGTTGGTTGCTGAATCCGATTTAGATATGGCTAATTAGTTAATAATATTGTTTTAAACTGATTTTTCTTTTTAACCTCATGTTTTTACCTATTATGTAATGTCGTGTTTTTATGCTGTTTGTATATGTGGGCATCAAATTGTGCCGGTTGTAAGCCGCCCTGAGTCCCCCTTCGGGGGTCGAGAAGGAAAGGTCACAAATGTTTGAAATAAATAAATAAATAAATAAAAAATACATGTGTCACTAACATTAATGTTTGTTGAATTATTCAGGATTTATGTTTGTAACACTTGGAATATGGTTTGTTGATTTGTGTTTATATAGCATAATAAAATATTTAATAAAATAAAATAAAGAATATAGTGAAAATTCACATCTGAAAGAAATCCTGATCTCAGTAAGATAATTTCTAAAGTAAAAAAATTGTGGTGCAGTAGGAAATCACTAATGTACCATGTTTCTTCAATTTTAGGGACCTCATCAAATGGGCAGGGAAGAAATGTGGGACGGTGTGGAAAATGACTTACTCTGTTTGCTCCCATCCAGGTCCATGTACTGAAATTCCTCATCCTTTCCCCCTTCAGGCCTGTCTTTCCCCCATGTTTCTGTATTTTGTGCCATTTTGAGTTGGATAACACCCAACCCAAAGGCATTCCGGGTTCTATTTCTCCAAGTTGATGGGCTCCAACAAGTAGATGATGCAAAGATGACTGAGTCTCATAAGGTCCCAATAATCACTTTTTTCCTAGATCAACATCTCTAAAAATGGGGTGTGTCTTAGAATTGCAGTTGTATCTTATCTATTTTTGTTGGTGGTGGTTGTACTGAAATTAAGGTGTGCCTTACAATTGATGGCATCTTACAATTGAAGAAATGTGGTTATAAAGAAACAAATGACAAGATGAAGCAGAAGCATGAATTAAATAGGAGAAGGGAATTGTGAGTGAGCAGACAATTGTGACTGTCAATAGACAACCCAGAGCTCATTGAGATGGCCCTGGAAGCAACCTGAACACAGCCATCTTAGTGGAAACTCTGTAGAGTAGCATAGAAGACAGGTGACAGAAATGAACATGCTCCAAGTGGCAGATTTCGAAGATAATCAAGGTGCAGTGTCTACAAACAGCAGTGATGGTGCTGCAATTGTGACTGTTTTGTCATCAACTTTTGAATGGAATCCTTATGACTTTTGGGAATGTGTGGTAAGTATGAATTGCAAAGGGAAACACTAGCTTGACAACCATGGCAAGAGACAAAATAGTGGTTGCAAAGAGGAAGAGAAGAGTGAGGATGAAAGCAGGGAGAGAAACCTGCAGGACTCAAACATACCTGCAGGACTCAACCATATAAAAGTAGTATTCATGTACCACCTAGACAGTCATCAAATGCACACCATTGGCCACCAGTATCCCAAGACCATCTCCATAGACTGCCCTGTTCTTTCTTGCCATATTCAGCATATAGGTGTGCCTTAAGCACATCTTAATGAAATGTTTAAATGTAAGGAAACATTTCTGAGGCAAGCAGTGATAGTGAGAGGCATAGCTGTGATCCACAGTATCATCAGCAGGGTTGGAGTTAGCTAACATGATACTGAGATAACCCTTGGAAATTTCTTCCATATGTAGAGTTAGTTATGTGAGTTTCCCCTGTTTTACTGACCTTCCTTTCTAACCTCAAGCAGGACTATTGATGCCAGATGTTTGCAACAGTGTTTGTAACTTTGTTAAAAGGCTTATTGCAAAAAGACAAAGACATTTCAAATTGCTAAGAAGTCTTGCACACAATTTTTCAGAATGTGTATGCAGTGTTGCTTTATTTGAGTTAATTATATCAAAACATAAAGTATGATTTCTGGGCTGGTAAGGAATGACTCATATTGAATTGCAAGTAGTGGAAATCAAGTTGCACTGCAGTAGTAACTCAACTCAATTTATGCAGCCTCAAAACACTACATACATTTATCTTTTATATCAGGCACATCTTTTTTCTTTTTTATATATATATGAGGTTTTTATTCTAGATTGAGCATCTCTTATCCAAAATCCTTAGAATGAGAAGTCTTTCATACTGCTGATATTTGGAAAAAAATATATACAGAATGATTTTTTAAAGAAGGGAACCAAACCTAAACTCAAAATTAATTTTTGTTTCATATACATCTTGCACTTATCACCTGTGCAAGATGATACACAAAAGTGTCACTACCTCAGCCATCCATGTGGATAATTTTGCATTTTGGAGTATTTTGTATTTTAGAATTCCAGATAAGAGATACTCAATCTGTACAAGTTCATTTTTTTCAAGTACAATAAAAAGGCAAAAGTTTAAAGAAAGAAAAAAACAAAGGCAAACAAGAAAAAAACTGTAATTTAGAATAGAGAGAGAAATATAAAAAAGGAAAAGTGGCTTCAAACATTTCTCTGTAAAACCACATCATCCACTTCTTTCAGTAACCACATTTTACTACTATAAGGAGTTTCCAATCTTTGAGAGATGTCCCAAATGATTTCTATCTAATCCAACCAGACATTGTTTCATTTCTTATATTTCAACAATCATTCTTCTATAGTAGGGTAATGTTCAATCCTTCCATATTCCTACATAGAACAGTCTTGCTGCTGTGGTCACATACTGAAATAGTCTTCCATGGGTCTTTTCCAGCTGCTCATCCATACATTCAAAAAGAAATGGTTTGACTGTACTTTTAATTAGATGTTAACAGTAGTTTTAATTAGATGCTAAAAGTAACTTCTCTTTCAATTTATTTGGTAGCTATCCAAGAGATGTTGATACATTAACTATCTGTATCTGTTGTTTCTATTCTATAATGAGTTTCTTGTGCTGAGATCCACAATGATTTTTTGTTTGTTTTTGGCAAACCAGGGTTTATATTTATTCCATAAGTTTATTAAGGCATGCCTTAGCCCAGTCCTCCTCTTTCCTTTGCATCTTGCAGCTCTTTATATTAGACTTTTGGTTTTATTTCCTTGTCATATAAACTTAGATCAGTGGTTCCCAGTCTGTGGTCCATGGACCACCAGTGGTCCACAAGAACTAAAATACGGTCCACCGCCTTACCATTACTACACCGTTGCAACGAGAGCGACTGATCTCGCAAAACCCTCTTATAGTACCGAGGCTTATTAAATATGGTTTTCTGTGGGTGAGCAGATGGTGACTATTGTATCAGAAACTAGAGCTGATATGGTCTATCCAATGCAATTTTCTGAATCAGCACCTCAAATAACCAAACTGAATCTAAAGTTGGCCAAAAAGTGGTTCGTAACCCTTTTGGTACTAATGTTGGAGTGGTCCCTGGTCAAAGTGGTTCCTGGTCAAGTGGTCTCTGGTCCAAAAAAGGTTGGGAACCACTGACTTAGATAGATCCATGTGTCATTGCTTAGATGGTACATTCATTGTCAAAACTGGTGCTTTCTAGAATAACAACATAGGTCTAGGCAACATATTCATTTTTATCACAAAAATTATTTCAGCTTTGACAAGTTTATTGTGTTGGGCCATTTCATTCTTAATTTCACTGCACATCTTAATCATGTTATTCAGTAACAGTATACAATTCATATTTGTCATAATGATACCTGTGTTTAACTTACTTCTCCATTTTAAAACCTCTCTTATCCATCAGTTCTATTTGATCTTTCCTTTTTTTCTTTTTTTTTCTTTTTTTTTCTTTTTTTTTTTTTTGGTCAGCCTCTCACTCCTTTTATTGTTAGTCTTGATACCTCCTAGTTTACAAAATTGTTTTCATTTTTCCATTAACACTATACACTCCAAAATACTTTCAGAAACCATTATCAAGTTATTGGCATATGACTAACTTATACATTTCTCTTTTCAATCCTTCTATTACCAAAATACTTTTGTTCCAAAAACTCTAAATAAGAAAGAGCAGCTCATGCTGTCCAAGACATTTTCTGCATCCAATAAAATCAATACAGATTAAGCAAGTCTCTTTCTAATCCAAACAAGTATAGAAACTGCTTTTCAAAGACACTCTTCCTGTTTTCCAAGATACACCCTTTGCCTTTTAGTCCTTCCCAATGACATTTCATCATATTATCTTTAAATACAACCACAGTGGTTCTTGCTGACTCTGTTGCAGTATTTTTTGTTTATCCCATTCTTATATTTTTATCTATTTTATTAATCCCAACTATATGCCTCATTTCTTCAAAATGGAAAAATCGCTCTCTTCCACCCTAATCTGTCATCATAACAACCCTAGTAAGAGACTCCCTTGTTGATGTAAGGATCCTCTCCTTCCCTCCTGTTCAGTTACTCTTGACTCTTGTCCTACAGTCCTGGTCTAATTAAATATCTAAACAAATTAAAATTCTGTTTACTAGGTCCATCTCCTTCAGTTCTTGCTTTCACAGCTAATCTTATATTCTTTTGTTTCACATACTTCTCCCCACACAATCCAGTCAAAGACCTTGTTCCAGATTTTTCAATGTAATCTATGATGAAGTAACTTGTTCTGAAAAGCAGGGATGACACCATATTTTCATATAACTTCTGCCAAGTTATATAGATGCTTGGTTAACATAGCTTTGAGGTACATATTTATCTGGCCCCTACCACACAGCTGAATAAATTCCCACATTTTCTGTTTTGAACTGGAATATATGGCAGTGTGGATTCAGATAACCCATTTTAAAGCAGATATTGTGGGATTTTCTGCCTTGATATTCTGGATTATATGGCTGTGCGGAAGGGATCTCTGACTCTTTTGGTAACATTGTCCCCTTTTGGTTTCTGTTTGTTAAAGGTTTGTACTTGTTAAATTACTGACTTCCTGGTTTCTTAATTCTGTCATCCCATGGCTGCTTCTTTATGTTGGTGTATGCTTTTCAAAGTGCAGGGAAAAATATTTACCCTATATTCATTATCATTTTGAAAGATTGTTTTTAAAAACCTGGTGTTTAAAATGTTAAACACCAACAATATTATTTCTGAGTAATAACACATGGGTTTTTAAACTACTCTTTCACTGGCCTTTTAAAGTACTTTAAGCATTGTGAATGGCTTTTGTAATTTAACAAAATTAATATGTTTTCTGTTTAATGGCATACACTCCATTGATAACCATTATTTATTTCTTAAAATGTTTAAGCAACAGATTGGCATCTAGCTTAGTCTAATCTAACAAACCAACAATTATTGCAGAAACAGGCAATAATAAGAGTTTTTTAACACTCAAATCCAACATGGTTATAGAGTCCCATGCAGTAATTAATAACAATTCAGAAGAACTTGAAAGTAATTAGGGCCCCTTCTACACTGCCATATAATCCAGATTAAAGCAGATAATCCACATTATCTGCTTTGAACTGAATCTATCCACATTTGCAGGTTAAGCATTTGTTTACATTATTATTTGTGGGTTATTGTATGTGCCTCTGCTGCTGCGCTATACATGACCACAAAATATATTGTCTCAAGGCATTTCTAGAAACTCCAGCACAATTCTATGGCTTACTTCTGCCAGAAATTGACTAAAGAATCATAGTAAAGGACCTAGAAATACCCAGAAAAAGCACTTCTCTAGTCCTCCAGTGTGATTCTATGGTCAACTTCCAGTGGAAGAATCATACAGGAGAGCCAAAAAATGTCTAGAGAAATGTTCTTTCAATTTGTTTTAAAAAATAGAGTTTGCCATTTTCACTTATATTTGCATTTTTTTCCTTTAAAAGTTAATGTTGAATGTATAATCATTTGAGTGCAAAACACACTTCAGATTACTTTGTACTGGGGCAATCCTTTCTAGAACCAAATAGCCTGAGTTGATAAAATCTGGGATTCAGATAAAGCAATTGCACAGGCATAGCAGCGAGTTGCTTTTGGTGCTAATAGGTCCTAATCAATCATCCTTTGATAGAATAGAATAACTAGCAAAATCCTCCATTTTCCCCTATAATTTATAACTAAGGAATATCATAATTATTTACTTTTGAAAGTGTCACATTGGCTAACGAAACAGATTACCTTTCTGACCTTTCAACAAGTAATAAATTGTTATTGGAGGCTTTTATGGCCGGAATCACTGGGTTGCTGTGAGTTTTACGGGTTGTATGGCCATGTTCCAGGAGCATTCTCTCCTGACATTTCACCCACATCTATGGCAGGCATCTGTGGGTGAAACATCAGGAGAGAATACTTCTGGAACATGACCATACAGCCCAGAAAACTCACAGCAACCAAGTAATAAATTGCTATACAAAGGGGTATCAAATTCATTTGATAGATAGTCACGTCAATATTATGGTTGCCTACAAAGAGCAGAGATGCACCATAGGTTCTGTAGTAAAAAGGTGACTTTATATCTAGGCCTATCTTTTATACCTCCTGCTTTCAAGTGGTGCCATTATATTTTCAAATTCATGTTGTTTCAGAAAATAGAAGAATTCTACTATAGTTTCCCTCTCGTCTCTTCCTCTGAGGTATTTATGCCAGGGAAGGTCATAGGAAAAGTACCGTGACATAGAGATAGGTTGGTTTAAGCTGTATGCCACTCTTTGATCCCCAGTGATGGATGACAGCCTATTAGTTGACCAAGCATTTGATGAGGCAATCTGATTGGAGGTTTCTTCTTCTCCTGAAAAGTCCTCACTTGTGTTCTGGTTGAGGGTATCTTCTGGGGTCTGAACTGAAGTGCTGCACCACTCCAGTTCATGAGAAGCAGTTACAAATGAAGGACTAGATTCTGTCTCAGAATCCTCATTTTCCATAGAGTCCGCATGATAACTACTCTCCTGAACTTCACTTTTTTGCATATGTCCTTCAACTGTTTCCATAGAAGAAACAGGTGAAATTGAGAATTTCTCAAAAGGAGCAATATTTTCTATTTTAGATAACTTCTCCAGGCTTCCAAATGGGCTTCCCTGGTGTGGCTCTTGTGTTCCTTCCAAAGAAGATTGATCTTGGCTTGGGAGAGCATTATCGTCACCTGTTCTTACTATACTTTCATCTTTAGTATAGAACATCAAAGGAGTACCTGATGTAGTCTTAACATAATGCCTTCCTGTTAATAGCTGTCTATTATCTAACTCTGAAGCTGGGAGGAACGCTTGAGAGGAAGTCCCTAGCATTGTTAAAGTATTGTTACATATCCTTTCATATGCAGTATATTTGGGTGGTTGTAAAGTTGGAAGGAACGCTTGAGAATAGTTCCCTAGTTTTGTTAAATTATTGTTACATATCCCTTCATAGGCCGTATATTTGGATTGTTGTGAAGTTGGAAGGAATGCTTGAGAATAGGTCCCTAGTTTTGTTAAATTATTGTTATATATCCCTTCATATGCAGTATATTTGGATGGTTGTGAAGTTGGAAGGAACGCTTGAGAATAGGTCCCTAGTTTTGTTAAATTATTGTTACATATCCCTTCATATGCAGTATATTTGGATGGTTGTGAAGTTGGAAAGAACGCTTGGGAATAGGGCCCTAGTTTTGGTAAAGTATTGTTACATATCCCTTCATATGCAGTATATCTGGATGGTTGGAATAAAGGACTGGGTCTACTTCTTTCAGCTCTTTGAACACTGTAAAAAGAAGGTAATCTTACACCTTCAACATCCATGTTTCTTTGTATGACTGATCCTTTCTGGTTTTCTAAACCACTGGTCAATTTCTTAGAAGCTTCCATTTCAGGAGGTGCCTCTTCTCGACTAACATCTTCAACAGCTTTAGGGTTAGGGATTAATTTGCGCCAAAGGAGATACTGAGATGACACACTTTCATTACTAACAGAATAACCAACACTAGATGGGAGAGCATGGGTCAAACTGCTGCCATCTTGTCTATCATCCCTCTTAAAAGCTGGAAGGGGAGCTGCAATGGAAGGCTTTTCCTTTGTTTCATACACCTCACAGTCTTCTTCCAAAGACTTAGGCTGAGCCTCCTGAGCTACAAATGGAGAAAAAAATAAAATTAAATGTAAGCAATAAGTAACAAATCACATAAGGATATATATTCACCCTACATAACCTTTTTTTTTCTTCATGAAATACTCTTTTCTAACTCGGCTGTTCATTCTCCATGGAATATGATCCACAGATTCAACCATCCACAGTTTGAAGAAAAACCATAAAAAAACCAAACTTATTTTGCTACTTTATAGAAGGAACACCACTTTACGATGCAATTGTATGTAATGGGACTGGATCATCCAATGATTTTGGTATCCACAAGAGGTCCCGAACCAACCCCCAGGAATTAACACGTATCCATTGTCCTTTTTTGCATGTATTTTTGTAATAAAAATGTTCAAAGAACTAGTTCACCAAATTTTGAAACATAGATCTCCTGAAGAACAAGAACAACGATATGTCCCAAAAAGCAGATATGTTCATGAAAAGCAGAAAACTTTACTTTTGTTGCTCTCTGCCTGTCAATTTACTGCAGTTCTCTATGCTATATTGAAAACTGTTCCAGACCTTTAATAGCTACTGGTTGCAATGGGTGAATAATGTGGGGAAATGTCCTCAGCTGCAAGGTAGGCCCTGCCTTGTACAAACTGTGGCAGTTTTAGTTAGTGCAAACCCATTGTTGTACATTATTGTGTACCAAAAAGAAAAGGTCTTTTCCCGTTTACTGCTGCATCATACAACTTTGGTGGTACTCTAGCAATTCAGATGTATTAGAGGTTTCAGAACAAAGGGGAGTGACAAGCAGCCTGTAATATTGCCAGCATTTATTATTATTATTATTATTATTATTATTACAATTATTTATTTTGGTTTCTTCTACCCCGCCCTTCTCACCCCGAAGGGGACTCAGGGCGGCTTACAAAAGCAAAGGCACAATTCGATGCCCGCATCACATAACAGTCAAAAACAAAAATAACATCAATTCACAGTTAAACAACAATTCCTACATTACAACCATAAAACCAATAAAATCAATAAAACCAATACAAACCCATTTCCCACCTCTGTTACTAGATGAAACCGTTACTTAAGGCAATCTTCCAATGATTCCTATGACTGCGTGGTTCCGTATCCCAGGTATGTACATAGGAACTGGCAGATAAACTGATAGATATTAGTAAATCTATCATCTGGCAAATTTAATTTTTTTTACATACCTCTTTGCTCATGCATTAAATCCCATCTCTGACTGGCTTCCAAGGCATTGCAATCTGGTGACTCTTCTAAGTCCGGCTTTGATCTTGAATGCAGGTCCTGGTTGTCTTGACTGAAATCATCTGGCTAAGACAGAATAATAACAACATTGCATGATAATTAATACAATATTAAAGAGTGGATAAAAGAAAACAATATCAAGATATTAATATGAATAGAATTTAGGAATAGAGAATTACCAACGATGAACAATAGGAAAAGGAAGAAGAAAGGAAACTTAAAGCTTTCCATCTTGGCTACTTCTTTTCTTTCTTTGAATACCATTATAATGAAGAGTGAAAGTTCAGTAATACCCTTCTCTTTTTTATTTTCATTTTCTTTTTTTTTCTTTCTCTCTTCTTCCTTCCCCCTTACTTTTTTATCATCTTGCCCACCTTCCCCTTCCCAACCCAAACATAACCTCAATCCATCCCCCAATCCATAGATAGATAGATAGATAGATAGATAGATAGATAGATAGATAGATAGATGATGGATAGATAGATATAGCAGCATGAGAAAGTTTTATAAAATATAACTTAATACAGTTGGTTATCTATTTGTTTCTATGCATGTAAAGGAGTTGTAGTTTTATAAATTGGTGACACTATAATGAGGCAAGGAACTCTTAAGATTAAAAACAAAAGTAATTATTTCTTTGGTTTAGGGCCCAAATCATGACATTAATCTTAATTGTGTTGGATTTACGGCTGAATTTCTTTGCATCCCTGGGAGTCTGAGATGCTCAGTCCTTTCCAAATCTGCCTTAAAAGTCACAACTTCTGGTCAGAAGAACATAACTAGCCACCTTATCATACAGGCAAAATTGCCTGTCCTGTGCTGCTTTCTCCCCTCTTCAGTCACAAAACCTGCCAGCTCTCATTCCATGACGTAGATCTACTTCTAGTGCGGTTCTGTGGTGCAAATGGAGAAGGACCAGTGTACGCCACTGCAGTATCAACACAGGAGGCTTCCCATGTTGCATAGGGATCAATTGAGGTAAGCCAGACAGTGGACACCTCCCCCCATGGGATGACATAAGGGGAAAGCTGGGTGATGCAGGGTGTGGGGCAACACATTTCCCAACCCCACCCTACCCCCACCCCCCACCCCACTGGGCTCCAGTGAATCCACAGCTTAATGTGATGAGATCCTAGGATGATCATACATGATCAAAAGGGTTCATGACTCCTTCTTTCCCTACATCATACACTGTTGCAGAGGGTTCCCCTGTCCTTCATGACATTTCAGAAGGGAAAGTAGCATCATAAAGATCACCTGCCCACTTATGCCATTCTGTACATGTGGAAATCCAACATGTGGTGTTCTGGATCCAATGCAGTATTTTGTTTGTTGTACCAATAAATTGTTATGAGGGTTCTCACCTGCTCCCCTGTACAGTTTCGCAGCACTTGAGCCATTGTTTTGAATTGCTGAAAAACATTTACCTCTGCACTTCTTCCAAAACTGTACAGGTAATAGCTACTCAATGGTCCCTAATAGGAATGCTATGCCTGCATGAAATTACCTGTGTTAAAGACATCAGGGCTACTTACTTATGAATAAATGTGCATACTACAAGTACCAACAAGCAAATACATTATGAAGCTGTGCCAGGCATTTCTTACAAAATACTTATATGAAAAATATTCAAGAAAAATGAAACACAGGCCTAACAATAGCTGAAAGAGCATGCTACAAGATGGGAGCTGATTTTGTAACTTTTAAATAATACTAAAAGCTTTCTGATCTGAGTGGATGTGTATTACACTGCAGTATTTCTCCATTCGTAGGATCAGCAGAAAGAAACAAAGCTCTAAGTCACAAACTTTGGTTCTCCAGGTTTTTTGGACTTTGACTCCTTAGAAGCTTTAGCTTCTTTGGTCAATGGTCAAAGTTTCTGGGGGGTGGTCCATACACTGTGAGGATTAGTTCTTAGAAATCAATGCTCTAAAGCTGGGGTCTCAACCTATGGGTCCCCAGATGTTTTGACCTTCAACTTCCAGAAATCCTAACAGCTGGTAAACTGGCTGGGATTTCTGGGAGTTGTAGGCCAAAACACCTGGGGACCCACAGGTTAAGAACCATTGTTCTAAAGCAATATGCTTAATCTGTGTCCCAGCGTTCAAGGCAGTTGAATACTACACCCCAGTCATGTCAGACTTACGTCCACCAGTCACCAGAGACGCATCCAGACAGCCCCTTTAACGCAGGAGTTCCTGTACTTAAAAGGGGGACTGTCCAAATGATGTCCCAGAGAAAGATAAATTCATTCACCACAAACCAGGAAAACCCTGGTTTGTCACGAATTTAATTGTTAGTGGGTTTATTCTGCTCCTTCTTGGAAGATGTGGGATAAACCCACTACTTCCCCTGTGTTCTGGACTTTTGAGGGAGCAATCCAGACAGTAGTCACATGGTTTTCTGGGTTAAATTAGCCCGGAAATCCACAAGGACACCAAACCCCTCACCAAAAACCCCTCAAACCTCTTTTTAAAATAAAATAATGTCCTTGGCCTCCATAAGCATGGTGCCAGAACTCTCCTGGTGCATAGGAATGATGTGCCAGGAGAAAGGGGGAGGAAGAAAATAACTCCTCCCCCCTTTCTCCTAGTGTATCATTCCTTTGTGCCGGGGGGGGGGGGGCTCTGGTACCATGCTAATGGAGGCCAGCTAAATTCTTTTATTTTTTAAAGGGGTTTGGGGAGTTTGGGGAAAGGGGTTAGAGTGTCCAGGTGTTCTCCCAGAAAGTTCTGGACACCCTCCCCAAAAAACACATGCTTTCTGACGTGTCTGTAGATGAGGACCCGGGAAGATTTGAATTTTTAAAATGTGAATGTTCCCGAGCTAAAGGGCTGTCAGGATGCACCCTTGGTTACACCTACTTTAGAAATCTATAATGAAAACAGACAGCAAAAGTACATATCAGCAATATTTGCCAATACATTTTTTCCTGGACTGCATCACTGAAACTGCTGGCAGGGCATCTTCCATTGCATTTTAAGTGTAAAGGTAGTGCCCATATGTTCTGTTTCTCTGCCTACGATTCTAATGGTATCAACAGGGAAAATAACATCCCATAGCTTTTCTGCATGTAGAGACTCACTGTGAATCATTATCATATTAAAATTAATAACAATATTAATAATAATAATAATAATAATAATAATAATAATAATAATAATAATAATTGCAGCTCAAGGCAGGGTACAGGAGGGTTAAAAAAGAATAATAAAGCACAACCCTATTAAAATGCATATGACACAAGACCACATCAATAAAATGTAGGTTAAAATTCACAAAATAATAATAATTAATACAGTTAAAGATTTGGGAACGCTGTCTGGAGTTAGAATGGCTTCATATGAAAAAATAAGTTTTGTTGGGATTGTCCCAATTAAGCCCTAACAATCCCAGTCCCAAAGAATAAACACTTACCATTTCATCCTGTAGATCACAGTCCGCTCTACAACTGTACAATAGGTGCAAGGCTGCTGAGATATTCAAAGGTGAGAAAAGGATGTTCTCATTGGGCCGTTCACTTCTCAGCAGATGAAAGAGGTCAAAGTAAAGGTCAGCATTAACGTCACCGGGGTAGGCCATTGTGCCAGCCAGTCAGCCTAGAAATAAGGAAAAAAATCATGGGTGTTTTTGTCTTTATTTGTCCAGTTAAACTGATTGTGTAGGACAGGGGGAAAAGTAGAAATTATTTTTAACAGCTATACATTTCTCAGATGTGTTTTTTGAGAACACTAAGTTGTATAGAAAATATAAACAATAATAGTAGAGTTAATGTAATTCATTGATATGGATAACACAGCTTGCAAATAACTGATAAATATGAGTCGAAGGATTTCAGTTTTCGAAAGAGCCCCTGGTGGCACAATGGGTTAAACCTTGTGCTGGCAGGACTGAAGACTGACAAGTTACAGGTTCGAATCTGGGGAGAGCGCAGATGAGCTCCCTCTGTCAGCTCCAGCTCCCTATGCAGGGACATGAGAAAAGCCTCCCATAAGGATAGTAAAACATCAAAACATCCGGGTGTCCCCTGGGCAATATCCTTGCAGACGGCCAATTTTCTCACACCAGAAGTAACTTGCCATTTCTCAAGTTGCTCCTGACATGAAAAAAATTTTTTGATACAATTGAGTGTCCTTATGAGAGTTGTTTTAATAATAATAATAATAATAATAATAATAATAATAATAATAATAATAACCATCTCTTAATAGCATTGATTCTTCACATAAAACTACAAACTCAGTGGATCTCTCTCAACTGGTGGAACTACAGATGTTGTGTCTGCAATTCCCCCAAACCTCCAAATAGCATGGCCAATAATCTGGGAACTGAATTCCTAACTGATGTTCCCTGATTCAGAAATATTACCTTAGTCCACTGAACAATCTAAAGCAAATTTGGATCGGTTTTCAGAAAACCTAATGAAAAGAACCAGTGATAGATGTTTAAATATACAAAATGTAAGCCTCCATTAGAAAGTGCTCCTACATCAGTCTAGAGCCCACTCCAGATAATTGCACCTTGAATATCTTCAGCTCATGACCCAAAAAATTCAAAACACATCAAAATCCCATTGAAACCCACAACACTTTGGGCTCCTTGTAGCCAGAAAGTAGCCATTCCAATCATGCACAAAATGTCAATGTGCTAACATCATACCCATTTAAGACTTGCAAATGGAACATCAACAAAAAGCTGCATAGTCAACCAGATTATGTACAGGAGTCATAAGAAAGGACTTATTCTATCTCCAAGCTCATGGTTTACAGATTATTCTCCTAATCCCCTTCCCAGGTGAACAACCAGAAGTATTTACCTTTCCTTTGGCAATGAGGTTCAGAACTAGCCGTCCAGGTTTACCTGCCTGTGATATACTAACCTAAGCAGAGAACCTTTTCTATCTTCCCCTGTCATGTGTGTTTTAGAGTTCAGTCATGCGTTTATTAAAGATCATTTACATATAGAAGATGAAGGATGGTACAAATAATAGTTCTGCCACTGGAATGCTGTTGCTGCCCGGTTGTTCTGAACTTATAATTTGTCTTGTCCTTCCTTCCATAGTGGAAACAGAAACTTCTGAAGGTGCCTTAAGTATTTTATTCCAATTACATCTCTTCTCATTAAGAGTTGAGTTGAAAGTACTGGGAGGTGCACATATGCATTTTTTAAAAAGAATTACCTGGGATTTTTTTTTTCAGCCTTGCACCCTGATTAGCACATCACAGCATTCGCAACAGGACCTTTCAGAGAGGCTGTGCTGACTAGAGAGTGGGATTGGAGAGCTCACGATACACATTGCTACAACATCTGGCATCAGCCCAAGACATCTTGCTGCAAATAAATGTTGATCAAGCTTACCCATGAACCCTACTTCAAAACACCTAGGAAAGGGGCATCCTTCACCATACCAACTAGCAAGGAGACCATAGGTGTGACATCCTTGCAGTACTGGCTTGTGGGTTTCATAGCAATGGGTTGGTAATCTGTTCTGGGCTTTAATCTAAATTTTAACTGATTTACCTAGATTATTGACTCTTGACCCCCAAATAGGGTTCTTCCCTTTGGATATTTCCTCCAAAATCCTGACTAAAATTCTGAATTAATTAATTTTCTGCTTTGCTAACATGAAAACTACTAACCCATCTTCAAAGTTAATAAACAGTGCTGGGTTGGGTCTCTGTTCTGTGCATTTTAATAAGTATTTGATATAAATATGCTTTAATATGTAGCTTTTATAGAAATACATTTTAATATGTGGATTTGTAGTACTTTTACAATGTGTATGTGTTTTAACTGTTCTGTAACCCACCTCAAGCCACAAGGAGAGGTGAATGAAACATAAAATTATTAGTATTAGTATTATTAGTATTATATACACAACAAATAAGATCACTATGCTGGCTATTGTATTGGATCACATGTCAGACACTTCCAAAGTATCTAGGACTGTGTGATGTGTTGGCGAATAATGCAGGCAGATCCAAGTAGGGTGGCCTTTTATAGCTGATGGATGGTAATTTTGTCAGTGACTATTGTTTTTAGGAGCCCCCGGTGGCGCAGTGGGTTAAAGCACTGAGCTGCTGAGCTTGTTGATCGAAAGGTCACAGGTTCGATTCCGGGGAACGGCGTGAGCTTCCACTGCTAGCCCTACCTTCTGCCAACCTAGCAGTTCGAAAACATGTAAATGTGAGTAGATCAATAGGTACCGCTCCGACGGGAAGGTAACGGCGTTCCATGCAGTCATGCTGGCCACATGACCTTGGAGGTGTCTACGGACAACAGCGGCTCTTCGGCTTAGAAATGGAGATGAGCACCACACCCCAAAGTCAGACATGACTGGACTTAATGTCAGGGGACAACCTTTACTTTGTTATTGTTCTTAAGTGCTGGTCAAGGTCTTTAGACACTGCACCACTGGGACCACCTTTACTGGCTTGTGCCAGAGTCTTTGCAGTTCGATCTTTAAACCCTCATACCATGTCAGTTTTTCCAGTTGCTTTTCATCAATTCTGCTGTCACATCAATGATCCATACTTTGTTTTTTAACATGATCATGAGGTCAGGAGTGTATTATTATTATTATTATTTGAAACACAACAAGATGAGTCCACAGCAGACAAGATCATTTTGCTCATTGTTATATTGGATCACACATCAGACACTTCTCAAGTGTCTAGGACTGTGTGATGTATCGGCGAATAATGCATGCAGATCCCAGGAAGGTGGTCTTCTGCAGCTGGCAATTTTGTCAGCACCGATTGTGTTTAAGTGCAGGACAAGGTCTTTAGGCACTGCACCCAGTGTGCCGATCACCACTGGGACCACCTTTACTGGCTTGTGCCAGAGTCTTTGCAGTTCGATCTTTAAATCCTCATACTGTGTCAGCTTTTCCAGTTGTTTCTCTTCAATCTTGCTATCACCCGGGATTGCAACATCAACAATCCATACTTTGTTTTTATTGTTTTGTATTATTATCATTATTATTATTATTATTTGCCAGGCCCTCCCACAACTATAAAACTATCATTTAATTTTTATAAGAAATAGGAAAGCACCAAGCCTGTATAGCATATGCATCGACCTCATGTAACCAGAACCAGAGTTATCTATTACAGTAATACTCTGAATGAGCTCTTAACTCAAATTTATCTTATGCCAAATTGAATTTCCCCATTGAAATGAATTGAAATGCTATTAATTCTTTCCAGCCCCCCAAATACCACAACATTTTTTGCTACCTGTTTTAAATGTCCTTTATAAATAACAAATAATGTATAGCAATAATAATATATAATAAAAGAGACTGTAAAGAAATAAACTGGATTTATTGAGTGTAGAGTATGTATTTTCCTTCAAGATAAAACGTCACTTAATCTTCTTCACTGACGTTTGCTTTTTTCGCCACACTTTCCTTGCTTTTACTTGAAGGGCGTTTCAATTAAAACCTGTCCAAGGAGGCTTGTTTATTCCTCCCTTTCAAATGTTTCTAAAACGAGTGAGGCAAGTGTTGTTACACAGCGTCAACTCATGATTTGTTGCAACTTTTTCAGGGTGTTTCTTTTCAAAAGTTTACAAATTATAGACTCCTGGCCCCTCAGCTTTCCTACAATCTCCCAAAGCCCTGGGATTGAAGAAATTACAGCAAGGATGAGAGCAAGGAGTTTTTCTGGCTGCTTCCTTAAAGCTTTGCTTAAGATGTCGGTTGGCATACTTTTGCACTAGTTCTCGCACTACCTCTTAACTCAAATCTCAGCTCACAAGTCAAAGCAAAGAAATCAACCAAGCAATGGCTCTTAGCTCACAAACCTTGCAAGTTGTTTCACTTGCTAGTCAAGATTTCACTGTATATTCTCAAATATAAAGTATCCTTAAAAACTGATGTTATTGTTTTATTAAAATAGTAATGCGATGTCAATTTTAGTTTCATACGATAACAATATAGGAACCTCTGTTATATTTACAAAAAAGTCATTAACATTTTGAGCATATTGTCTAATGTTGTCTAATGTTTTCTTGGGGCGGGGGCATATGCTATTGGGCAAGCAGATGACACCCTGGCCAGTCTGCCAATGTTTATGAATATTTTCAGTGAACCACCACATCTCATGGGCTTCAATTCATTTTCAAAAGTGACTCTTGCAGATGAATCAAGGATGCCTGAAATAAAATCAGAAAAGAACAAGAACAACATCTGATCTTTAAAAGCTGTCTGGATGAACATGTGTGGAGCTCTGCTGCTGCCAGCAAGCTATGTCCACGATTAACATACCCTGTTCCATTCCATTTAAATTTGTAATTGAAATGTTTATTTAATTGTATATTGGATGTATATTGCTTTTAAGGCATTGAATTATTGCCTATGCGTAAGCTGCCTTGAGTCCCCCTTGGGGTCGAGAAAGGGAGGATATAAATATAGTAAGTAAATAAATAAATAAATTCCTCTTTCTTTCCAGATCTCCATTCCAGTTTCCTAATCTGCTGTGTCTACCCCCTCCCCATTTCCCCATTTCTTTTTTGCTTCTGGGCAAGCTCTTTCTTATGCAGACCACACCTGCTGAGATCCACCATTGAAAAGTTCTATTCTACATTTCTGCAATTGTTGCCATTTTCACAAAACGTTGTGATATCTCTCTCTTGTGGGCAGAAAGTGTTATTCTAACTATCTTATTAGACTGTGTGATGAAGCATTGATTTTAACTGTAAGTAAAACGTAGTTATCTATATGTGTCCCTACAGTTAAATATGATTATATGTGTGTGTGTGTGTGTGTGTGTGTGTGTGTGTGTGTGTGTGTGTATATATATATATATGCATGCATGCTTAGATGGTTGAATATTATTGTATGTATGTGTTCAGGAGGTAAAAGACAGTTATGGATGTACATAAAGGGTTAACCATTTAGAAATGGCAGAACTAGGGGGATGGGCCCAAGCTCAGCACTCTGAGTTAGATTGCCATGGAGAAAGGGGTGGAGCCAACTGCACTTACCAGAAGCAGACATTTTGAGGCTTTGGTCATTGAGCCAAAGGGAAGTCCTTTGGTCATCAAGCCAAAGGGAAGGTGGTTCAAACGTGTGGTGAACCAAACTAAGGGAAAGCTTTTANAACAACAAGGACCCTTCCCATGTTAGATAGTGTGTACATTTAATCAAGGTTTTATGCCCTAGGTTTCATATACAGCAGAAGGCAGCACGTTTATTACTGAGAAACCACCTCCCTTTAGACTTATGTGCTCTCTCGAACTTCTATGGGACTCTGGTGGGAGGGACAAGTGGGTATGTTTTCTATAACATCTATATATATAAATTTGTTAGGGGCATCCAACGAGGAAACAAAACTCAAAACCCCCCCAACGAAACTTAACCAAAATTCCCATGCCCATAACACAACCCACAAGGTACAAACATATCTACTCAAAATGAAAAACAACACAACAACACACTCACAAAACGGCAAAACAACAAAACTCAAAAATCCCCCAACGAAACTTAACCAAAATCCCCGTGCCCATAACACAACCCACAAGGTACAAACATACCTACTCAAAATGAAAAACAACACAACAACACACTCACAAAACGGCAAATGAAAAAAAACAAAACTCAAAAATCCCCCAACGAAACTTAACTAAAATCCCCGTGCCCATAACATAACCCACAAGGTACAAACATACCTACTCAAAATGAAAAACAACACAGCAACACACTCACAAAACGGCAAAACAACAAAACTCAAAAATCCCCCAACGAAACTTAACCAAAATCCCCGTACCCATAACACAACCAAAAAGGTATAAACATATCTACTCAAAATAAAAAACAACAAAACAACACACTCACAAAACAGCAAAACAACAAAACTCAAAAATCCCCCAACGAAACTTAACCAAAATCCCCGTGCCCATAACACAACCCACAAGGTACAAACATACCTACTCAAAATGAAAAACAACACAACAACACACTCACAAAACGGCAAAACAACAAAACTCAAAAATCCCCCAACGAAACTTAACTAAAATCCCCGTGCCCATAACACAACCCACAAGGTACAAACATATCTACTCAAAATGAAAAACAACACAGCAACACACTCACAAAGCGGCAAAAGAACAAAACTCAAAAAAACCCCAACGAAACTTAACCAAAATTCCCATGCCCATAACACAACCCACAAGGTACAAACATATCTACTCAAAATGAAAAACAACACAACACACTCACAAAACGGCAAAACAACTGAGCATGCGCATTGGCGCCCAGCCACAAGTTCCATCGCGCGCACACATGGCCTTCCGGCCAACATTCCCTCTGCGGAAACCATGCCCACTCCAAGCCCCACCGCGCCGCTTCCCGCACACACACAGACTCTGCCGCACACACACACGCAACCCCACGCTCCATCACTCCCCCTGCCGCCGCACACACACACGCAACCCCAC
>NW_026847438.1:162306440-162334165 GCF_025583915.1 Anolis sagrei ordinatus | reverse complement strand
GGAGCCTCCACCACACTCCAGAGAGTTCCACTGCTGAATGGCTCTCACAGTCAGGAAGTTCTTCCTCATGTTCAGATGGAATCTCCTCTCTTGTAGTTTGAAGCCATTGTTCCTTGTCCTAGTCTCCAGGGAAGCAGAAAACAAGCTTGCTCCCTCCTCCCTGGGGCTTCCTCTCACATATTTATACATGGCTATCATATCTCCTCTCAGCCTTCTCTTCTTCAGGCTAAACATGCCCAGCTCCTTAAGCCGCTCCTCATAGGGCTTGTTCTCCAGACCCTTGATCATTTTAGTCGCCCTCCTGTGGACACATTCCAGCTTGTCAATATCTGTCTTGAATTGTGGTGCCCAGAATTGTGGTTTAACTGTGTGCTAACAGGAGAAGAAATCCCACTGGGAATCTTTACTTCAGCAGGAAGCTGAAGGGAGACAAGGGCATTAGCTGACCTTAGTTAATCTGTCAAATAAGGAAACATATTTAGAAGTGTAACAACTAAAGAACTAGTTGGTGAAGTAAAAGACATCCTAAAGTTATATTAAGATTTGTTGAAGCTGTAACTCGTGAAGCTTTATACCTCAGGAGAAGAGAACTCTGAAACTATTAAGACCCTTCCATACACCAAATAAACTTGTTCTTGTTTTAGTAACTCAAGACTCAGTGTACTATTTCAAGGAAGAAGGGGGGGGAAACCTTGCCACACACCAAAAGAAACACTACAGAGTGGTAGCAGTGAATCTATTTGAAAATAAGGGAATCCATTAATAAACTAAATAGGAAACCCTTATTAATTGGTGGCAGCATAGCCTAGTATCTCACAGATGGTGGCAGCATACTAGATTGAATAGAATATCAGACAACGAAGAGGAAGCCTTTACAGACGGCAATAGAATTGGAATTATTGCCTATGTATTCTATTTCTTAGTTGTTTTTAAAAGGATATAGTTGCTTAGGTACAAGCATCATCACTGTTGTCGTTGTCATTACTACTGATGCTGCAACTGTGAAAGAAAATAACATTTTGAATTAAAATGTTTTTACTTTCTCTGTGTGTCTCCAAGATAATGGGAAGAGCTGTACTCACCTTTGATCCTATTTCATACATATGACTGTACAATCAGGATAGGTGTTTCTGGAAAAATAGCCTTCACAAGATACTTTGGAGACAGCCAAACAAACAGCGTCTCTAACCCAAGGTGTAACTCTTTGTCTTAAAGAAAGGGTGCATGATTTAGACTTTCCAATTCATTATTGCCTACTGCACATGGCCACCCAGAATAGGGCTAATAATATTCAAGACTGTAGGGCGGTAAACAAAGTACAATAATTATTGTATTACAAGCTCCACACGGCCCATTAACTAACTATATGTGTTCCCCAACAATTCAGAAGTGATGTTTATTTTTCTCCCTACAGTCTCCATCATTAGTACAAGCATCTCATTCAATCATCATTTGCATGCTTTCTTCTTTTTCTTGTATTTTGTATCTAATTATCATGTTATTTTAGAGGCAATGCCTTTGAACATGTAGGTTCCATTTAGCTTTCATAGCTAAGTAAGAGTCCTATAACCAATTCAATGTCTGTATGGTGAAGACAAAGTAGAAACATGTGTCAAGTAAATGAGACTGCCCAGTGTGTTTTTAGTCTACTGAATACTGGTCCACAAATAGATTCTTCCACATTCTTATTTTTTTAAAAAAGCTAAACCCAAATGAGGAATTTGAGAAAGCCAGTCAAAAATAATTTTATATTAAATAGTTACCAGTCACTTTACAAAAATAGACCAAGATTTTACTGCTTGAGATGTAGAACAAAATGGCTAAACAACTAAAAGCCAAATGGACTGATAACGGAGTTTCTAATAGCAGTTCACATACAAGTCTTTCCTCCAACGGTGTGCTGTTGCCTACAAGTAGCACCTGCTACTTTTTTTTAATTATCTTTATTGTGTAAGTTTTGAATGCCAATACATAAAAATATGGGGTTAGATATTGGGGTGGGGGTCTGGGGTAGTGAGGGAAGAAGTTAATAAAATGAGGGAGAAAAGAAAAGAAAAGAAAAGAAAAGAAAAGAGGAAGAAATTAGGAAAAGAGGAAAAAGAGAAAGTGGAGGGGAAAATGGGGGAGACCTTTGTCTTCCGTTCCAATCCACAAGGAATTTTCCCTTTCCTCTTAAAGTTCTCATGGTACACAAAATAAACTAATCTATCTGTATTGTGAGTTTTCTTTTCTGGAGATAATCTTTAAATGATGTCCAGTCCATCCTACACCTATCTTTTTGCTCCTGTAAAAGGAAAGTTAAGGAGTCCATGTCCATATAATCTGGTATTTTTAATATCCAGGTGTCTATTGATGGGATTTCTCTCGTGCGCCATTTCTGGGCTAATAATGTTCTTGCTGCAGGGTCAGATAATAAATCCTTATTTCTCCCTATCTCGAAGTCTGTCAGGTCTAGTAAATAATATTAAGGTCTAAATTCAAAATTTAATTTTAATATTTTTGAGAGTGTTCATGTATTTTTTTCCAGTATTTTTAACAACTTTGCAAGCCCACCAGGAGTGGAAGAAGGTCCCCGCATTTCCAGCATTTGTTATTTTGGTTCTTATAATACCTTGCCAGTTGCTGGGGTATAAGATGCCAATGGTAGAACATCTTATACCAATTTTCTATTATATTCGTTGATCTGGAGTATTTTATTTTAGTTCTACATGCTTTCTCCCAGTCATCTAATAAAATAGAGTGGCCAATATCAATCCCCCACTTCATCATGTTCTCTTTTATCAATTCGGTTTCTGTGTTCCACTCTAAAAGTTTCTGGTATAATATCCTTATTATTTTTTCTCTCTGCTACTTAACATGACTATCTTTCTCTGCCTAATAAAAGCACTGGTCCTGAATGGTGGTCAACAACCAAAACATGTTAAAGAGATTCCAACTCCTTTTATCTGTTATGGCAGAGGGTATTATGGCAATGAAATTGACATTTTACACAATATCACAAATGGGACACAACCCATGGGGAAAGAATCAGGTGCAAGAGACATAAACAACGATCTTGCCTCAGTATTGCATCACATAAATCCTTCCATGCAGAGTTATGCACTAGTTGTGCTACACAAAACCTGTGCTGAATGGCATGGAAATACACAGCTGAAACTTAAAACTGGGTGTGGCTCTTATGTGCAAATGCATTTCATGCACATGAAAATCTCATGAGCATTGTATTCATATGTGTAGGCCTGCATAGCTATATTTCCAAAGGTGAATGCAGATGTTCCCTATTGGATACTCCTGTTGGACAGGAACAGAATTCCAGCCATTCTTTTCTTCAGGTGGATCCCATAGGGCTGGGTGCCATACCTGTACCAAGATGACATGGGAACCGTACTGAAAGTGATTCCCACACTTTCTAGATCAAATGATAATGGGGTATTTGCATGTCACTTTGCAGAAGCATAAGAAAGTGACAATGGTCACTAGAAAACAGGAAGTACAAACACAGCTGCCCCTTATCCACAGATTTGATATCAACACTTTTACATATCCACATTCCAAACAGTATTCTACTCCTCGTCCAGAAGTCTTTGTGGGTCTCTCTTAGTCTTCCAGTGCTTCCAGCCTAAATATAGTCAAAATATAGCTTCACTATTATCAATGATTTTAGGTATCCAGGTACTAAAATGTACATTTGCACATACAAAAGTTGTACTGTATGTGCTTCTGAACATATCTCTAAACTTTACCACTTAAAATACATTTGGCTGCTATCAGAGCTTGGATGTAATCTATCTATAATAAGTTGATTTTTTTAAAAAAAACAACCTACGAGGCATTTTTCCTCCTTCTATTGACAGGCCTTAGGCCAGTGGTTCTCAGCCTGTGGGTCCCCAGGTGTTTTGACCTACAACTCCCAGAAATCCCAGCCACTTTACCAAGCCATTAACTGCCTGCCGCAGAAATTTCATTTAAATGGTTGCTTTACAATATACTGATGATGGCATCAGTATATGTGTATATGTTGGAAGTGCGCAAGTTTGAACTTGACCAATGCTGATACTACTAGAGCAGGGAATCCACTTTAGACTTTAATATAAATGTTAAAGACCTTGGATAGTTCCCTTCAATACCTGAGATAAATCTTGCAATAGATTTACCTTTTTTCACAGTGCTTTACACAAGATGGGAACATTATGAAGCAAAGTATGTTAAGATGACCAAGTTATTTTCATAATAAGCAAACACCCTTTAAGACCCCAATAATCACAAAGTAAATAATTTAAAAATTTATATCCTTTTATGGTATCCAAAATCTGATCCCTAAGGTGGCCACTTTGTCCAATAGTAAAGCTTCCTAGACACTGTCAGAGACCACCACAGAAGTTCAGTCCTATTTCTAAGAACTGGATTGGAACAATGGTTGGTCAGCTGTTGGTTGTTTTTGTAGCATCTGGCCACACACAGGCTCAGTCAGTCTATTTTTAAAGCTGGCCAGCTAATTCCATCCAATAAATTTTAATACTACTTTTCTCTCACTCTTCTTCTTACTTTTTATGAAAATATACAAGACACCTTGGTGGTGATTCATCTGCAAGAGGCACTTTTCAAAATGAAGCCACATGGTGGCACGCCTGAATCCTGTAGGCAGGGGTTGTCCACTAGCAATATGCATAAGCTATTATTAATTTGGACAATTGTGTGGTCACAGTTAGTAAGGCAATGAATTAATTACTTCTGGGTTTTGGTCATAACTTTGAAGGAAATATCCAAAGGGCAGAAGCTCTTGGGGCGGCGGGGGTGAGGGGTAGTTTTACAATTTGGGTAGGTTTGTTAAAGTTCAGATTAAAGCCCAAAACAGATTACCAACCTATTGATGTGTAAATCACAAGCAAACATTGCAAGTATGTCCCACTTATGGCTGTATGGAACATTCGATTTTTGTTATTGTGTGCCTTTAAGTTGACTATGTCTGTTGTAGGGTTTCCTGGAAAGAGTTATTATTTCAAGAGTTATTTTTCTCTTAGGCTGAGAGTCCAACCTGCCCAAGATCACAATAGACCTTATCACATGTGTCGACGGAATCGCTCTGGGTCACGGTGATATCAGCAGCACCTGCCTAGGGGGAAGCCTCCTAAAGCTGGCTCAACCCATCTTTCCTAATGGAAAGACGAGGAGCCTCTCGTTATCCACCATTGTCTTATTTTCAGCTGTGGCAGGGGTTTAGCAACAGTTTGGCCGTGGAGCCATCCCGGAAGTACTTTTCCAGAGTGTGATGAAAGCCATTGGGCTCTGTGGCCAAACTAAGAAGCACACATTGCTGCCACCAAATTTTGGACTGTGTGAAGAAGTTCCTAATGGCTTTCCATATTTGGATGTGGTTCCAAATCTGTCATAGTTTATTTTAAGAAATGAGAATATTGGGTTCTGGATTAGCAATCCAAAAGTCAAAAGCCAGGCAAATCAGAAACCAGGGAACCAAAACCGACTGGAGCGGGGGATATTCTTTCCAGTGATCATAGAATGTTTTCTGCTTGCCTTACGTAGGGAAGATGATTGTTCAGTGGAAATATCTGGGGCCACAGTAATAGACTTGCAAGTGAACAAAACCTCTCCACAAATGCTCCAGTCCTGGTAGTATCTTCAAGGTACATTCAATAGTTCAATGCCACTAGGAAGCCACTCTAAACATCACAACAGTCTTCAGCTATAATGACTCACCCACCTTTTCCCCATCACTGCCTCTGATGCCAGCCATCACAATGGGCTGCTGAGGGAGGAGAGGATGAAATCACCCCTCTCCCCACCTGCACCCTTTCCAGCACTTACCATTGCCATAGCTGGAGTGATAGGGAACAAGTAGGTGTCATGTTACAGTCAGAGATTACTACAACATAGAGCTCAAGTGGCCTTAGTACACAGGACTGCCACCTTGTGTCCAATGCCACCTAAGCCCAAGTAATGCTGAATATAGCAATCAGGACAGTTACGGACAGTTCCATTTAAGACCAAATATCCTTCAGGGAAAACCTGAATCTTGCTCAGGCTTCAGGCTTTCCCCCAATTTGGGGAACATGGAATAAAGCCATGTTAAAGTGGTCTTGCCCTGCATTGCTACTGATCAGCGCCATGCAATGTATAGCCATCTCAAGGCTGATCCATTTTTACACTTATCTAAATGGCCAGTATAGATGTGCCCAATCTCTGTAAACAGAGATCCATCCTGACCGTGATGTAAAAAGAGATCCCTCCTAACCCTCCACCCTCTTGTAGGCTTCCTTGGCTCATTCCAAGTGATCCTTCACAATGTGGCCAACTGATATTGTTTCCAATGGTCATGGAATGGTTGTTATCAGTCTTATCTAGGTAGAATTATTGTTCTGCGCAAAGAGATGAGACTGCACCAAGGGAGATGCAAGGATCCTAGGTCACTCCGCAAACACTTCAGACCTGCAGCAGAATCCTAATCTACTGGTATTGTAATCCAACACACCATGCTGCCAAAACATTTCTAGCTGCAAAAACATGAGATTTCTATCTCCAATTTCCCCTGGGAGAGAATATTTATTATTTATTTCCAACATTTCTACCGTGCCCTTCTCAACCCCCGAGGGGGGACTCAGAGCAGCTTACACTGGCAACAATTCAATGCCAAGAGGAATAGCAAGGGAAAGTTTTCCTTTTTTCCTAAAACGTAGAACATGACAGCATCCAGCCAATGTGTTGCACACAAAAAAATCTTTCACCTAAGTGCATTTTATAACCGGATTACAAGAGGCTGGCAGCATAACAAGAATGGCCTGCCACACCTTGCTGAGTAAGAAATGGCAAAAAATGCCTGAGGCAAATCATCCAAATGGCAACCCCATGGTCATAAAAATGACAGTAAACTAAATCATTGTTAATTGGCTCCTCTTTAATGGGTCCCTGAAACTGTAGCAAGGCTTAGTTTGCTTTGCAATGAATAATATGTAGTTGGGCAAATGGGAGGAAAACTAGGCATATTATGGGTTTATTAAGCATTTAAATAACTGTGTTTACCATCCCAGTTTTGGAACATTCCCAATTTTGGCAGCACACAGCAACAGGAAAGACTCAAGGGTATAGTACGAGGGAACACCATGGGAGTTGTCTCAACCCAGAATCATAGAATAATCATAGAATAATAGTGTTGGAAGAAAACACTTGGGCCATTTAGTACAACCCCCTGTCATGCAGGAAAAGCACAAAGTACCCCTGACAGATGGCCATCCAGCCTCTGTTTAGATGTCTCCAGTGAAGGAGCTTCCACCACTTTTTGAGGCAGTGACTTCCACTGCGGAACAGCTCTCATGATCAGGAATTTCTTCCTAATGTTCAGGTGGAATCGCCTTTTTCTGTAATTTGAACCCAATGCTGTGAGTCCTAGTTTCCAGGGTAGCAGAAAACAAGCTGCTCCATTTTCCTTATGGCATCCTTTCACATATTTATACATGGCTATCATGTCTCCTCTCAATCTTCTCTTCTGCAGGCTAAACAGACCCAGCTCTTTAAGATGCTTCTGATAAGGATTCATGGTCTCCAGACCTTTGATCATTTTAGTTGTCCTATGGATACCTTCCAGATTGTCAATATCTCTGCCTATCCCATGATATTTTCCTTTAGTCCCCAAATGTCTAGCATTTCAGGAACATAAAACTTCATCTGAGTATTTTGAAATACAGTTTAAGCATTCCAAAAAAAAGGGAGCAGGCAAACAGAAAAGTTATAAATGTGTCATACTAGAAATGTGGGTCTGAAGGAAAAAAATCATCTGAAGGGGGCAGAATTGTTGTCTGGAAGGCATTCCTCTCATTTTGCCCCATTCTTATCTCTTGTGTTGCTGTGCCACTAAGTAGGGATTTATACTGGCACACAGCCATTGAGTTGTCCTGTTAAAATAGGACACATTTACACTGTAGAATTAATACAGTGTGAAACCATTTTAACTGCCATGGTTCAATGCTATGGCAAGGTCAGAGCTGTTGTTTTACAAGGTCTTCAGTCTTCTCTGCCAAAGAGTGCTAGTACCTCACCAGGATTCCATAGTATTGCCCCCGGTGGCGCAGTGGGTTAAACCGCTGAGCTGCTAAACTTGTTGACCGAAAGGTCACAAGTTCGAATCCGGGGAACGGCGTGAGCTTCCGCTGTTAGCCCCAGCTTCTGCCAACCTAGCAGAAATAAATGTAGATCTATTTCAATTGAGAATGGCCATGCACATTGGAGCCATGGTAGCACAGAGGATTAAACTGCTAAGCTGCTGAACTTGCTGATCAGAAGGTTGGTAGTTCGAATCTGTGGGACGGAGTGAGCTTCCATTGTTAGCCCCAGCTTCTGCCAACCTAGCAGTTTGAAAACATGCAAATGTGAGTAAATCAATAGGTATCGCTCTGGCGGGAAGGTAACGGCGCTCTATGCAGTCATGCCAGCCACATGACCTTGGAGGTATCTATGGACAATGCCGGCTCTTCAGCTTAGAAATGGAGATGAGCACCAACTTCCAGAGTTGGACACGACTGGACTTAATGTCAGGGGAAAACCTTTACCTTTACCTAAGCTATTGAAATTACTTCAACATTTGAATACCATTTGCAACAACTGAAGTAAACTGGAGACAAAGTACAAAAATAGGGAGGGTAAGGCATATCTAGGACATTTTTAAAGCAACTGAAAAAAGTGGGGCAATAGAATTAATTGGGACTATCCATGACAAAATGCAGAGTACGTTGACACTCACAAAGCTTGCTGATGGATTTAAACCCAGAGCAGGTGTGGGCATTTATGGTCCTGCCAGGTGCCTGAGTTCCAGCACCTGCAAAGGAACACTAGCTAGATGTGGCAGCAAGAAGTCTGGCCTGAGAAAAACAAAATAACATTATTTTAATACTTGACACCAGGGCAGTGACCAGGAAGTCTAAGAGAAGGTGAGGCTATAATTGACCCAGTTTTTATATGCTTACTTAGAAAAATATGATCCACATATGAATAGGCTGCATTGCATGCATAATGCATATTTATGTAAACATTCCATGTACAATAATAATCCGATAATCTTTCCTATGCTTATTGCTTCCCTCCCTTGGTTCCTTTTTCTTATTCCCAGTTCCTGGTCATTGTAGAAGACAAAAAGGAGTTGCCACCCATTTTAAAGAGTCAAATTATCTGTTTGGCAGAAATAGAATTAAATGGACCTCGCTGGGTGGGTGCTGTGCCATCAGGACTAGAGGGTGCGGACAGCGCCAATCACACCAGTTGACATCATCAGAGGTGGTGGCACCAACTCTGGGCATTGACAAGGAGGTGGACAAAGAGCATGGGAAACCAGCCGAATAATGCTGAGTTGCAGTCTTTGCTCTCCTACTTCATTGAAGGCTAGAAGAGGAGAGCTCAGTCATTCTCCTTCCAGACGGATTTCTTGGAAGTAATTCATTTCACTCTCCCTGTCCTCTTTTGCTTGTACTCATATGGACTCCCTTCACAGTCCCTTCAACTGTTTCCCACACATTTACACAGTGTTTCCATGCTTGCTTCAACAACCCTGTCTTTAGAAAGAAACATTAGGTATTCTCCAGCAACAGCTGCTCATGTTTTTCCCACTGTATATCAAAGCACATGCTTTGGTGTGGCATGCTGTGATTTATGAAGGTAGAAATATGGGCTTAATTTGCAATTCTGATTATTATGATAAACATTTCCTGTTGTTAAATGGGCTAACTTTACATTTTTAATTTCTGGTTCTTTCCCTGTACTTTCTATGCTCTCTAGTGGACCAGTTTTGCTTTGCTGCTGATGCTTCTGCTGTATTCCCTGTAACGAACTAGGTTGCTAGACTCTTAATATGAATGAATTGTTTATTGTACGAGCCATAGGCCAAGACATGACATAATATACAACCTTTAATAGTACAATGAGCACTTTCCAATATAAATATTAAAACTTATTCCATGTACTGACTCTTTAAAAGCAGTGACATGATAACAATCACAAATGTCTGATTTGTATCATGCCAAACCATTTCCATTTCTAGCCTCTGCTGTGGACTTTACTAACTTAGCTCAGATTTTTTAGGGCTGCAACTACAAATGTGGCTACCTTTAATGATATATTTTTGGAACAATCTGCTAGCAAGTCACAGATAACTGCTGACTGCTGCTTCTCGGCCTTTTGGCTAAGATTGAGTGTGTGTGGAACTAGGTTGCTTGGGATGATGGAGGTGGAATATATGATTATTTATTTATGTATTATTTATTTATTTATTTACAGCATTTATATTCCACCCTTCTCACCCTGAAGGGGATTCAGGGTTGATTCTTTTTCATTACACAGTTCTAGTGTACAATCGCCTTTCATCATGCAAATTTTCACTGTCACCTTTTCTGCTTTTGTATTAATGTTGGTTCCTGGCTCCTTAAGAAATATATTAAAAACACAACATTAATAATTAGTGTTCTAATATGTTCGGGTTATCAGACCATTCTCATCTCAGATAGCCAGAGGTGGACTGGTTTACATGATGTAGTTCCCTTTGTCCAAAATGCTTGGGTTATGAAGTGTTCCACATTTCAGATTTTTTTGGATTTGGAATACTTTTGGCCTGCATAAATAGTAGTGTCTAAATCCAGGGAAGTCATGCTACCCCTCTATTCTGCCTTTTTCTATTTAAAGCAACACAGCTAAGAACGGCATATGTAGAGTCGACTGGGGTAAACTGTAGAGGTGATGCAGATATTTGATCTGGATTGGGACCTTGTTAACAGCTTGTTTATTTAAACTTATATTGTACTGTGGGTTGTATGGTGTATGTGTTTGTCAAATATTTTTATACAGCCAATGGGCTGATCAATAAAACACTACTTTGCCTTTGACAGATCACACCTGGAATACTATGTCCAATTATGGGCACCACAATTGAAGGGAGATATTGACAAGCTGGAAAGTATTCAGAGGAGGGTGACTAAAATGATCAAGGGTTTGGAGAACAAGCCCTATGAGGAGCAGCTTAAAGAGCTGGGCATGTTTAACCTTCAGAAAAGAAGGCTGAGAGGAGAAATGATAGCCATGTATAAATATGTAAGGGAAAATCATAGGGAGGAGGGAGCAAGCTTCTTTTCTTATTATGAAAATATATACAGCATTGACTAGGGAGCCATAACTTTGTCCTGGCCAGAGAAAATGTGTTTCATGAAGTTTCTGGCACATTTTTGCATTCTATTCAACTGTTACCTTCTTTTCTAGGAGCCAACCAATCAGGAATAAACATCTAAAACCCAGGAACAAATCCAGATAAAAAAAATCTCATGTTTTTCGAGTGCAGGGACATACAGACATTCGAAGATACAGATTTTTGGTTCAAAATGGGATATTCCCGCAACTGAAAATCTTGTGTTTTTGGTTGTTTGTAGTGATTGCTTTCATGTTTACAGTGAATGGCATTTCGCCACCCTCATATTTGCTGTGGGAGCTCCTGGAATAAAGGTACTGTCTGGACAACCCCTAGGCCGCGGAATAATAGCTTCAAACTTCAGGAAAGGAGATTCTACCTGAACATTAGGGAAAACTTCCTGACTGTGAGAGCTCTTCAGCCGTGGAAGTCTCTGCCTCGGAGTATGGTGGAGGCTCCTTCTTTGAAGGCTTTTAAGCAGAATTTGGATGGCCATCTGTCGGGGGTGCTTTGAATGTGATTTTCCTGCTTCTTGACAGGGGATTGGACTGGATGGCCCATGAGGTCTCTTCCAACTCTCTGATTCTATAATTCTATGATACTACTAATCTAATTTTATATATGCAATGTGATATTTTGGAGATAAGTCCTAAGTCTAAATGTGAAAAATGTGATGTTTCCTGGATACCTTGCAAACATAGCCTTAAAACAAAATATTTCAATAATTGTGTGCATGAAACAAAGTTTGTGTGCATTGAACCATCAAAAAGTAAACATGTAACTATCACAGCCACCCACGTGGACAATTTCAAATTTTGGAGTATTTTTTATTTCAAAATTAGAAAAAGGACACTCAACCTGTACAACTATCATCATTCTTTCTCTAGGGAAAGAAGATAATCAGTTTCTTTCACCAATTTGCTCATCCAACACCCATACAAGATTATAGTCTACAATTAAATTATAGATGGAAGAAGATAAAAGCAAAAGAAGATTGGCCAAAAGGTTACACAATACAATTGCATTTGTGAAGCTGATGATAGACTTTATTACATTGCATTCATTGGCAGAGAGACTAGGTCTGGAGACAATCTTTAAACTGCTTTCGAAGAAAAATGGGAATGGATTCACAAGAAGTTTTATCAGCAGCAGAAGGAAGAGAGAATGCAAAAATTTCATGACATTTTCTTCAAAATAATCCATGGCCAACCTATTTCTTATGAAAGATCAACACTTTAGTAACTCTTAAGCAATGCTGAAAGTTAATGAAAGCTAATTGCTTCAAGATCATTAATACAGTTAACAGATCATCAATCTATTCTGTAATTGCCTGGGGGTTCAGAAAGAATACCTAAAATGGAAGCTGAAATTGTTTTTCCTATATTCATCTTGTACTGGGGAGAGTATGCCAGCTGGTTGCCACAGGATCTTAAATCCAATTATCTTCATCATCTGAAGCCACAAAATGTTTATTGCACAGGTGCTGAGTCATATGTCCCCACACATTTTATCATGGAAGAGACATTTCTGAGAAGGCAGAGAGGCACAAGAAGACTTCAAGCTGGCTTTTAAAAGAGCATTCATTGGATTGCTCCCATTGGATGAAGCTCTTATAAACAGGGAAAACAAAACCTTGTTTTATCAAAAAACTTAGCATCACTTTGCCTGAGGCAGCTTACACAAGCTACTGTATATGAAATGTAGAAATAAAGATATGTAATTCTCTCTAAGAATTTGTGGGCCTTAAGATTAAGGCATGCTGGGACCAAAAGCCATGTAATTTAATGGTGTTTAGTTGTGTCCATGGTTTCAGGGAACCATGGTCCAGCCAGGAAGTTATCCCCAGTGGATATGGAGTCTTACTGTAGATTTATTTATTTTTGCTTCAAAAGCATTGCATACATAAGTATAAAACTGATAAAATAGAGGGAGCACAAGCGGCTAAATAATTCTTGACCAAAAACAAGCAACAGTGACCACATTGTCTGTAGCTTTAAACCATTCTTCCTCTGTGCATGAGGCAGGGCATTGTGAGCAATCATACAGATGCAGAGTTGTTTGTTCTGCTCCACAGTCGCACAAGGTGGAGCGTTCTTCTAAGTAGTGTCATTTTGCCAGGTTGTCTTTTGATTTGCCAACTCCAACTCCTGTTCTGAGCCTGTTCAGGGACTTCCAAGTTTCCCATTCTTGGTTTGCCCCTATAGGAAGACCCTCGTGGGGGGTATCCAGTTGGAATTGCCTGTTATTTCTGCCCACAGGGATATTCTTGCTGTTGCTGGGGGAACATTTAGAGGAGTGGTGGTTCTCATGAAGCTTTTCCTTGATCTGAGTCTACTGATGYGAGGAGGCTGACAGCCATGTAGTGGGTAGCTTTCACAGTGTTCAACCTTATTTCTCTCACAGTTAGTAGCATCTTCCCATTGTACATCCGGGGGGGGGGGGGGCAATGCCAACTAACTTATAGAGTCTATCAACAGATGTAGGTTTGAGACAACCTGTGATTACTCTGCATGTTTCATTCAGTGCTATATTCACTTGTTTTGCATGGGCAGACATTTGCCAAACAGGGCAGGCATACTCAGCAGTTCAATAAGACAAAGCAAGGGCTGCTTATTTTTATTAATGTTGCGTTTGTACCCCATGCGCTGCCAGTAAGTTTCCACTGGATGTTACTGTGTGCAGCTACTATGTGCTTTACTACTGTAGATTAAGGCCCTATCTACACAGCCATATAATGCAATTTCAGAAGGTAATTTAACTGCATTGAACTGGATTATATAGCCATGTAGATGCATATAATCCAGTGCACTGCCATTAAACTGCCTTATTTGATAGTGTAGATACATCCACAGATAGATAGATGATAGATAGATAGATAGATAGATAGATAGATAGATAGAGATAGATGATAGATAGATATAATCTTTTTTGAATAAGTAAAAATAGAGAATACTGTAGCCAAGAGTATCATAAACAATTTGCCCTGGAATATCATGGTAACCCCCCTCCCACCCCAAAAAAAAAGATGTCAGCAGTACTCCCCTCTGTCCCATCATCTGCCAATCTCTAGGAGGTTGTTGGGTCCCAAAGTCCTGGACATCAGACTTGATGTCTTCTACACAGTATATCTTGAACTTCTGCAAGCTGCTTCTTTTACCATGTCTGCCAATATTGCTTTCCTCTGTATTGACTTTTGAAAAGGGCATATTTTTCACTGGAAGCAACATATAAGTGATATGGATTCAGGATGACTTGTTTTTTCTACCTTTAGTATGATTTTATAACCTGCTTCTACACATGGTTATTCAAAGTCAAGTCCTACTGGTGTTAGTGGAGCTAGATGGATTTTTAATACCATATTTACTTTAGTATAATGCACCATCGAATGAAATGTGCCTCACAATTTTGAAGGTGCACATTGCCAAAAATGGATTTGCCCTCGAATATAATGTGCCCAACAGTGCAGACATAGCATGTCAAGTAGTGCTATGTCTCTTCTGATGGGGGCAAGCAGCATGAATGAGGCCATTTGGGAAGCCATGCCCCTCCATCAGGTCGAGGCTGCACACAATTCCCAACTAGCCTCATTTACAAAGCCTTCAAAACTGATAGGGGGGAGAGTTGAAGGTCTCATGAATGAGGCCAGTTAGTAACCACGTGGACTGAGCCTGGGGGGGGGGAGACCCTGAGGGCTACCCAGGAGTCAGGATCCATGGCTAAGAGGCACGAACAACTGGGTTACTAACCAGGCACCCCACATATTTATCTGGGAGCCAAAGAGCCCTGATTCTGCCACACCACTGGGAACAACCTCTTCACATCCCACTTCCCTGTCCAGCCTCCAAGCTTCCAGGTTCCTCTGAGCCTTTTCACACAGGTGGGTTTATGTGTATGATTGTCATATGCCATATAATCTAATGTACACATCAATTTTGGTAAAGTAATTTAGCCAAAAAAGATGAGCATTAGACTCAAGTTCATATGGCATGTTACATCATTCCCCATTTGGAAAAATGCTTAGGAAACGCTATAGCTAATCTATCCATTTAAACACACAAATATGCCTCCATTATGCCCAGGGGTAACCAAATAAAACATTTGTCCTTGTAAGCAAAATAATTATAATGTGTAATAAAGATTGTATCTAATATGTAGACATACTTAATGTTCAAGGAGATGCACCCAGTGTGCCAAGCTACTTCATAATGATGTATCTAAATAACCTATGGCTACATACAACTGAGACTGCACTTCTCTCTTCTTTGGTGACATAATAAAATATCAATCAAGTTAAACAAGACTGTAAAGATGTAAATCTTTACAAATTTAATTCTCATGGATGGGGCCAGATAATTTAGATATTGTTTCTCTGATGTAAGGATAGCCTTAGTTTTTAAGGACCCTTTGCAGTTCGAGATTTCTTCTACAAACATTTGGCAGCGTTTGTGCACAGCAAATAACATTTGCACACACTGTTCTCAAATGCTCCACGTGTAGATTTTTCACAGAATAAATCTCAAAGTCATGAACAATTGACATGTATCCAAAATATTCATTGTTTGGGCTTGTCAATATTCAGCAAACCTTTTTTTATCTCGGATTCAAATAGTGAGAATATTCTTTCCACTTCTAGACAAAAGAGTCCACTTTACACTGTGATGAAAGATACAATGGATTTTTTTCATGAGGAAAGGACATCATGAAAGTTCAGCAAATAGCTTTTTCCCAAACAGAACATGGCATGGTTTTAATTCTGAGTTAAATTCAGATTCTGTTGCTTTTCCAGTTAAAATGGCATCAAAGTGAATTGACTCTATAGTGTAAATGCACCCTTAGATGAGGACTAGGCAAAAATAGGCACCAGAAGACCTGGCTGTTCAAACAAGCTTTTGAGAATGCCAAGTCCCTAGTTTTTCTATGCAATAGTTATGCAGCTTTGCACTTCATCCTATGCCCTCATCCAGTGGTTACAGCTCTGTACTTATCCCATTCCCTTCACCTACATGGCCACATTTACAATAGCTTACCGCCATTGGTTGAGCGCTATTTTCATTTAGTCTTAAATTGTTGTTTTATACACCTATGTGTTTATTAATTGTATTTTATACTGTGCTTTATTTTATGTTCTGTTTCTAGGCACCTTGTGTCATGCGTAAGCTGCCCCAATTCTGTTTGGGGAGATGGTGTTGGGATACAAAGTTATTATAAAATATCTGACTGTCCCCAGCTCCACTTGTTTCCCTGATGTCTTCAAGAAATCAGATTCTGCCTAAGTCATTTTGCCGCCTGAAGTAAGAAAATGGAATCCCATACAATGGTGCTTGAATTTTGATTCATTGCCAGTAATGGGAGAATGCCTTTCACAGCTTCAGAGGGAAGGTCTCTGGCATGTATAATCCAAGCCTGTCAGAGGACAGGCAATGGGTAAGGGGACAGTTTCTGGAGTTTTGAAGATTTAAAACTGGACTCCTCAAACTTTTTAAGCAGAGGGTTCATGCACCCTCAGATTGTTGGGGAACCGTACTATAGTTTGAAAAAACATGAATGAATTCCTACACGCATTGTACTGTACATACCTTATTTGTAGTACAACAACCATGAAAGAACAATACAATATTTAAAATTAAGAACAATTTTAACCAACATAAACTTACCAGTTTTTCAATAGGAAGTATGGGCCTGCTTTTGGCTGGTGATATAGTCACGTTAATTCAGATTGTTGTTGTGTGCCTTCGTGTTGATTGAGAATTATGGTGACCCTAAGTCTAACATTTAGAATGGGGGCTGAGCAAATGACCTTGAGGGCCGCATCCGGCCCATGGACCTTAGTTTGGGGATACCTGATCTAAAAAAAATCACATCCCTGGCATGTTACCTTTTTTGGATTAAAACTTCTTGATTCCCTAGCAAGTGGAGTCAGTTTTCATGCTTTCTGGGATTTCTGGGAATTGTCCAAAAAGTAATTTTCCAAGCTGTAGTCATAAATGTATCTCCCCTCCATTGGCTTAACTGATCATTGACCTCCACTTCAAGGGACTTTGATTACTATGCCTTTTTTTTTTTGGTCTGAATAGCTTTCTGAGACCTGGTTATCATAGAAAAGACATTACAAAGAACTTTAGGCTGACAACTAAAGTCAGCAAAAATAATAATTGTAACAAGATCCATTTTAAAAATCCAGTTTTGAAATTGTCTGAATTGGCCAACCAGTGGATGTAGCTCAAGGTGAAATTAATAGCATGCTCATGCTGGGCAGTTTCATAAGATGCAGTATTTATTGGAGAATAATTATGTCTTTCACAGTTGGGACAGCGATCCTTTGATATCTGGAGGCAGCTGCAAACTAGCCAAGTTCTGTAGCCCACAGTCTGTGTTACCACTCCCTAACACCCACAACTTTCCATGTACTTATTTCCATGACAAAGCATAGAAAGCTACAGAACATTTTGCAACGCATACATCTATTCAAGTTCAAGATAACAAGCCTCCAGTGCCATTATTTCCTGCATTGTTTCTTTTGCTAAAGGGTCTGCTCTACCTTTCCAAGAGTGGAAGATAAAATTATTTTTTCCATACAGAGTGCAGAGCTCATTCTAAGACTGGATTATTGTTGGTGCAATTGAAGCAAATTCTTTATTGCTCTCCCTTGATGCCCATCCCCACAACCACTTGTGCTTTTGCCCAGGAAAAAAGGGGTGATAGATGTTTCCCTCTTGATCCCCATAAGGATTAGCAGCATTTACCACCTTCCCAGATTTCATTTCCCATCTGTGAAATCTGGAGAGGGTTTCTCTTAGTTTCTTGGTCATGTAGAAGTGAACCAACTTATGGGTTTTTTGAGATTATGAATTGCCCTGAGTCCCCTTCAGGGTTGAGAAGGGTGGTATAGAAATATTGCAAATACATAAATAAATAAGAGAGCATTTCAATGGATATTGGTACTTAGCTGATAGTGTAACAAGCACACCTGCTGAAATTGCAATTTCTATACAACTGTTAAAGAAGACATCTTCAGAATTCAATCTGGCAACTTTAGGAGTAAAGTGAAGAAAAATGCTGGTAGCCTATCAGAACCATTGGTCAATGCATCTTGCACCGGGAGGGCGGGGGGACGACGACAAATGTAAGGGAGATGGGCATGGTTGTCCCTTAAGTTATGTCTGAAAAAGAAGAGCCTTCCTCTTATTTGTCCAGTTCAAACTGGTAAGCCAGTTGGGCACTGTTCCTGGTGATACCAGATCTGGCTATGACAACACATGCCTTGATTACATCCTGTTTGGATTATTTTTATGCACTCTACATGAAGCTGCCTTTGAAAATGGAAGTTTCAGCCAGCCCAAAATGCTGTGGCCAGTGTACTGACCAGGACTGGTTGCAGGAAGCATGTAACTTCCTTTTTTGAAAAAATGTGTTGGCTACCATTCAATTTCTGGGCACAGTTCAAAGTGCTCATTGTGAACTATACAACGTAGGCCTAGACTCTTTGAAATATCTTACACTTACAGTGAAACCTTGATTTACAAGTGAACCAACTTAAGAGTTTTTGAGATACAAGCCGTCACTTAGTGGATCTGTTGCTTTGACATGCGAGCCAAGAGTTGCAAGCTAGCGTGAGAGCAAATGTGAGAGCAAGTGTGAGAGCAAACATGACAGCAAGCATGGGAGTATGTTGCCCACCATCTTAAGCAAGGCTTTAAAAGAGCAGCCAGGAAAGCTCCTTGCTCATGTCCTTGCTGTTATTTCTGCAATCCCAGGGCTTTGGGAGATGGTAGGAAAGCTAAGGGGCCAGGAGTCTATCATCAGTCAAATTCTATCCTAATTAAAGTAGGCAAGTTATACTGAGACCTGCCATTCTAATCCAGTTTATTTCTTTACATTCTCTTTTATTACGTATTATTATTTTTATACATTCTTTGTAATTTATAAAGCACACTTTTCTTATTTAAACATATGTAACAAAAAGTGGTGTCGTTTTTTTGGGGGGGGCTGGAATGGATTAATAACATTTCAATTCATTTGAATTGAGAAAGTTGATTTGACATAAGAGCAATTTGAGTTAAGAGCTCACAGAACAAATTAAACTCATAAGTCAAAATATCAATGTATTTGCGTTGCCTTTACATTATTTGGTGGGATGCAGGGGAATTTATCTCAGTCGCATCACCACTTGACAAGATAAAAGAGCAAGACTTCTTAGTGACTGTGAGACCCCATTCCACTAGAGACTAGGATGAGCCTCTTTATTTTCTCCTACCAGCAAGTAAAGACATTTTCATTTCAACAGACATTTTTGTGACAAACTGGCTAAGCAGAAAAGGATCTTTAATTGTGTATTTTTGTTGTTTTTGCCATGCTCTAGAATGATTTTACACTGGGGCTTTGGTATCTGCTGGGATTTGGTTCTGAGACCCCTGTGGATACCAAAATTCATGAATGTTAAAGTCCCACTATATACAATGGCCTAGAAAAATGGTGTCCCTTACATAAAAAAGACAGAATTGAGATTTATTTGGAAGATTTTTCCCCCATTTTTTTTTCAAAATATGAATAGTTGAATCCATGGATACAGTAACTGTTGATATGGAGGATTGATGATGACACTGTTTTAAAGTAATGACATTTTAATATTGCAATTTATTTAATTTAAAAAGACCTCGACATTAGATTTTAGATGTTGCTGTTGAGTGCCTTCAAGTCATTTCCATCCTTTGGCAACATTCATGTTGTCAGTTGCCTGGGGTTTCATATCAGGAGAATGGTGGAATATAAAAGAATACAATTAAATTTGGTAGGATTTTTTGTTAAAAAATGGTTTGACTAGTTGAGATGAGATTTTTAAAAATGTATTAGTTTTAGTTTTTAAGTAAGGTTCTGATGCTTTGGCCTGAACACTGACATCAGAAATGGATATATCAAATGGCTGCAGTAGAGATTTGTCAGTCTCTGCAGGGGATTATAATGATTGCAAATTTCCACAGAAATAAAAATGACTACAACTCCTTTGGTTCCTCCTAATAGCATCTAATGAAGAGCCCTAGAGCCCTTCTCCACAGACATATAACCCAGAATACCAAAGCAGCTAATCCACAATATCTGCTTTGAACTGGAATATCTGAGTCCAATCCAGTTCAATGTGGATCTTATGCAGCTATGTGAAAGAGGCCCTAGATGCAGGATATTATATATAACCATCCACACTTGGTACATGTTGGCAGCCATCCACACTTTATCTACAGATGTCCCTTTACATTTGTGTGTTGAGCATTTATGGGTTAGTATGGATTACAGTATTTGCTCCTGCCTGTGCTAATGGCTGATATGTGACCGAAAAAAAATGTTTTCTATAAGCATTTCTAAATTCTCCAGCAGGATTCTTTGGTCAACTTCTAGTCTAGAGAGAACATTTCTCTAGGCTTCATGAGGTCTGTTGGAAGTTGACCATAGAGTTACACTAGAGGACCTAGAAATGCCTTAGGAAGTGTTATCTCTGGCAAAAGACATAGTTTTAAAGATTTTTATTGACATTACTGTTTTCTTCCACTTTCACAGGGACACAGAACCCTCTAAACATGACAAATACGGTAGGGTCTGTTGTAGTTGCTTTTTGAAACCACCTTTTTTGGCAGCCATGATGACATCTTGCAACATGTTTAATATGTGATCCCAAGCAGCAGCATCTGAGAGCCTTCCATGTGTGTGTCTGATTATCACATTTAATTCAATCATAAGTTGTACAGATCTGCATTAAAATGTGCTGTTTGCATCTACCTGGCCTTCCACAAAACAGACTATGCTTTACAAGGCTTCACCTAGGCAGCACATCCATGTGGTAAGCACTCCCTCTTGTGGTAACAACTAAAGTAGTCTCCTTTGTACTGTCGAAGGCTTTCATGGCTGGAATCACTGTTGTTGTAGGTTTTTTCGGGCTATATGGCCATGTTCTTAGAAGCATTCTCTCCTGACATTTTGCCTGCATCTATGAGGATGCTTGCCATAGATGCAGGTGACACGCCAGGAAAGAATGCCTCTAGAACATGGTCATATAGTCCAAAAGAACCTACAACAACCCAGAGACTCCTTTGTATTTGTAAACTTCTGTTTTGTTTTCAGGTGCAAGGGTTTCTTATTTGGGGGTGTTGTTTTATTCGTTCAGTCGTTTCCGACTCTTCGTGACCTCATGGACCAGCCCACGCCAGAGCTCCCTGTCGGCCATCACCACCCCAGCTCCTTCAAGGTCAATCCAGTCACTTCAAGGATGCCATCCATCCATCTTGCCCTTGGTCGGCCCCTCTTCCTTTTCCTTCCATTTTCCCCAGCATCATTGTCTTCTCTAAGCTTTCCTCTTCTCATGATGTGGCCAAAGTACTTCATCTTGGCCTCTACTATCCTTCCCTCCAATGAGCAGTCAGGCTTTATTTCCTGAAGTATGGACTGGTTGGATCTTCTTGCTGTCCAAGGCACTCTCAGCACTTTCCTCCAACACCACAGTTCAAAAGCATCTATCTTCCTTCACTCAGCCTTCCCTATGGTCCAGCTCTCACATCCGTAGGTGACTACAGGGAATACCATTGCTTTGACGATGCGGATCTTTGTTGCCAGTGTCTATGCTTGTCTATGCTACGCTAAAATCCTGTACTTACTTACCTTGAATGGAAAGCTGACTAAATTGCCCAGTGTAGACATGCCTTTGGCAGGGTATTTTTTATTTGAATTGCATACTCTTTGCAACATTGGTCTTTTCTTAGGGCCCTTCCACACAGCCCTATATCCCAGAACATAAAGGCAGGAAATCCCACAAAATCTGCTTTGAACTGGGTTATCTGAGTCCATACTCAGATAATATGGGACTTCCTGCCTTGATATTCCAGGATATAGGGCTGTGTGGAAGGGCCCTTATGTGCCTTTCAGGTGCTTTGATTTGGCAAGGACTTCATTTGGCAAGCTGCTTCTAAAATATCACATTTTCTCTCTGCTTTCCCCCTTTGTCCTCAGATCCCTTGAGATCAGAGTGCAAAAGTAGTTAAATCAGAAGATGGAGGAATTGCAGCTTTACACAGAATGCTCCCAGTTGTAAAAGAAATGAAAATATTCTTAGTGCAACACCAGTTTAATATTCAATAGGCTTAAAGAAGGAAACTAACTTGAGATTTAAGGAGAGCAAAATTTGCCGAGGAAAAGTATAGTATTTGTTGGATTATGTCGGATACAGAAGAGGAATGGGTGATCAGCTAAAAATAGTTCATAGGATATTAAGGATCTCGAAGACACAGAAGCACCTGTTGCAGCTGCTGCTTCAGTCCCCACTTCATTAACATCCACATAGGCTTTGTGAATAACTTTGGACAAGAATAGTTGTTGTGAGGGGGACATTCCTGATAAGTCAGCTTTGCTTTGATCAAACACATCAGTCATTCCCAGTGCTTGCAAAGTAATGTTGAGGTCAAAGGTGTCTTCTAGTTTGAATCGGGGCAGATATACCTCCACATGATTCTCCATCATGTTTTGCTGTGAAGTCCAGTCTGCCAGCGTCTCGCAAGTCATTGAGTTTTCAACCTTTACAATAAAAATCAGGACAGAGAATTTGTGATTAATGATTTTGGTGTTATAGTTAAAATGACTTGAAAGATACACCATTTAGCTATTCAGCAGCAAGATCCTAAGTTGGAGGAGGAGAAATTTGTACCTTAAATGGGGGACTTCTGTTTACTAATGGATTATCCTTTCAAACAAACTAAAAAAATGTATCATTTTGACTTGCAGGAGCCCCCAATGGCGTGATGGGTTAAACACTTGTGCCGGCTGGACTGAAGACCGACAGGTCAGAGATTCGTATCCAGGGAGAGTGCGGATAAGCTCCCTCTGTCATCTCCAGCTCCCCATGCAGGGACATGAAAGAAGCCTCCCATAAGGATGGTAAAACATCAAAAGATCTGGGCATCCCCTCAGCAACATCCTTGCAGACGGCCAATTATCTCACACCAGAAGCAACTTGCAGTTTCTTAAGTTGCTCCAGACATGAACAAAAAATCTGACTAGCATTGAAATATTTTGCCTGTTCCATTCCTAAATACTTCTCCCACTCTAATGATACAGAGACTGCATTGAGAAAATCTCTGTATCTCCCTATAGCGGGCCTGAGAGCATCTTCTCTGATTTTGAGTTTTTAAGGATTTAGTGTTGTTAATGTATTTTCAAAATGGAAAATCAAAGTGGACAATGGATATTAAAAGCGATAGATATAATGAAAATGGACATATTAACAAAGGCAATCACTCAAGACACACAGAAAAAATACAACAGATTAATCTGCAATGATACATTTTCTGAAACAAGAAAAAATGAACTGGTTAGAAGAAATTACATATTAAAGCAAAACCTGTTCTCTAAAGGTTGAGACATGAGTCTCAATAGCAAAAAAGCAAAAAAGCAAAATCAGAGAACACAACAAAGAGAAATGCCCACAGAGAAGATTGGAAGTCAATTCCATTATTATTATTATTATTATTATTATTATTATTATTATTATTATTATTATTGCTGTTATTTGTTATTCTTATTCATTCTAATTTTTTTCTTTTTCCTCTTTCTTTCTGCTTTTCCTTTTAATTGATTTTCTCATCTTTTCTATTCTATTTTTTGGACTATATCCAAATTTCTTCTTTTTTTCTCCCTAATCCTATTGTAAAAAGGAAAAAAAAACACTATCGTATTCTTACAATAAAAATTATTCCCAAAAAATGGAAAATCGAAGTCACCTCTCTGCATTTTTGCGTTAAATTTAGTGGAGCTGATTATTTGCAGATTTGATTGTCTCTTGGAGCCTCTAGGTCCTCCAGCAGGACTCTGTGATCAACTTCCATCTGAGGTTGACCATAGGGTCATTCTGTAGGACTTACAAATGTCTAGAAAAGTATCAGCTCAGGTTTTAGAAAGAAAGGGTTTTTATTTGCATTTCTTCCACTTCCATAGTGACTCTGTAACTCTAATCCCACAAACGTGGTAAAGGTAAAGATAAAGGTTTCCCCTTGACATTAAATCGAGTCAAGTCCAGCTCTGGGAGGTGGTGTTCATCTCCATTTCTAAGACAAGGAGCCAGCATTATCTGTAAATACCTCCTAGGACATGTGGGTGGCATGACTACATGGAGTGCCATTACCTTCCCACCGGAGTGGTACTTGTAGATCTACTCACATTTGCATGTTTTCAAATTGCGAGGTTGGCAGAAGCTGGGGCTAACAACAAGAGCTCGCCCTGTCCCGCAGATTCAAACCACCAACCAAGTTCTGCAACTTAGTGTTTTAACCTGCTGCAGTACTGCAGCCCCTCCACAAACGTGGAGAGCCTGCCATATTGCATTTTCTGTTTCCAGCAAGCCTACAGATCTGTTAGGATTTAACCTGAGGAGCCTAATTTAATAATGCGCTGACACTTCTTCCCAGGTCATTTCACTAGACCACAAACAATATACATGACTAAGATTCATGTTTCCCTGTCTGTGTTTTAAGCCATCTTAGCCTGATGAATAAACATGTTGTTTGGAATTTTGGGATTTGTCTTGTAGTCAACACATCATTTAGTAAGTGATAGAGGAAATAATATTGCAACATCTCTTTCAACAGATCAGACTAGATTAAATCCATTTACACTTACTTTGGTATTTCAAAAGGAATGTTTTTCTCATGCCAGATTAATCTCAACAAAGATGACAGCTGGAATCCTGGATATTTTTTTCACACTATGTATACTAAAATAATACCAGAGGTGCTAGAAAACTCAGTTACTGGAATGCTAAAATGTGTGACTGAGGCCCCTTCCACATAGGTGAATAAAATCCCACATTATCTGCTTTGAACTGGAATATATGCTGTTTTTCCTCAATGCGACTGTCACCTGGTATGGTGACATCAATAATCCAAACTTTTTTCTTTTCCACAATTCTGATGTCTGGTGTATTGTGTTCCAAAACTTTGTCAGTCTGGATTTGAAAGTCCCACAGTATTTTGCATGTTCATTTTCCACTACCTTTGCAGGTTTATGATCCCACCAGTTCTTTACTACTGGCAGGTTGTACTTGTGACATAAGTTCCAATGAATCATTTGGCCACCGAGTTATGCCTCTGTTTGTAGTCTGTCTGTGCGATTTTCTTGCAGCAGCTGAGGATATGATCTTCTATTTATTATTATTATTATTATTATTATTATTATTATTATTATTATTATTACGACGGCACGTCTGGTCCCTCTTGTATGTAAATATATAGTTGAATTGTTTGGTTATCTATTGAATTGCTCCCCCAGTCCAATTGTTTGGCTCCACCCCTTCCTGGGGAAGAGGGCAGTGCTTTTCCTTTTCATTCTACCATCAGACAACTCATCAGATGGACGTGAGAAAGGCTTGGCTCTAAAGCCCTCAGTCAAGTCATCTCTTATCACCAATTCTTAAGTTTGTACTCTTAAGATTCATGCTTCATGCCCAGTTCACCCTGGACGACGTTGAGGAATCTTAAGTGCCTTCAAACCAGTCCTTTGGCATCAAGAGGAAGACTTTGTGCCTTCAATATAGGCTATTGGACTGGGGTTGTGAATGTTCCGACTTTCACAGCCATTGAGAAAGAGGGAACTTGGAAAGCTTCTCAGCTGGAAAACTCCTTGGACCCAAGACAACCAAAGATTGTAATGTATATTTTCTTTACCCCTCTTGAACATCAAGTTTATGCCTAAGGAAGATAACTCATTGTGAACAATAAAGCCTATTTCGAGTTATCTATAGTGTCTTGATCCTTGAGAGTTCCAGTTCTCTAAAGGAGGGCAAGAAGTAATCCCCTGGGGAAAAGTTGTCACGTCCATGTTTCTTTCACTAAGATCTATAGCCCCCAGGTACAACGGCACTATTATTATTATTATTATTATTATTATTATTATTATTATTATTATTATGGCAGGCCATTATGGTTTATGGTTTGGTAAACAAACATGAGAACTTTTTTTTTATTTACCTGCTCTAGGTCACCGATGTCTTTTGGCAACAAAATGATCATAGACAACAGTTCACCGACATATGGAAGACAAAGGATCTGTGCATTTATTGATCTTACGAGTCCCAACTGAAATCGACCTCTCTGATGCATCATCTGCACAGGCTTACTTTCATTCTGTGTTTAAAAGATAGACAGACATGCATATAACAAGTACATATGCATCTGACCTAAACATGATAAGAAGACTGCAAGGTGTCGGCATTCACTTCTTTTGAAAATTGAAAGCTTAACTGCTAAACAACTGTTTGGTAACATTGTACAATCCAGTCATTCTTGTGGTTGGAGCTACTGGAAGACAGGGGTGCCTAAAAGAGTAATTAGGAACTTCTCATAGATAGCTGCAGCTCTGTCTTTGTTACTATTACATGCAGAATACCTGGAAGTGGTTTGGACAACAGCTACATCTACACCTGCAAAATAACCTGGAATAATGTGCTATGGAGCTCTCCTGGATTCAGCATGGGAGTGCATTGGAGCCCTTTCTGAGTCCAAATGATCAGTCAGACCAGGCCTGCACAACTCCAAGTATTTTGGACTTCAGCTCCCAGGGTTCCTGATCATTGGACTAGCTGGCTAGCTTCTGGGAATCCAAGTCTTAAACAAGTGGACAGCCACAGGTTGTGCAAGCTTGAGTTAGTATAACAGTGCATCAATATCCCACAGTTGTTTCACAAGCCAAAAGTAGTTCCACACAGGTTTTGGCAGAGCATTGCAAGTAATGTCACTTCTGCTGAGGTCAAAACAGGGCATCCAGTGATGTATCTGCAGAAGTGATGTTGCTAGCAAGGTTTTGCCAGGGAGCTGCTTCTAACCGGCAATACAGCGGCAGGTCTGTTCGATATGTGGACACTGGATTGGGCCAGATCCAGCCAAATCCAGATGTCCACACCTAAAAAACACAGGGGTCTCTTTGTGTTAGATTAATAGGTGACAGCAGCACTTCCTCTAACAAACTTGTCCTATGTCATGTCAACACCTTCCAGTGACTCCATTTTATTTGGGTCTGTATAGACACAGTCCAAAACAAGAGAGAGAGTGTAGTTTAGGAGCATTAATGTTAATATTAATATGTTGATTATTAAACATTAAAGTATATTAATATCCAAATACATTTATTAAGCCAGTCAAAACATGAAAAGTATGTATACTTTTCTTCTCTTTGGTTGGATTTTATTTTAACGCACTCTGTGCAAAACAATTACATTTTTGGACCATTCTTGAGTCATTCCATTTGCTTGAATTGCATTGAACAATGGAAATCTTTGAGTTTATTGCCATCTAGTGATGTAACTAGGGAATGCCATAGAGTACTTAACTTTTTTTTCACAAAGGGAGAACTGGTTGGAGCTATAGGTGATGGCAAAAGAAAGCTGTCTATTAGAGTCTACATTCAACACCCCACCCTGTTCCGCCTCTTTGGCAATTAGGACTAGGAATGCCTCTATACTGTAGAACTAATACACTTAGATACCTCTAACTGCTATGACTCAATGCTATGAAATCATGGGAGTTGT